>VWZI01022452.1:340910-358920 GCA_013396835.1 Psilopogon haemacephalus | reverse complement strand
ATAGCAGCCTACCAGTATCTGCGGGGGGCCTACAGGAGGGCTGGGAGGGGCTGTTCACAAGGTCTTGGGGAATGGGTTCAAATCAGCAGAGGGGAGATTTGAACAGGATGTTAGGAAGAAATTCTTCACAGTGAGGGTGGTAAGGCACTGGAACAGGTTGCCCAGGGAGGTTGTGGCCACTCCCTCCCTGGAGGTGTTCAAGGCCAGGCTGGATGAGGTCTTGAGTGACCTGTTCTAGTGGGAGGTGTCCCTGCCTATGGCACAGGGGGGTTGGAACTGGATGATCTTTGAGGTCTCTTCCAACCTAAACCATTCTATGATTCTATGATTCTATGATTCCCCCAAATTCTCCTGATTTTTTGTGTGTTTGTTTTTTTTTTTCTTTCTTTCTTTCCGTCTGCCTATGGCACAGGGGGGTTGGAACTGGATGATCTTTGAGGTCTCTTCCAACCTAGACCATTCCATGATTCTATGATTCTATGTAATTAAACCTCAAGCCCCACGTTGGGCACCAATTAAAAAATGTAGTGGTTTAGCAGTTACCTGCCCCCCCACCTTTTTAAACCCCGGCTAAGACTCAGAAAACACTGGAAGTTAATGAATGAAGCTTTATGTTTACAGCAATGCACAATATACAAGCAAATATTTAGAAGGTATGACAGATATTTACAGATATATACAGTAAAAAGGTAATACAGACACCACACCCCTCCCAGAGACCCAAATCTCCAAGAGAGGAATAACCAACCACCCCCTACCACCTTTCCCCCCTTCCCCAGTCTTATCTTACCACCTGTTGATGCTGCAGATAAGCTGAAGTAGATCGGTCAGGGGATTAGTGATAGAAAGGAGTTAGTAGTTTTACTCTGAATTAGCTACCAAGACAAAGGAGACAAAGGAGACCATGCAAGAGAAGCAGCCGCAGCCAGAACGGTCAGAAGCTGTCTGCTAATCTGGTTGTTTTTAGAACAGTTCTTAAAAACAACTTTTTTTCTCTCTCAGTAAAACTTGGTGAAGTGACACACTGTGTTTACCTCTCTCAGCCAATAGTCTAATTTTTCACTCAAATCCTCCAATTAGCTCAAACCAACACAATTGTTTTAGAAAGAACTTCACAGAGTGCAGGCAAGTGGAGAAATATCTTCAAAGTAACCAAGATTTTTCTCAAAGGAGTGGAGTAGAGTTCGTTGAAGATGAAAAAAACATCAAATCTATTAAAAGTTACTTTATGTGATAGAAATCTACTAGAGAATTAGATGAAAGTGGTAGGAGAAACTTCTGAAGTGTGTAAGATAAAGCTGGAAATTATGCTGAACCTAAACTCCCATTTATTTGCCAACTCAGTGATGTCACCATATCTGTCACATGCTGTGTTGCCTTGCACATGGAAGTCTTGTATGGTAAGCCCTTGTTCCCTCTTTGATTCCTCTGTGCCTTATCGGAAAAGAAATGCCTGCATAATGCATGGCAGTATTATTTAACAGAGCACTCCTGTGACATACGCAAAACACTCGTTTCTTGTTAATATGGCAACAGCAGAAATTCTCTAGAGGGTTGTCCAACCTTATAATGAGAGGCCTGTGCTATGCACAATTTTGTTGCCTCAGCCAGACCATGGACTTGTCCCCTGCTGTGAAATTTGGCTGCTGCCTGAGGCTCTGTGGAAATCATGTTTCTTACTATGCCCAACCACATGCAAGCCTCCCTGCTGAGAAAAAGCGAGGAAATTTGCCGCATTCATCTATTTCTCTCCCTCACCATCTGAGACGGGGAGAAAAAGATCTGCAGGGCAGTATTTCCTTCCTATTTTTTTTCTTCTGAAGAGGGAACTAGGAGGGATGTCAATGTATTCTTGAGGACGTGATGATTGCAAGTCAGCAAAGAACATGATTTCAGGAGGACAGTCACACACTAGAAGATAAAGCAGAAGCTACATACACAGCAAGTAGCAACACACTGAAAAGAGACTGGAAGGAAACTTTTAATGTTCTCTTCTCCTCAAGAGGTTCCAAGACTGGTGTAGCAGAAAAAGAGAGAAGTGTAATGTGAACCATACCTTGTTCTTGATACAATGTTCAAAATCAATGAAACCGTAATAGTAATGTGGGTTTTTAATATATTTTATGCACCTGATCTCATCTAGTCTACACCTGTATTTTTAACCTGAGAGATGGGTTCCAAGAGCCTATGAAATGTCAGAAATCAACTCTTGAAAAATAGGCTGTCAAATTATGCTTTTAAAATTGCAAGGTAATTACATATACAAAACACTGTGCAGCAAATTGTATTTTATATGCTGCAGTCCTCCGGCATTTAGAAAACAAGGAAATACAGAAACTTACTAGCTTTCCCTCAAAGTGTACAATTTAAAGGGCTTGATCACAAGTAAAAGCCATGTTAAGTTTTTGTTGGTGTAAGAGTTCCAACAAACAGTAAACCTGGAAACTGCTCTTCAGAACACAATTGTTGGGGAGGGGAAGGCAATTTTACTTGCTTTGTGTCCTTTTTCAGAGATCCAATGTTTCATGTTAAAAACCTGGGAGAGCCTGTCTGGCATAAATAATAAGTGTATTGAAGTTAATAGAGCTGTCATAGCATACAATTATTTGAACTGGTCAAAACAGAGATAAAGCATTGCTGATTTTAATAGCAATGTTTTAATAAGCTAAAAATCCGATAACTTTTGCATGCAAGCAAAATATGCCATTTCATTTATTCAGCTGTGCTGCAGAAACAAGTGCCAATACAAGACTGGGGAGATTGTTACAAGGATCTCTAGCCAGAGAGAGATCCTTCACAAGTGTGGAAACTTAACTTGTTGTGATAGGAGAAAAGGCAGCACTAAGTAAATAGACATTAAAGAAATGTGAGCTGAGAATGAATTGGAGGGAGATAGATGATCACAAGAAGCCAAGGCAGAAGCTAGAGATTCCCTTCTCAAATGATGCAGTAAGGACTGACTTAAGGCTGTTACAAAGAAACAATTATCAAAACAACAAATATTAGATGTAGCTCCTACCAGAATGTAGAACAAAATAATGTGATAAGGAGAATGAAGGAAGGATTTCACTTTTATACATGTATTTTACATATATATATATATATATCTCCACATATTTTGCATTAAAAAATAACTACTTGCGTCAGTAAATATACGTATATATATGTATGTACATATACAGGCACAGGTGCAGTATAGATGCTGGGTTTTTCCTATGTTTTTTCATAGATATTTGTTTTAAGAAATAGTGATGAAGCATGAAAAATACTTAAGCTATTAAATTATCTTTTGCAGCTTGCTCTTTAACATACATTTGCTGTCATGGATCTTTTAAGTAGAATATTAGGTTCTCAATTAATTTTGTAAATATAGCTTATGACCTGCTTCCAAGTTGTTGAGTGATAACATTTGTGGGAATCCTGTATGTATTGTGCTTTTTTTTTTTTTTAATTAGGATTTACTATAAATTCTTTTTGCCCCTAGAGGACTGCTGGGAGCACAAATAGACCAAAAAAACTAGGTGCAATTTCACATAATACTTTGGGTAGAATGATAAATATATATAATCAAACTGCTTTTGAAAACCATATTTTCTGATTCACATGGGGTGAGAAAATATTTATTTTCTTTTTAATTGTTAGTTTTTTTAATAAAGAATGATGTGGAGTCATTACATAAAGTCAATAAATTGGCAACAAGATTAGCTTTTGTTCTGAGGCAGGAAAAAAAAGGGCAGTATTTAAATTAAAAGTTTTANGTTAATAAATGAAGCTTTATATTTACAGCAATGCAAATATACAAGCAAATATTTACAAGATATAACAGATATTTACAGAAATATACAATAAAAAAGAAATACAGACACCACACCCCTCCTGGAGACCAAAATCCCGAAGAGAGGGAAACCAAACCCCACTACCACCTTCCCCCTTTCCCCCAGCTTTATCTCAGCACTTGATGAAGCATCATCAAAATCTAACCTAAAGTATAATGAAGAAATAAACAACTCTGTAATCCAGTAATTTTAGAGTATATTTATAGAGTTAATATGCTGTCTTCTGACATTTTACTTCTCTAAAGCCTATTTAGACTACATGAACAAGAAACCAAAACCTTCTTCATTAGCACTTAAAACAGCATGTTTCATCACACCAATTGTCAGTAGGGCTGCAATATCTGGATTTTTTTTTTAATTGTTACAGATGGTATTGACTTACAAATACTACTGTAGTATTTGCAAAAATGGTAAGCTTTTTTCTTCTTGCTTAGTATCTGATATTATAATGCTTGGTATTGCTTGACTAGATTTAAACTGCTCTGTAAAATGATTTGCCACAGTCTTCCTCAAGGAATTTTTTCTATCTCAGGTGAATGATCTGCAGGGAGGTTCAGTTTAAGTGCATAAGACAAGAGGTGAAGGCCACCTGTCATTGTGAACCCCACCTTTTAACAGTCTTTCATTCCAGATTTTAGAGAAATAAAGGCTATTCTAGGTTAGAGTATAGTCTGATGTTATGGTTTTCATTTGTGACTTTGGGAATAAATTGCAGTGTAGGAAAAGCAGCTGAAATCATGGATAAAAGTCGAATGCAGGATATTGTAGACCCTGTCAAAATAAATGGGAGAATATTTTTCAGTATGTAATTAAATGTCAAGATTTGTGAGTTAATGGAATTTCTGTAGTCACATCAAGGTCAGACGAGCAATTACTGTTTATGAATTATCTGAAATCTTGTATAGCTCTTCTAGCTAGCCTTATAGCATCTATTCATATTAGACATCTTTGCCATTTCTGATGTTTCTCCCCCATAGTTTCTGTTAACAGCAATGTGGTGCATTTTGTCAATTCTGTAGTTGTTTGCAAAACCCTCCTTTATTTCACTGAAGAGCTTGCAATTAGCCCACTTCTCCCTATTGAGAAGCATCTTTGTAATAACAGCTTTCCTAGCAGAGCTTTTGTTAGGCCGATTTTAGAATCAAGAATCTACAAAGGTTGAGAAAAATCCAATCGTACAAAAGTTCAGCAAATCCTTTTCAAGGGCATATCAGTTAAGATTGCGTAGATTTTCCACTTCAGCAAACATCAGCGTTTAGCATTTTTAGAGATGAATTCTGAATGATAGATTAATAAAATGAACCAACTCTAAATGAAATTGTTTGCTAAACTCAAAGAAAACTCTAGGCTCTTTCCCCACCCCCAGTCTTTAGTAGGGTTACCTTTATCCCCCATGTAGCCTCTTGTATCTTTTTCTTTGAAGTCGTTCACAGCGTTTACATTGACAGCCACTGGGTGTGGGAAGTATAAGGCTATAGCAAGTATCTCCATGGCATAATCCGCCCAGTCACTGTTGGTCACAGATCCAGCTGCATGCAGCAGCTTAATAGTCAAAGGGCATGGTAATTCCCTCCTTCTGTCTTTTCTTCCAAGGCAAAATCTTCACCTAGTGTTTTTGATTCATGCATTCTAATTATGATGGCTGCCATCATCACCCCTGTGGGTGACACTAGAAATTCTCTGAGCCAACAGCTAAGGCCGTAGCTTGTTAAGCGACCATGTCAGCCTGATTTTAGGGCCCATTTTGCAGTTCACCGCAGGCCTATCTAAAAGCATCAGGAGTCTCCGTCTAGCAGGACAGGCTCATTGTCTTTCTAAATGTCTCCTTCTGATAAGCAGATCCAAATATGGTTCATTCACTGTGGATTTGAAGGCACAGTAGGGAACTTGGCTCACATAGTGGATACAACAAAATGCTTAATATTTTCACTTGGTATAGAGCTAAAGAACCCAATTTTCAATTTCAGGGTAAAAACAGTTACTGACTATGATCAAGAGTTTGAAATTTAAATCAGAAGTCTTCGAAAGCTATTCTAACTCTCAAAGGAGCAGGGTTTCCCATACTTAGTACAAAGAAAAAAATCCTAGGTTTGTGTCAGAGCTTGATTCACATAGAATTCATACGATGACCAAAAATGCCTTTTGTTGCCTAAAGATACTGTAGAAAAATTTTCTCTGAATAATTTTATGTGAAGTATGTGATTTTAGTGGCTGTGAGGTTACTAACAGCTCTATGAATACTGCAGTCTGATCTGCATTGCAAACTTTATTTGTTTTTAAATAAGTACTTCAAATGCTTTACTGCTGTATATATTTCTTTTTAACATTTTGGTTGACCCAAGCTTTGGTAATAGAGAGCAATGAATACCTTTCAATTGCAGGAAATTAGAATTTTACAAAAATGATACTAATGGGTCTTTCTATATTTAACTGCCTCCCTGATCTGCAAACTATTTTTTTTTCTAGATAGAAGAGGGATAAGTTTTCTGTCACCACACAGGTATTTTTCATCAGAATTTAATAGGTATTATAAACATGTATTAAGAATAAAGTGTGCTTTGCATTTCATGCTAATAATTATATTTGAAACTGTATTAAAATCTGGCCACATCAGAATGCTACAGCTTAGTTCATCTAAAAATCAGCAATGACAGATAAAAAAACAAATAGCTGATGTTTCCTGTAGCATAAATCCACAGTTATAATATTAACACTGTTTTTGTTCCTTAAGACAAAATCAGTTACTTACCAGTGAGGTATGTAAAAGTGTTTATCTTGCAGAACTATCAGTTTGAACCAGTATGCATATGGGATGAGCTAATTTAAGAACTCCACAGGAAATTAGAGTGGCTCTTTTATTATCAACATCCATTTCCTAAATACTGTGTTGCTTTTGGCTTATATTCCATTGACCTATAATAATGATGATGGAGACTTATTTGATCTCTTTGTAAGTTGGCAAACTGGCAACCATCCCTATCTGCAAGCTCACTTGTGGAGATAACTAAGAAGCCCATTTTGTTGCAGAAAAATCTAGCATTTCGTAGTCTGTGTTCCCTTTAGTGATTGTGCTTTCATGTGTAACATGCTGCTGGAAAACTTCTCCTTTATAAATTCTCAAGGGGTTTGTAGGAAGAGGGCATTTCCAATATACATGATAATTGTGCTTTGGATAACATGTATATTTTTGCAGTTTTGAAGTGTAGATTCTCTATTGTAACTAAGACACTGTGGCAACCCTTTGTTTGTGGCTCCATAAGACAAAAAACCCCAAAAGATACTGATTTGATTGTGACACGTAAGGGTTATATCTCACAAAACATATATATCTCTCTTAATGTTAGATTTCATTGAGCAGGCAGAATTTCTATTCTTCTGAATATCTGTCCACTTTTTCTCACAGATATAAAAACCTGAGAGAAACCTGGGTACAGGATGGGACAAAAACTTTGCAAGTTACAGTGTGTAACTGCAAGTGGAAAAATAGTAGTCTATGTGGACTTTAAAACTAATTAAAAAAAAAAAAAAAGGAGATATGGGTTAACGTCTAAAACTGCCCAGACAGAACAAAAACTTTTAGAAAGAATATAATAATATGAGCTGTATTGTGAGACAGCAATAGTCTAAGGATTCATTCTCATTGTACAGTGGCATAAAACTGTGTATAGATAGTTATATTCCATTGCATCTGCTAATGTGATGTGTTAACCTTCTGCTTATTTAAATTATATTGACATTATTGACTTTGATCTAGATGGGGCCTAATGGAGTGTAAGATTGAGTCCAACATCTTTTTCCCTTCGTTATCCTAAAACATGAAAGATCTCTTCTACTTATGAAAGTATCTTCCATCACCGTAAATATTTTTAGATTGGGGTTAGGAATTACTACAGTCAGTTCCAAAGTGAATCACACAGAATACTTCAGCATTTATGTACAAGGGTTGAGTGAATGACTTCTTGAAAACTTCACAAGGAAATATTTAATCCCCATTCATTTAGCATGCCATTGGAAAGAGCAAAACTCCACAATAATTATGAATCACATTTTTTCTTAACACAAACAGACTCATAAAACTCATATAAGCAAGGCTAGTATTTTTCAATGTGACTTTATATGAAGTAATGGTTATGATTTTGTTACTCAAGGACCTGTCAATCAAAATATCCTGTTTGGACTTTGTTATCTCCTTTCATTCTTTCCAGCAGCCTGCTGCCTGCTTTCAGGTCTCAGAAGATATAAGCCTTTCCTTTAAAAATAACCAAGAGCTTAGCAATGAATAGTGCTGCTGCCTCAATTCCTTCCATTATAAAGTCGTGCCTTAATGCTTTTCACTTTACTTTTCATTTCCTTTGTAGTGCTGAGATGTGGGAAAATTAAGATCTGTGGTACTCCATATTCAAGCATATATTGGAGACTTGCAGCTTGCAGCATTCTCACATGATCTCTGCTATTAGTGAATGTAAAAACACTTTCTACCTACCTTCCTGTTCTGATTTGCTGAACTAATAGATCAGCAGGAGCAATTTTCCATGCATAATGTGAGAAACAGCAGATTAACGGAAGGATTTTTTTATTTGCCATAGGTCAGAGGGAGAGGATGAGAATCCAGACATTTCCTAATTTTTCATTACAACTTTCTGCCTGGACTTAAGACTTTAAGAGTAATATTATTTGCTTTCTGGTGAAGGTGCAGGCAAAGAGCTGTTGATTTCTTCTATAATCTGATTTTAATGAGATAGAAGAACGTAGGGCTAACTGTAGATAAATAACATAAGCAGTGTATCGGAAAACTTGAGGGGAAGAAAACAAGCACGAAGCATTCATTTGGTCAGTCATCAAAAAGTCACTATTACATTAGGCTGTTAAACCTGAGCCTGATAAGGAGCTACCAAAGGACATACTAGGGATCACCATGAGGTATGCAAGTCCTAAGCATAAAATTCTGTGTAGTACTGAGGGATCAAAGGATGCAACAGCTCTTTGCAGTACATCTTGATTTCTGGCAAAATATGTAGCTAGCACTGAAGAATCAATTTTGGTAAGAAGACAGTTCTTTTTTTTTTACTATGTGCGTGAGCTTAGTCTCCATCTGATTCTACTTGGGACTCCAAAATTATCTTGTTCATGCCATTCATAAAATGATTTGATTCTTGTTGCAGAGCAATCTCACAGTGCACAAAATCAGTATCTTCTGGTTAAGACAGCATTTGAAGATCTGCTTCTGCTCCAGTCCCTAGACACTTAGTCTATGGCACCAAACCCAAAAGTCCACAGCATAGTTTGAAGTGTGTAATGTAAAGATGGATTCGCTAATATGAAGACATAGCCATGTTTTCTTCAGTTTAATGTAATTTTATTTACCCATATTGGTAGCTTGATAAATGTCTTTGTGATTACAAGATAGAGGGAATCTGGGAGAAAGGAAATGATGAGTCTCTCAGCATCCAACCATGTAGGGAAGAAAATTCTGAAAAAAACCCCAAGTCTCAGCTCTTTTATCTTTTTGTTTGTGGGGTTCCCCCTCCCCCCTCCCCTTTTTTTTTTAATCCTTCTGTATTAATTTTTTTTCCTAATTGTAAATATAACTGCATTCCTAGGTTCGCTTTTTCTGAGTAGCAGCAATTAAATAAACTTGAAACTGGTGGCTATAATCCTCAAGGCTGGATATGATTAAGAAAGCAAGTGATAGCCTGCTGATTCTAAAGTAAAAACCTGAATAAATACATCTTGCCATTTTCAGTAATGAAGTAAAAAGCAGTTTAGACTAAATGTGATTAACATAAAATACTGTTAGAAACAATGTCAAATACAGTCATGAAGCAACTATTGACATCAAATGTACAAAATAGGATGGCTTTCCAACAAATATACACAATCAGAGTTAGAATGACAGATATGGTGACAAATTACTCAGGACATATTTAAATTATTCCCTAAGTAGTGCTGCAACAGCAATATTTATTTACTCAAACATGACCATTATTTGACAATTTTTCTAACTTCCTTAAAATTAAATAGATAATATTTGTACAACTGTCATAGCTGAGCTATACAAGCAATTGCAAAACTTGTGCAGTATCCAAGGGAAGAAAGACCCTAGAAGATTTTGGCATATCAAATCTTTGCAATACAGTTGCTAACTAAACAAAATGCATACTGTTAAATGGAGCCACTTGTATGTTAAAGAAAGTGAATGCAGAGAATCAATGTAACTTCTCTGGTATGGCCTTAGTTTGTCTGACATCCCTTTTGTGCCCTCCTCAACTACAGAATCTCTGGTACGTGTCTTTCTCCTGACACAATTCAGGGAAGATTTTTTATTATTATTGTTTATTTCTTCTACTAGTTGCTCCTCAGACTCCCTTTTTAGACATCTTTGTTATTCTTTTACACTTAATCTGTTGCATTTTATAAATTTTAATATTATCTTGAGTATTTCAATGGTAGTTCCTTCTTTGTCATAACCTCCTTAACCCTTTTTTGATCTGTAATATGCACCTGCTTTTGTTCCAATAAGATATCTTTAAATAACTTCCATACTGCAACTTCCATACTGTTCATAAAGATTTACTTCTCCTAGATGCCATTTGTAACTTCTTTACAGAAAGTGTTCACATATTTATTTTTGAAAAGCCTGGCAAACATGGTTCCTGAAACCGCCAAGATTAAGAACCATACTGTTTCACAGCGGGAAGCACATATTGGACATATTGCAGCTTCATTTTCCATAATTTATGCTGACTGGGGTTATAATAACAATGAAATTTTTATTTTACAATTCTCTATCAGAAGAAATACATCAGCATGTACCAGAAGGAAATTATTAAGCATTTCCTAAAAATTAAAATATTCCCTATTTCTGACCTTCATTACAAAGTTTTGAAGTTTGATCTGGTGCTTCAGCAGAAGACGCCTGCTAACAGGAAAATACCAGAGTTGTTAGTGCATCCTGTTTTCTAACAAAGAAAGCATTTCAGTTTTCCAGGTGAGACGGTTTAGTTTTAATAGTGTATACATGCTGTCTTGACACCAGGGCAGCCATTCCTTTCTTGGTTTTTAAATTATGGCACAAACATTTCTCATCGATTGCAATTTTATAGCCATTTTGAAGCTCAGCTTTGGCTCCGTGGTTTCACTGTGCCTGTACAATTGAGAAGAATAGCTTCTGTGAGGGCTACTATTATGGTTGTTGTGTTCCTGTGAGGTAGACCTAGGTCTCTACTAAGATGGACAAGGCGCATAGATGTCTGCTGTCATCTGATTATTCCTGAAGGATTTCTGTTAACTCACAAGATGTATAGAATGTGCTATTTCCCCTGTTCCATACAGGCTGTGATAACATACGATTCTTTAAGATTACCTGTTTGTTCTACTACTGTATGGTTAAAACTCAATTTCAAGAAACAGGCCATATAAAGAGAAGTTTTGCATCAGACTTTCTGAGTTTATGTCATTGAATAATTCATCCTCTGATTGTTTGAAATCAAGAGCCAAGTGTCTTTTCCCAATGTTAAGTTTCTTAGGTATGATTCTTTGACTCCATACTTCTTGCTTTCACAACTGAAATTTGTGGAATATTGTGCATACAGGATACAGGATTTCACCAGCTTTATATGTTGAGCACATGTCGCACAGTGTGGAATACCCTTTGACCAGCTGAGGACAGCTGTTCCATTTCTGTCCCCTCCCAACTTCTTGTCCACAGCTAGCCTACTCACTAATGGGGTGGGAAACAGAAAAGACTGTTCAGTGGTAACTAAAATATCTCAGTGAAATCAACACTTTACAGCACAAATCCAAAACAAAGCTCCACAATGGCTGCCATGAAGTAAACTGATTCTATTGCAGCCACAACTAGCACACTTTTTCATTTTTATTGTCAGTTGTTATCTGCTTAATGGTATTAGAGATATTCCCCATAGACACTGGTACTAACAGAATTGAAGATATAACCCATGAAAAATGAAGATCAGTTTGTATAGAAAAGTGTGGCCTCTGTTAATGAGTCACAATACATCATGAAAAGACAGGTCTGCAACACAGCCATTCTATACATCTACATGTATACATTTACATCTGTGTGTGTTTTGGCCACTCTCAAAGACAAAATATTTGGCTAAAAAAGCTTGTGATACAGCCTTACATGTGAAACTTTAGGGCAAATGAATAAAAAATTCTAGCATCTCAATACTTGTCAGTTGTCCGCACTGATGGCCTACATATTTACATGTCCAAGCACTTCAGAAACTGATTCCTTCTTGGCCAATAATGGAATCTTTGTTACACAAGTTTGAAATTTTTTGTGCTGGCTGTGTGCTTCACATTTCGTTTCCCATTCCTATGTATTAGAATATAACCACATGCAGTCATGAAAATTCTCAATTTCTTCTGCCAGAGTGGATTACATATCATGCCTGTTTTAGCTTTGTTAAATACTGTTTGGAATGTGAAAAATTTAATTGTGATCCAAATAGGAAATAGTTAACATCTACTAGATGTACTCCTGATACAGAGAAAGCTAATTTTACTCTTTGTGTGTCTTCATGGGATTGAATGGAGCTAAAATTCTGCTCTAAGTTCCAGTTCTGACCTTGTTGGGGTCTATCATTTGTCTTCCTAACTCTAGCAAGGAATCTTCTGCTTCCTTTCTAGGCAACTTAATAAGCTCCAAAATATCTTTTATTCTACAAATTAAACTCATTCATGCCTGTAAAAGCACTATTCAAACTTCATGAGTGGAAAAATAGCTAAAACATAGCTAAAAACAAATCCTACAACTTTTTAAAACTACTCTCATTTGGTCTTATGAGCCCTTTTCTGTATCTTCTACTGTCCTTCTTTCTCTGACTTTGAAGATCAGGCTATATACCTTTTTTTTTTTTTTTTTTAATGAAGCATGACATTTCCTTAATCACTCAAAAAAAGGATACTGGGAATTTATAAATATAAAAACTGTTGTGATACTCATTTTTTCACTTTGCTTTCCAGATTCTTATCAAGTCCGTTAATGTTAATTGAAAGAGTAGGTGTTCCATTCTTTTATGCAGAAATATATCCATACTTATCTTTCTGTGAAGACAGTTATTTGCTGCTCACTGATCAGACCTCACTATTTCAAGCTGCTTTCTGTACACTGCATTTTCTAGGTCACTAAGACCTCATTAGATATTTCATAACTGTGTTTATAGATTCCTAATACTTGTAAGCCCAAAGAAAGTATTCTATCAAAATGCTGAGAAACAATCTCTAAGCTTCATTCAAATAGCATGTAGCTTCTTGTTGTTTTCCACTCAATGTAATTTTATTTGTAAATCTGGAAGGAAAAAAAAAAAGTCTAGCCAGAATGTTTATGACTTTAATAAAAAAATAAAATCCTCAGATTATGACAATTTTAGAAGGATTCAGAGCACAGTACTGCAGAACAAAGTAAGAGTCCTCTTACACTAAATTTTTTCTTTACGTAATTTTATTAATTCATAATACTCTTTCTAAGGCAAGTTTTGGTACATTGCCATAATATCAATTGCATATTTGTAAGTTACCTTTCAGTCAAACACTTTAGTTTATAAATCTAAGGTATAAACACATTTCAGGATATATAACAATTTCATAGTTGTCTGGTCACTAAAAATACGTTGTTATTAATATCCTGTAATTTGGGTGGGAGAGGGGGGTGGGGTCTTCTATGGCTGCATCTGCTGAACATTACGTTGAGAATATAGATTGTCTTCTGAATTGGTATACTCCAAATAGACTTGAAACTACACTATGTAAAAAAAGTTCTGTATTCAGACTTTAATAAAAGACAAAAAGAATGAAACAAGCAGTCCCCATAGCCATTCAGTGAAACTGGGCATTGTATGTTCAAGAATGGCACCAGGAACCCCCACAGGGAAGTGACAGGATGAGACGAGGAAATGTTTGTGAAACAGGATACAAAGAGTGTTCTTTCACTTTCTAATGTAAACAGGTTCAAATTAGCTATAGTGTAGCATGTCCCCTGGGAGCCACCTAAATCTTTTTACAAGAGACTTATAGAAAGAAGATAGAAAATTTACCATGACTTCTAGTGTCCATTCACTGTTTGGTTTTGTTTTCACAGTTCTGTTGGTTTCATAGATATGTAGACAACAATTTGTATTTCTAAGTTTCAGCATAACGTTGAAAACGTAAGCTATTGCATATATTAGAGGCAGTAAAGCTAAGGTTCTCTCTCTTCGTAGCCCTGACTTTTCATGGACTTAAATGCAGAACTGATTATATTTACTTATACCACCTCATATCATTGAATAACAGAACTTTAATATAATGTTCTTGCCAATTGTTCTCTATCCATTATGATGCATAATTGTATTTATGATTCTATAGCATCATGGTGTTTTGGAAAGCGTACAGTGCTCAATCACAGCAGTATTTATAGTGCAGAGTCATCAACTGTAATTAAACTCAGAATGCTAACTTAATTTAGATGTTCACAGACGATTATATGAATGAAAATATATATAAACTTGTAGTTATAGTTAACTTCTAAATATAGACAAGAGAAAATCTATTTCAGTAATTATTTTATACAAGCTCGTTTTTGGAAATACATTGACTGTTAAAAGCATATGTCTGAGAGAGTTTAATAGGACAGAAAATAAAAATAAAGTAATAATTAATACTACCAGAATATACAAAACAAGATATGGTCTATATAATTACTCACTATTCAAGGCACAATCCCTGGGCCATGGTGCCTCCTTGCCAGTTCCCTTCAATTTATATACTGAGCATGATGTCATATGTTATGGCTTGTTTGGGTCAGCTGTCTTGCTTTTGTCCACTTCCAGCTTCTTGTGCACTCCCTGCCTCCACTAGCAAGCCAATAGCGGAAGACAAAAAGTCCTTGGCTTGATATAAACACAGCATAGCAACAATTAAAACATCCCTGTGTTATCAGTGTTACACTAAACTCAAGCCACGGCATTATGTCAGCTGCTAGGAAGAAAATTAATATTATTCCAGCTGAAACCAGGACAGTGTGTGACCACCCAGTGTCAATTTATAGCAAAGGATGTAATGAGAAGTACTTGGGATTACTTGCAAATTGATTTATGTCATCAGAAAGAATGCTGGATATTCTGGAGGTGGTGGAAGGTAGCTGTAACTATTGGTGTGCATGTCTTTGAGCCTAGGAGAAGCTGTGATCAGATCCAAGCTCTGGGTCTGGGGGTCTTATATGAATTTAAAAGCACAGATTGTATAGTAAAGAAACAATGCTCTTGTAAACACAAATGGAAATTTTATGAATCTCATCTTCCTAACACACAAGGGGGGTGTATTCTGCACTGAAGTCTAATGGGATGTGCATCGAGGGGAGAATAATATGCACCATTGGCTTGTTCACTAACAGGTGAAGGGTAATATAGATGAAATTGGAGAACTAATGGGCAAGGCAGTTCCCATTAGCATATACAAGGCAATTCCACATTTTGCAGCAAAGGCAAAGTAGTAGCATAAACTAAGGAGAGATTAAGTCCAAAGCCTGCTATAGATGTGATGAAAACAACTTGACATTTGAATCTTTCAAGTGCCTCTTTGTCACATGAATGGCTCAAATGATTACTTTCTCTGTAGCATGTAACAATGACAGAACCTGAAGGACCTGCACACTGTATCAGATATTGTGCAAAAAAAAAATAAATTGAACTGCACAAATTTAGAGATAGAGCATGAAGTTGTTTTGCAGATTTCTAGAAAATGACTGAAGGAAGTCACCTGCCTAAAGGAGTAGGAGTGTTGATTTTTGCCAGAAGTTAGATATAAAGATCAATCAATCAATAGATCAATCTTCACGACCCAAATCTATTCAATTATTTTTTGCTGCCATGAGTTCCAAAGGTTGACTGTACATACAGACACACTTTCTTTTCTTCCAGTTCAGATGTAGTGTTTCTCCATTCCTCCACAGATATTCAAGAACAAAATGCTGTTGAATGTAGCAATTTGAATACACACCATATGATGTTTTAAATGTTTCTGAAAATTTCTGTATTGTGAATGGTCTTTGATATTTGCCATCTGGACAAAAACATATTTTTATCTGTTCAGTTTTAAAATGTTGCTTTTTTTTTTTTTCCAAAAGATCTTACAAAACTGTTGGTCAAAAATAATCATGCTATAAAATCAAAACACCTCAAAAGATTGTGTAGCAATATTAAGAAAAAATATTATATATGGTTCTAAATATAAAAACAAGCATATGTAAGACCAGTTTTACTATTTCTACTTAATAGCTCCAAAGTCAGGAGGAAGTCCAACAAGGTGGATGTTATGGAGAGAATCTGTTACAGATTGCCCAACCAGTATCAAGGGGCAGATGAAATATTCTATAAACAGTTGGGAGAAGTCTTATAATCACAACCACTTGTTCTTGTCATGAGTGACTTGAAGTTAACAGATGTATGCAGGGAATATGATAAAGTAGACAAAAAAGAATCTAATTTCCTGAAACAGCTATGGAAGGCTTCCTGGTGGACCTGTTATTTGTGAACAGAGAAGGACTTCTGGGTGATGTGATGGTTGGGAATTGTCTTAGGCATAGCCATCTTGAAATTATACAGTTTTGGGTTCATGGGAAAATAAGGAGGGAAGTGTCATGGTTTAACCTTTACAGAGACCCAAAGCCTAACAAAACAATAATATACATAGGATGCCTCTCCCCACTTTGTAAACAAAAGAATTAGGTATAGAGAGCAAAAAGGGGTAAAACACACAAAGAATAGTCTTGCTCTGATTTGAAAGTTAAAAAGAAAACTTTAACAGTAAATACAAGGTATTTAAGGTAAGGGCAGTTACAAAAAAGAAGTATAGGGAAGGGAAACAAATACAAAATATATACAAAACCTGATGGATGGAAGTGGATGGAGATAGATTCATGAGGTGGTTGGTCTATGAGGTGGCTGATCAGCCATGTGGGAAAGCAGGAGCAGTTGGAGCAGGATGATGATATCAGATGAGGCAGGACAGAAAGAAAGAAAAAGAGGAAGTTCCTCTGCTTTTATAGGGATCTAAACAGGAAGTGGGAGTGAGCTAACCATTGCACCTGGGATCAAATTCAAGACCACCCCCAGGTGGAGGCAGGAGGGCTTGGGATCAGGTTTAGATCACTCCCCAGAGGGGATAACCCTTAATAGGAGGTCAGCAGTGCTGCCTTCTTGGACTTGCAGAAGGCCACCTTTGGCCTTTTTAGGAAACTGGTTAATTGGGTCACTTGGGAGGCAGTCCTGAAGGGCAGGAGAGTCCAAGAAGGTTGGACATTCTTATAGAGGGAAATCTTTAGGGCACAGGAGCAGGCCATGCACATGTGCTGTAAGACAAGCCAACGGGGAATAAGGCTGGTCTACCTAAACAGAGAGCTTTGGCTGGAACTCAGGAAAAAAGCCTTCTGTGGCCTATGGAAGAAGGAGCAGGCCACTCAGGAGGACTAAAGTATTGTAAGGCTTTGCAGAGAGAATATTTAAAGTGCCAAGCCCAACTAGAACTTCATCTGGCTATTGTCATAAAAACAATTTTAAAAATGTTTCTCATTTCAAGAAATGGCCCTCGTGTCAAGAAATCACTTCCAGTTTGGATCATCACTTCACAGATTTATATGGTTCACACACTGGTTTAGTGAGTTTCCGCGCTGCTTCCTCAGAAATTCCAAACAGAAGGTGATGTTGGAAAATATAAAATGCAACCCTCAAATGTCTTTGGCATTCTTTAATCATTCAACTTTGGACTAAGCAAGTGAAAACTGGGTTCATTCTACCAAATCATGTAAGTGAAATTCTTAAGGAGAGTATACTCAATTCTCTGAGCTATATGTGTGACTGTCCACCAGCTGTTTGTGAAGGGTGAGCCCTTGTATTGCAGAGGTTGGGGGCTGCAGCATGCAGACAGTTCTAATTCCATCTGGCAAATATTTCCTTAACTGCAATTTCCTATCATAGGAATATATTCTTATGTAAAAAAAAAATTGGATGTCATATTGCAAGAAATTGTTAGCTATGCAGCAAAACCATGTGACTTCCTTCAGATGGGCTGTAGGTGATTGTTATACCTTCTGAACTAATTAAGAGGGCTATCTGTTGGTTTGTTCCTCTCCCTCTCCCTTGCCCTCTCCCTCGCCCTCTCCCTCGCCCTCT
>VWZI01022452.1:303595-340625 GCA_013396835.1 Psilopogon haemacephalus | reverse complement strand
CCTCCCTCTCCCCCTTTCCTTTCATTTTCCCAGTAATGAGTAGCACAAATGTTTGTAGCATAAATTGAGTGTCTTCCTTTACTAGAACGAATTTGCCTTTCAATGGAAAACTGGGTATGTAGTGAGAGCAAAGAGGAAGTTGTCTTTTTATGAAATACATTTTAATATGCACAGTACAATGTGTTGGGTTACTAGAAACACTTCACCAGGGGGTGGCCACAGTGGGCTGCACTGGCTAACCTCTGCAGCCTGAATAAAAAGGTACAAATTAGAGCACTTCTACCCCTGGCTGTTCTGAAGGAGGATGGCGCTGGAGCGGAACTGACCTCAGAATTAGGGATTGGTGACTCGCTTTCTGTCCTTTTGAAAGAGATTATGTGACATAGATGCTCATGATAGCAGGGCACTGGGCTTAATGGCAGAAAGCCAAAAATATCACCACTCAGTGAGGCCTGCACCTCTCTGTCCTTAGAACTAGAGAGGCTATCTAAATAAAAACTGTGAAAATACTTCATATAAGCAAAGTATGGTTATATGATTTACAAATCTGTCTTTATCAATGTCACTTCAAAATCCAAGCCTAATCCAAGCCTTCTTAAACCTTGTAGCACTAGCCTCAGCCCATCAATCCAGCCTGTCCAGATTCTTCTGTAGAGCCTTTTTATCCTCAAGAAGATCAATGCTCCCTCCTAACTTGGTGTTGTCTGCAAACTTACTGAGGGTGCATTCAATTACCCTTGTCTAGGCAGTTTTATGTATATACCTATATACAAACAAACAAGGCGACACCAGATGCAACGAATGCTTTATATTCTTAGCTGTGTTAAAGTCATGCCACTATGAATTTTTGTTAAAACCAAGGACATAAAGAAACTGACTTTGCTAGACTGAAAGGCTATTCTAAGGATGTGTATGTTTCTTTAGATAGTTTAGTAATTTCAAATCTTAAATCTTCATTTTTCCTTCATCTTTGCCATTTCAGTGTAGGAGATGGAATAAGGTGTCACAGTGAAATGAAAAGTGTAAACTGTTAGAAGAGACGTACAATCTTACCAAATCCAATTCTGTTGGACTTCATATACAATACCATATACTATTATTATGTATTTCTATTATTACAAATAGTTATTTTGCATATGTAATATGTAGTTATTTATATAGTATATGAGTACGTTAAATAAATTAGTTACTTTTTTTTTTTTGTAGTGTATTTTATGATTCCAGAATTTCTTACTGAGAACTGGAGAATTGGTGAAATCTTATTTTAGTCATTTTTAAATCATAGAACACTTATCTGTAAGTGGTAACTACAGCTACATATTATCATAAATCTAATGTTGGGTTTTTTTTGCAAAACATGTAAAGGACATGCAGAATGAAAAGCAGTAAGAATTAAAATAGCTACATTGTTGAAAAAGTTTTTTACATGGGTAAGATTGGAGCTCAAATCTGAAAACTAACTTTATCAAATTGTAGTCATATATTAATTTAGTTAGTTAAAGACAAATATTTTTATACCAAGCCATTGGTCAGTAGTTGCTTTAAAATGTTAAGAAACTAGAAAAGTTGTATCTTCACTATACAAGATTATTCTTATGAAAGTTTATTTGCCAAACAATAAGAGGACCCAGACACCATCTCTTTATTTTATCAGTATTTTGGCAAGTAAACTCAATATTTTCATTTTTACATTAATTAGTAGCAGGGGATGTTCCCAAAGAGAAAGCTGATTATAAGTCATCACCAAAATAGAATATAATGGAAATGGGAAAAGGCAGAATATGCAAATTCTAAATAAACTATTGCACAATGTGTTTTTCTTCAATCAGTGTAAGTGTTAAACAATACTGTATAATGACAGTTTACAAAATATAACAACAATAACAGATTCAGAGAGATTAATGTTTTGGATGTGTTAAACCCTTAGGAAAACTGATAAATAGAAAAATAACAGTTATCACAAATTTAAAATGCAAGACAGAAATTTGACTTGAATTCACTTGCAGATTCCTTTTCTAATGTTTCACACATATTTCTGAATCCCAGTAGAAATGTCATTCTCTGGGTATACTTTTATAAGCAAGGAAGATAATAGCAAGACCCAAAAAAAAAAAAAAAAAAAAAACCAAAAAAAAAAAAAAAAAAAGAGTAAGACATGCTATGAACAAAAAACCCCTAAATTCTAATATAGGTTCTGATAGTTTAGAGATGGAAATTACTAAGCCTGCTTATGTAGAAATCCTTGGGTATGTGTATTATCTTCTCACTTCTATCTCACTGTTTTTCAAAGTGTTAGTGATATCCATATGTCACTTCTTATGTTTTCAGCTAATTGTTGGTATTATGATAAAGTTATATGACTCTTGAAAAGTTACTGCCTTCATTAAATAATAGTACTGCTTATTATGAAGGATCTGAAAGTAGTGGCTTTGGTTTGTGCTCTTTCTCTTTTCTACAGTTACAAATGTCTGAACATTTGAGACACAGCAAGGTCTCTTACCATTCCTACCTTCAGCCACCCACAACTACGTTTGGAACAATGCCTTTCTTCCTCTGCAGCAATGCTGTTTTAAGAACAAGGATAATGTCCTAGTAACCATATTATAGGTAGAGAAGAAGAGAAGAGAGTGTTGCCTTGTGAAGAGGGAATCTGGCATTTTTTGGTTTACGTAGATGTGCTAACACCAAGGACACGGATCAGTGATCTAACATTCACAACCTCTGCTATTCAGGGTTGAGACAGCAAGTATTTTAGTTATCTGAATAGTAATCCTAGCAAGAGGCAGTCTGTGCAAAGCTCATACACTCTCTCAACCTTACTAAAAGCCTAATGGAACACTGAATGAATAAATTGTGCCCCTCTATCCCTTTGCTACACAGTATACTCTGCAATGTGATGCTGAAGTTCCCAGTGGCATATGTGCTGCATAAAATAGACCTGTTGAGAGGAAAACATACCTTGAGGTTCCAACATTCCTTTGGCCTGAAGGTTTATCATAAATAATGCAGTGTTTTTTAAAGGACAATTTAAATATTTTGTCTTAAATTTCCTTGTGTTTCTTGATCATCATAATATGCACATTGTGTTTTTTAGTTTGCGTCTAGCATCTAAGGGATATCCACACTAGATTCCTTTTTCTTCGTCGTCCAGAGGGTCATTGCTGAAGGACAGAAGGTCTTCAGGGTGAAGAAGAAAAAAAACCTAAATTTAATTTTAGGTATAGGTTCAATTTCAGCCTTCTCAACCATGACTATGCCCTTTTAATGGGAGTTATATGCACACATCAAAGAAAATAGATACTTAAATATCTGTTTTGATTGGATGAATCTCTTTAAATAATTTATATATGACTGTAATCACAATATTTCTTCTCTGATGAGCTTATATGCTTGATTCAATGATGGGGAAAAAAACCAATAGGCTAAGTTGTTGATAGTAACTCCCAGGGAAAATATTCTATACCAAAGGATTTCTACTAAAAGTATTGAAAATCTTGAAATGTTACAAAAATTGAAATTATAAAGCCACTGAAGGAAACTATTGCATGTAATCACCATAGGCTTTTTCTCACAGCTTGACTCTACGACAGTTTGATGGGTTTATTGCAGTTGGCATGGATTGCTTTGGCTGAACTAAATGGCAGCTATCTCACATGCCCTTGATTGTGTTCAGATTAATCAGAGGCTTTTGAAGTGATGGCTTTTGCGTAGCTTTGAAGAATGATGCATTTTAAAAACTGATATATCAAGACATTTTGAAATAAAGGTATTGCAACAAGACTTGCCAGCAGCATTTCCCTGAGTCAATGCAACTATCTACCTCGCTCTTCAGTAATTTGGGGAAAAGATTAGGGAAGTTCTTTGTTATGGTAGTATAAGTCTGCTATTTTTAAAAAGTGTATCGCTTAAAATTACAATCTTAGTCAAAATAAATAAATTCCCAGTGAGATATGGAGATCCTCAGCACAAACGTCTGTTACAGTGACTGAAATATAATGACCTTAGATGAGATACATAGAGACTGGGGCTACATTCTACAATTCTCATTATACAGGGAGAATCCATATTATAAAATTAATTTAATGTTAAAGTATTTATTTAAAAGTCTGTTCTTCTCTAGGTTTTGATCAAAGCTTCTGCTTATAGGCAGGTAGAAAGAAGATACTTAGGCAGTATCCTTTGACAGTTAAAATGTAAAGTATCTAAGAAAAGAAGGGTTCCTCTGGGCTATTTTGAGTGAAATTTGTTCAACGTTATGTTTCACTGGCTGGTGAGTGACATATGTAGTCCCTCGCAAAACAAGGCTACTATGATTAGCCATCACTTAGGTTAATTTCTCTCCATAAATCTATCATCTTGAGCTGCTAATATTTACATGTCAGGCACTTAACATCTGAAGCTTTGTATTATGCATAGTAAATCATGATGGAAGAATTGTATTACATTGTCATCTTCTGCTACAGCAAAAATCCATAATTTGCCTTAAATATTTAGTCTAGTCTAGTTACTAAATATCTCAGATGACAGAGCACAATCTCATTGGGAAAATCTCTTTCTCAAGATTCTAGTGGTGGTAAGATGAGGTGCTACTGTCCACAGAACATCATTAGCATTGTCTTCCTTGTCTTCATCCCCAGGATTTAGTCAATTCTATATTGTAGCCTCTACAGCACCTTCCATTTAAACATGTCTGTTTTTCTTCAAGAAATTATGTAGAGAATTATAAGAAACTGAATCTTCATGAAAGGTGTCTCACTTCTCCTTTTTCTGAAGTATCTAAATTATAGCCTATACAATGCAAATCCAATGTTCATATGCTCCCCTCATATTCACCCCTTGCTAGTAATTTATGTACTAGGGGTAGAAGGTGCTTGCTCCTCAGTATACACAGAAATATAAAGGCTCTAGTGTTTCCTATTATTTTTCTTACATAGCCGTGTCTGTTTTTTGAAGACACGTCTGCAAGGCTGGACTAACACTCCTCTGGGTAGCTGCTTTAGTGTAAGTCACAGGTAGCATTTAGTTAAAATTTAAATATAAAATTTTATAGGGTATGCTATTAGTTTTCCATCTCTCCAGTGCTCGAATCTTTTTTTCCTTCTCTGAAATCTCACTAATTTGCAAAAAAAACTTAACCTACAACTGACTTAATCTCTGCTTATATCATTAGAATTCCAAATCTCTGAGGATAAATCAAAATGCAATGTCCATTCTAGTACTGCTGAACACTTCACCAGCTTATCTGTGAGTCCATCTTCCCTGCCTCTGTGGAGAATTAATCAAAATTACTTTTGCCAATTAATGCTCAGTATCAGAGCTGACAATTGTAAAAATTTAACCGACAGAAAAGAGCAAGACAGAATAAGTAGTGAGCAACTATCAATGACAAATATTTTGGATTACAGCACCCATTTTATTAAAGGTAAAGAAGAAACTAGGGAATGCATATAAGGGTTCAAATGTTGTAATTACTTTTTTCCTCTTTACCCTTCAACCTTCCTTTGTTTTTTTCCAGCTCACAGTAAAGCCTCTCTAAAATCTGTCTCAATTGAGACTTAGCTTTAAAAATCTATCAAGTGAACTGAAATCCCTTGAAGAACAGGATTCAGCACCAATCTACTTACAAGTAGTTTTTGTATCCGTATTGAAATTTGTGGTGTTGTGACAACAGCAAGGCTCAGCTAGAAACAAGGGTCTCATCTACTTCAGTATCAGTAGACAACTTCATTTTAAAGGAAAAAAACAGATCCATTCTTTAAGAACAGTGGGATATTTACTTCTGTAAATTATAGTAAGGATAATGCAGTGAGATATATAAGCATGCAAGTAAAAGTTTCTTTTCTTGTATTTTTGTTTCCCTTCCCCTTTCTTTTTTAAACAAAATTCTGTGTCACCAACTAACACCAGGAGTAAAGATCCTAGACACAAGCTTTCAGTACATCTGTCTGAAAGTAGTTATATCTTCATGGTATTTTGGGTAGTCTTAATTTAGATTTCAGGGACTCTCACTCTACATAATCAAACAAAATACGAAAGAGAAATGGATCCACAAGTTTCTTCTTCATAGATAGAGAAGAAATACATACTGTCTTATAGAATAGCTCTTCTATAGAATGGATAGAACATGTCTTACTATATGTTTTCATTTTGTGAGAAGTGAAGAAGGCTTAGCTTACTATGAAAATAAATTTAAAACTCTTTTTATTTACTGACGAACTCTGGATGATGCAGAGTGATTGCTTTTACAGCATTATTTCTTGTCATAAACTTTTATAATGTTTTTGTCATCTGATTTGAAATACTGCAATCTGAGAGAGCAGCACTACCTTCAATAGGCTGATCCACATGACTGTCTGTCAGAGAAGGAGACATACCTTCTTTTAGTGAAACCTGATGAATGATTAGGCTTTTGGCTTTGGACATTTGGAAATTCACAAGTTAATTACTTAAAACTAAATTATTTCAAAAAGAGGTTGCAACCAGAACTGCAGCACTTCTACAATTTTTCTGGTATATATATTTTTTTTAATTAAAATATTAATTTAGCCCTCATTTTTTGTAAGTTTAGTAATATATTCTGGTTGATACTTAAACATTTTAAAATTCCATCAGACCAGGTTCTCCGATCTGCTCTTCTTGCTTCTGTCAGTAGTTTCCCTTGCTTCTGTCTTTCTATCACCACTCTCCTTTGTATGCTTCACTGCCTTCTTACTTGTTTATATATATGTATAGTCTTCTTATCTTTGACACTGAAATTCAGTCAACTCCCAATTATTTATCTGAGTGCCGTATCAGCCATATCAGAGACACAAAGTTTTTTCCTTGCACAGCTGGTTCAGTATCAGCAGAGCTTATTATGTACAGACACAGCATCGCAGAAACAGAAATGCATTGCTTCTAATGCACAGGTAGGTTTGCTTCTAAGAGCAAGGTACAGAGACTTCCAAGTAGTTCAGGAATAAGCTTGGGTCTTGTTGTGTTCACAAGATACAATACAGTTCTGTTCATGCTGAGCCTTTGCTTGTCTTGCCTCAACCTTTGTTTGGCTTGCTCTGTCATTGCCATTATTTTCTATATTTTTCTATCATTCAGGGCATGTCAGCCCTCATTACTGAAAACTGCTTTCATTTCTCTTCTAATTCCTTGCTGTTCTTTTTTCATATGTATTTGCTTTACATCAAGACTTTGCATATACCCACATTCATATAACATTTGTATTCTGACAGATTTTCTTCTCTACATCTTTCTAGTTTTCTCAAACTTAAACTGATCTCACCAACATCTCTTTAAGTCATACTGAAGATTTTCAGTGCGATGTCTCTAATAGGATCGTAAAGCATTATGATCAGGAGGTCTTAGTCATTTATACTTCTAAAGAACATTTTGGCCACCAATGTTTTATGTTTAATGAAATATATTGCACATCTATTGCTCTGTCTCCCCTGAAAGAAACAAAAACAGATCAGGCATGCTCTATAGATTTATACCCACTCCTGAAATTATGTCATGCTAGTACACTATTTATTCTTCTCATTTATTGTATTTTATTGTTCTGCATACTCTTTTGCTTTATTTGGAACCAATAAATTTTTTTTCCAGTGCAGTACAACACTTTCAAACAGAAATTCTGGGCCAGTACTTCCACTATTTCATTTTGAAGTGCTGACATTTTCATGAAATGTCCTGTTCTGATTGTATATGGGGGTATGAGGGAATTAAATTTACCTATAAACATAAAAGTACTTGTTATACTGGATTGACTTGCCAAACTGTGTAATTTCGCCTTTGCTTACAAGAGCAAATTAGCCCAGCAGTTTGATTGCAAATAAAAAGTGATGTTTCTTCCATACAATATAATAATTTCAGACCTAGTAAATATTTGGTATGATACTTTATTATAATAATCCATTTTCATTAAATCACCAAAGAATCCAGTTTAAAGATACAATACAGTATTTCCAATTTTGTATTGTCTGAATATGACATCCTCATTAGGCTTCTATGAATAGTGTGAGGACCTTTCATTGACTTCATTGCTGGACATATTTACAGTTCTCAGTGGCTTAATTTCACATGTTTATGTTTCATCATAATCCTTACTGTCTGTAATGGAGCAGTAATTAATTGATGCAAGTTATTAGTTTTTCAAAATTAATATTATTTATTAATTTTCAATATCCAGAACTCTCATCACCCCAACCACTAATTTTAATAATAATCAGGTTCTTGGTCCATGGTCAAGGAAAGCATTACATAAAGGATAAATTAGATCTAAAACAATAACTAGCAATATATAAACATTTAAACTCAACTGAACCGGAAAAAAAGGTTCTTGTAGTCAGTTGTACCGCTTGTGGTTAAATATACTGCTTGTCCACTATATGGACTCAAGGAGCTCCTTTCTGTTTACAGCAGAAGGCTAGGTGAACTATAAGAGGCTTTAAGTATTTACTCACAAATATTATCTCCTGAGTCACAGGGCTATCTACAGTTTCAGACAGTACCCAGATGCTTGTTTGGAGTTCTGTTGGTATCTTCTTAGCTGCTTAGGCTTTTGATTCTTCCCAAGTTTTACAGGCTGCTGGGGAAGGGAGACAGATGACTCTGACCTTATCCTGGCTCTTCTGTTTTATTTCTGTATATCCAGGATTTCCCATCTTGGCAAGAGACTTTCAGGTGTAAACAGGATGTCTTGTGATGTACAATCTCATCACGGATGTCACGCTGGCTATGCAGATCTATCACATGGAGGTATTTGGTGCCTATTCCTGGTAAACTCGAAGCAAGCAGTTTCCAGGCAGTTCAGGATGCAATAAGGCAATGAGGCAGAACACTGCCAGAGGCAGAGAGCAATGGCAGCAAGCAGTAGCAAGCAAGCACAAATACAAAGGAAGAGCATGTTGTGTTACCTGTACTTCTTATCAATACAGCCCTTTTATCATACAGCCCAAGACTAATGGGCCTTTGGACATAGAACAGCCAATCAGAATGGCAGTTAGACAAGTTTGACCATGTTAGGTGAAGCCATAGGCTTACTTTACCCAAATTTGGGAAAAGACACCAGGCGGGAACAAACCAAGTGCATGTACTTTGTTTACCACAGGATGTAAACAGGAGCAAAACAAATCTGGGCAAGCCAGGGTCCTTAGACTCAGAGGCTCCAGGTTCTTTGTCCTCTTTCCCATGGTTGCTTCTCCCCACAGCAGAAGGAGGGAGAGCAGAAAAATATGCCTGGCCAAGCCAGGACATGTATAAGCCTATTTTGGCCCATTCAGGCGTACCACAATACTGTCATGATGATTATAGTAGTTATGGTAATAATGTGGCTCCAGCATACTATTGATAAACTGCTCTAAGTATGGTACTTCTAATAACCAAAACAATCAGTTCCAAGTTAATTATTACAAGTCTAAAGATCTATCTTTAAATTTGTTCTGTGTATTTTATAAACAATTGAAAGGTCTAAGTTTAATAATCTATTACTAAGATTATTTATTGGAGAAATGTGATGTCTTGATTATTGCCTTTACTGTGCATTTTGTTACCTGCTGAGAGAAATAACAGTATCTGGATATATTCTGTTTTATCAGTTAAGTACAAAGGCATGATCAAATTAACAAATTTGAGGTATCTGTATGGCACGCAGTTCTAAAAATAACTCAGAGTGCATCTGATTTGCCAGTTTGAAAATTTGCTTGGTTTAGCAGAGACTGAGAGTTATTACGTGATGATTATTGTATAGTGAACTGGTTAATTCACTTCCTAATTGACAAGTTGTTGTATCCACAAAAGCTAATGCCACACTTGGCACTCTAATTTGCACTGTTGGTAGAAAAAGTGAGTGCTGTACTATGCTGTTGTCTTACCATTACAGGTAGTAGTTCAATGGCAGCGATTATATACACTGGTGAGAAATCTGGCTAGCTTTTCTTCTGACGTGAACAATGCAAGCCTCAGAGTCTAAGGGCTGTCCACTTTCTGCCTTTCACAGGAACTAAATATGTTGCAAAAAAAAAAAAAAAAGGAAAGAAAAATCTATTAGAAGTATAATTTATCCTAGTTAATCACCGGACGTTTAGATGTACCAAATAAATATACTCATGAGTTCTCAAAAGGAGAAGATATCTATCTGTATGTTCTTTCCCAGTGGTCAAGTGGTCTTTTGAATATAAAATAATAAAGCATATTAATATAGAATCATAGAATGGTTTAGGTTGGAAGAGACCTCAAAGATCACCCAGTTCCAACCCCCTGCCATAAGCAGGGACACCTCCCACTAGAACAGGTCACCTAAGGCCTCATCCAACCTGGCCTTGAATATCTTCAGAGAGGGAGCAGCCACAGCCTCCCTGGGCATCAAATTCCAGTGTCTCACTACCCTCACTCTAAAGAACTTCCTCCTGACATCCCATTTAAATTTCCCCTCTTCCAGTTTAAACCCATTACCCCTCATCCTGTCATTACAAGACCTTGTGAATAGTCACTCCTTCCTGTAGGCCCCCTTCAGATCTGGAAGGCTGCTATAAGCAGCCTTCTCTCAAAGCCTTCTCTTCTCCAGGCTGAAAAGCCGCAACTTTCTCAGCCTGTCCTCATAGCAGAGGTGGTCCAGCCCTCTGATCATCTTTGTGGTCCTCCTCTGGACTTCCTCCAACAGTTCCACATCCTTCTTGTGTTGAGGCCTCCAGAACTATACACAGTACTCCAGGTGAGATCTCAGGAGAACAAAGGGGGAGAATCACCTCCCTTGCTCTACTGGCCACACTGTTCTTAATGCAGCCCAGCACACAGTTGCTGTCTGGGCCGCATGTGCACACGGCAGGCTCATGTTGAGCTTTGCATCAACCCAGACCCCCGGGTCCATTTCCTCAGGGCTGCTCTCCAGCCAATTGCCACCCAGCCTGTATTCATGCTTGGGATTGTGCCGACCCAGGACCTTACACTTGGCCCTGTTGAATTTCATGAGGTTGGCCTGGGCCCACCTCTCCAGCCTGTCCAGGTCCCTCTGGATGGCATTCCTGCCCTCTAGCAAGTCGACTGTGCCACACAGCTTGCTGTCATCTGCAGACTTGCTGACAGTGCACTCAATTCCTCTGTCCATATTGATGACAAAGATGTTAAGCAGCACTGGGCCCAGCACTGATCCCTGAGGGACGCCACTTGTCACTGGTCTCCAGGTGGACATTGTGCCCTCGATCACCACTCTCTGTGTGCAACCATCCGAAAAATTCTTTATGCAGTTAGTAGTCCACCCATCAAGTCCATGCTTTTCCAGTTTGTTGACCAAGATGTCATGTGGGACAAAGTCAACTGCCTTACTTAGATCCAGGTAGATGACATCAGTTGCCCTTCCCTTGTCCACCGCTGCTGTGACTTCATCATAAAAAACCAGCAAATTTGTCAGGCATGACTTGCTCTTGGTGAAGCCATGCTGGTTACCACCTCTTCTTTGTTTTCCATTTGCCTTAGCAGAGCCTTCAAGAGGATCTGCTCTATGATCTTGCCAGGCACAGAGGTGAGTCTGACCATTCTATAGTCCCTGGGGTCATTCTTTTTTCCCTTCTTGAAGATGGATGCTATATTTGCCCTTTTCCAGTCAGCAGGAACTTCACCAGTCTGCCATGACCTTTCAAATACAGTGGACAATGGTTTAGCAACTTCATCTGCCAATTCCTTCAGGACCCGTGGGTGGATCTCATCAGGCCCCATGGACTTGTGCACATTCAGATTTCTTAGGTGCTCTCAAACATGATCTTCAATTATAGTGGGCAGATCTTCCTTTCCCCGTCCTTATTTTTGCCCTCTGGTATTTGGACATTGTGGTTGGAGCCCTTGCTGCTGAAGACTGAGGCAAAGAAGTCATTGGGCACCTCAGCCTTATCCATATCCTTTATCACCAGCTCTTCATTTCCCTTCTGGAAGGGTTCCACGTTCTCCCTAGTCCTCCTTTCCTCAGTGATATACCTGAATAAATTCTTCTTGATCCCCTTAATGTCCCTAGACAGATTCAGCTCTAGCTGTGCTTTAGCTTTCCTAACCTGAGCTCTGGTTGCACAAACAATTTCTTTGTATTCATCCCAGGTTACCTGTCCTTGCTTCCACTCTCTGTAGGCTTTCTTCTTGCATCTAAGTGTGTCCAGGAGCTCTCTATTCATCCATGCAGGTCTCCTGCCATTCTTACCTGCCTTCCTCTTTTTTGGGATGCATTGCTTCTGGGCCTGGAGGAGGTGATCTTTGAGCATCGACCAGCTTTCCTGGGTTCCCCTTCCTTCCAGAATTTTTTCCCATGGCACCCTGCCAAGGAACTCCCTGAAGAGATTGAAGTCTGCTCTTCTGAAGTCCAGAGCAGTGAATTTGCTGTGCACCCTCCTTGATGCCTTGAGGATCTTAAACTCTACCATTTCATGGTCACTGCAGCCAAGGCTACCTTTCAGCTTCACTCACCAGTGGGGGCTCCTTTTGTGGGTTCCTCTACCACTTGGAGGAGGAAGTTATCACACACTTCTTTTGAAGACAAACCATAGTCCTTATTTACATGTATTTTCACTTGTAGTTTATAAAAAATCGCTTCCAACATTCTTTGTCATAAAATTGATCTAATAGTGATTCACTTATTGATTGCCACTTATAAAGTTTGTGGGAATGAGTGGCAATGAGTTGGAAAATCCAGATTATCTCTGTTTTAGCTTGCCTCATTATATTTCAAGTCAGAACCACATCACAGTATTCAAAAAGTAAATGTACGCCAGCATTCCTAAACACGGAGGCTTGCAATGCTCCTGTGGTCTGAACACAGATTCCCAATGCTCTCCCAAGATCGAAGACATACACACACACCTTTCTGAGTGTAGTACCTAAGTCAAGACGCGATCTGGACCCTGCTGATTGTCAGTTTGGTTTTCCTTCCAATGGATTGTGAGGGAGGACAAGGATGGCAACCATGTCAGGTTACTGCTAACTCAACCCTCTTCTCTTGTTACTCTCCTTCACTTAGTATAAGTTAGGGTAAAGCAATTAATACCTTATGTGCCCCAGTTGCTCCATGCCCTGATATCATCCCATACAGCAAATCATTCATCATCATGGATCTCATGTAATTTCAGGTCCTCTATTTCAAATTCCAGTATATCTGTCCCCTCAAGCCAGCATCATCCCACTCACTGACTTTCCAACAGCTAAATTCTAGTCTCTCTTTTTTTTTTTTAAATTTGTTTGTTTGTTTGTTTATTTGATGAGAGGAATAGGGAATATATTATTTTTCTCAGGTCTAGGGGGAGTCTCCTATACCTGTCATTAACTAAGATGCCAATTTTTGATGTAGGCTATTCTAAAATTGTTGACATCCTTGTTACACTTGCAAGTTACAATAGGAAGTTCATTCCAGATGATGGACAGCTGAATACTAGCTTCAGAGAGGAACACTGTGGAAAAGGGATACTTTTCCTCAGTCCCTGGTTGTTCAATGCAAAAGCTAGGAGACAAGAAAATTGTGATATTGTGCTTTGCTGACACTCAGACAGAAAATGGACCCTTTTTTTTTTTTTTAATAAAAGACAGCTTAGGCTGTGAAAAGAATTGGATCAGCTGAAAATAAGAATCAGGATGGTTTTAAAAAATAGCCTTATTAGCCTTATTGTTGCTGGGTAGATTAATGATTATCTGATAATACAGGTCTGATATACAATTTGAGGAGCATAAATGCTGATCACAGATTATAAAACATAATTTTATTTTGATTAGTAAACAGGTCTTAGTTGAACAAAGCAAACACTGAATTGGTATATCTATGTTCAATTTTTACCATGCTTCTTGATATATAGGTTGCTTAGATATTTTATCTGTGTTTCTTGCCCAAAATTGTAAGTTATATATTGTCTGTCTCATTGAATCAATTCCAACAATATAGACAAACGCCTTTACCTGAATTATTGTGATGAGAAATTTGGTTTGGAGCCTATGTCTTTAACAGGGATATGTCCATTAGCTTTCCCCTATGTCTTAAGCTACTTATTGAGACATACTATAAAACTTTAATACACCTGTATTGGGTTTGGCTGAGATGGAGTTAGTTCTCCCCACAGCGTCTTTTGTAGTGCTGTGTTTTGTAGTGGAAGGGTGTTGATAACAAACCAGTGTTTTTGCTGCTTCTGAGCAGTGCCTACACAGCACCAAGGCATTGCTTATCCAACGTTCCTCCTACCCAACAGTAGGCTGAGGGGTAGGCAAGATGACTCAGACTGACCAATAAAGTATTCCCTGCCATATGATGTCAGCCACGATATATAAGATAAAGAAGGAAGTGTGGGGGCATACATTAATGGCATTTGTCTTCCAGAGCAACCACATATTGAAGCCCGGCTTCCTGGGAAGAATCAAGACACTGCTGGTGGAAAGCAGAAAATTATACTTTTGTTTGCTCTTGCTTGTGTGCATGGCCTTTGCTTTCTCTTTTGCCCTATTAAACTGCTTCCATCTTGACCCATAGGCCTCTTGTATATTTTCCCTCTCTCCTGTACTTCTAAGAGGGGGAGTGATAGAGCAGCTTGTCTGGACCTCAACCAGAGCCAAACCATCACAACACTAAATCTCCACTGAGTACCTCTGGGATGTTCCATAAGAAAAAAAAACCAAAACATATCTGTACAAATTTGAGGCTGCTATCCCCAGGTAGTACTTTCAATATGGCATTTTCAGCTTTAAGAGCAACCAAACAATATCCTATGGCAATGACCCTGCATTTCTTCAGTCAGTCCACCTTAAATCAGTGGGCACCTCAGGATGGAGTTTCTATTGTACAGTTTTATCTTTGCTACATTTTTAGACAATACCTTAGATCTCAACATATGCAACCTACAATATTTTGTGCACTGAGCACAAGAACTGTTGCCCTTTGGCAACCTACTTGCTATGGAATTAATTGTGGCTTTAGGTTTATAATATTTTATTATATGACTAGGCAATTGCTAGTAAATGTAGTAGCAATTTAGACAAAAAACTTTAGTAACAGAAAAAGCCCACACCATTCAAACTTTACATTTTAACATACAAAAGAGATATCTATGCCACCTTCCCACTTTACACATAATTTTCCTGTAGAGTTTTTCGGAGATTCAATAAGTAAGACATTTATGCTTGTTAGGTCAGAGTTTGGAGTTACACAGTCACTGAGTGCAAAGTAACAGCATAAAATAGGTATATGTTATACTGAGTTAAAATCAATTGTAAAATAAAAAGTCATGCTCATGAAGGAAAATGTTACCCGCTATAAATATTAAAGGAAACTGAACACTTATTACATTACAATTACAACACCTTTTTAGGAAAGGTAAATATTATTTGCATGTGACCTTATAAGATTTTGACTTTTGTTTTTTCAGTTCTTAATTTCAATACATCAGATCTTATGCTATCAATTAATTACATAAACTCTTGTGGAATTACATGGAATGAAAACATATCTAACATGTACTTGAGAAAATTATTCTAAAAAAATTAATATGATATTAATTATAAACTTACCTGTGAATATTCACATAGATTATAACCTTTTCTATCAGTGCATTTGATATCAGCTATATGAAACTTAGCTTATTTTTTTCATGTAGCTGGCCTTGAGAAAATATAATATCATATAGCATGATCTAATTTTGAAAGATGTTAGTATTTTGTTTCTAGATTTACATATTTGTAACTACCCAAAATTTTAAGGTGTGAAACTTGTTATATGTGACCTATGTCTCAGTGGAGCCTGCAAGACTGTCATAACCATCAAATGTAATACCAGCTTCAGGTATTAGTTCCACATGTCTATTATTTTTATCTCTCCTAGTTTAAGTTCATAAACCATAACCTCATGTGTAATTTAAATCAGCTGTTTCTGGACATTCATAAATATGTATTTGATGCAAGGGGTAGACCAGAACTCACTCCCAAGATGCTGTTCGGGCTAAGTGGAATCTCCTTAGGAACTGCTTCAAAGATCAATTCTTCTTGTCCATAAAAAATAAGTTTAAATTGTCTTCTACGAGCCTGCTGTTAGCAATTGTACTGTTACATTATGCATGATTCTTTGACTGCCCATTGCCTCAACAAACTGCACAGAGCTCCATTAGTGATTTTCAATTTCATGCTAACCTTTGCAATTTATTAGTGTTGTTTAGGCTAATGTACTATTATTTTGCATATTTTATATCATATTTCATTTGCTATTCATATGACCTAACAGTTAAGTATAAGGGATCAATAAGCCCTCTAATTGTTTTTATATTCATATTAGGAAAAGGAGGAAATCATGCAGGCAGCCAAACAAATAGTCGATTAGGATCAAGTTACATTTTTTAGCAATTCTCAGTTTTCCCTCCAGTACGTCTGCAGATCTGACTGCAGGTTTCCAAACAATGACATAATGACCAGATGCACTTATTCATGAGAATAATTTGTTTTAGTAATGATCCCCTAATTGTAGAGATCTGGACTATGCTCATGTGGATTCTTTGCCAGTGTGCTATCTCCATATATAAACACCAAGATTAAATTCAGCTTAAACATGACCTACTTCCAAGAAGCAGATGCAGTTCAACATTTATTTTGGTTTTGATTTTGCCTTTCCCAGAACTGTGCACTGTTTTCTAAAGGGAAATATTTAGTATTAGTCTGAGGAAAATGTAGTACTTCTGCCTCTGAAGGTTATACATACTTTAAATGTTTGTGTGCTTGGATGCTACAAGTGGTAAAAAAAATTCAGCACACATCAAATTTCATTTTCAAATTAAAATGTCACACCTTTTGGAGTCTCCATTCTTAAAATATGTACAAAGAAAGAACCAGTGCTACAAAAATAGACATTTTGAGAGTATTAATAAAGTGCTTTGAAGTATTAATGGAAAATGTGTATGTAAACAGATGTCAGAATTGTTAAAACATTCATAGAAGCAAGGAATGAAATGTTAAGTATCTTACTGGTACATTGCAAACAGGGAGTAGGACTGCAAGTTTGAATGCTCCTGAGGATGTGGATCAAGGCATAGATGATTCTTCAGTAAAGACTATAGTAGAAGTAGCACTTTAGAAAGACATAAAGCATTAAAAATCCTGTTTTCTTTGTGAACATTTGTCTGTCATATAAAATTTAGCATATATGGATTTTCAACACAGAAGCTACCAGATACAAGAAGTTTTTGAGAAGGAAAGACAGGTATAGTTGATAAGCACTGAATAACCTCACAACATTTCACTACTTTTTAATGCTTTAGATGTTACACTTCAACTGCTTAAAAGCCATCAAGGGATTTTTATTCTGATTCAGCAAAGAGAATAAAGCCTTCATTTCACCAGGAAGCTAGATTTGCTGCATAATTTCATCAGCAACATAAACTATAGATGAATTTTTGATACAATTTTTAAAATCTTGAAAACTTAACCAGAATATTTTCATCTTTAAAATTCTTACATTTATGAAGAAAACCAAAAATACTTACCTTCAACCTAAGCAAAACAGATTTCCAAAGTCAGTTCCATTCACTGACTTCCAAAAGCCATGTTATGAGGGGAAAAGTCAGTTGTCTGAGTGCCCAGGGTTTGCTGAATGTAGATTTAGTTCCTTTTGGCATTGCTACATGCCTGACTCTCCTGGCTGAGTGCCTTGGGATCCTTCATGACTCCAGTTGTGAGGAACCAATACAACTAGAAAACCCCAGGGGCAAGGCCTACAAAATCACAAGTATCAAACAAATCTTCATGTTGCTGGTAAGAAATAAGTTCTTTTTGTCATTATTCAATTAACAAACAAAACCTGCATGTACCCACAAAGTAGTTTTCATTTGGCATGTCATCATAGTCAAAGTAAAATGCACATAGCTGTCTCTGGTCAGTAATGTATACATATACATACGTGGAATAATAGTTATATGAGCACAGTTTCTTCAAAGCTGTAGTTTTAAAGTCCATTAGTTGTAAATATTAGGTGTTTTACTAGTAGAGTTGCCAACTTCATGTTTCCCATACTTTTATGAATCACAGAATCATTTCATCTGGAAAAGACCTTTAAGATCATTAAGTCCAACCACTTTCTAACTCTACCAAGTCTTGTGTTAAACCATGCCCTTAACACTGCATATATGTGTTTTTTAAACACCTCCAGGAACAGTGATTCAACCACCTCCTAGGGAAGCACATTTCAGTGTTTGATAACCCTTTCAGTAGTAAAATCTCTGCCTATCCTTTTTTCTCCTGTCTTCCCCATTTAGACAGTCAGACAAAGTTCCTTGGCATGCCAGTGGCTTCTTTCACTATCAGCATATGGAGAAAATAGAGCTCCTTTCTACAGTCCCCTCTGACACATGCAGACTTCATTTTACCCATCTGGATTTGCCATGATTCCTCATAAGCACCCAACTCATTTTTCCTTCCCAGGACCAGTGTAGGGAGAGGGAGAGCAGTGATGTATTGGGAAGTGTGAAAACTCTCTTAAGATGTCTAATTAGAGTGCAAATGTTTGCTTCATAATGGTGATTTTTTCAGGGTCTTGTCTAAAGTGGAGGTAGTCTGAACATGTCAGAACAGCACAGAGACAGAATAAATTTCTGTTTACAAAAGAACATGCCTTCCCAAAATCTGTGAATAGCAGCAAAAGCTAAAGCTTTATCAGACTACAAAAAGGGTTACAAGTGGTATGGCTATTGCAGTAATTTTATTTGCAGCAAATTCTCAGCCTAGACAGGGCATAGTTAAATGTACGTAAATATTTGGGGATATGTACAGATTTGCAGCGATTAAAGGTCTGCCTTAAACTATCATTTTGGGGTTTTTTCTTTCTCTTTTGCTGAAAAATATACATGTATGTATAGTAGTGGGTCAAGCAGATACAGACTATTAAGAATGAAAAAGTAAAGCAGGCATCTGTGCTGAGAGATAAATGGTTGTGGTTCACAGCACTAACAATCTCTGCTGATGCAGCTGGTAGAGATCGTAAACCCCGTGATGAAAATATCTCCATATCCATATTATGATGCAGTAAAGCACTGCAGGCACAGATGGCAGAACTTGTAAGTTCTCTCAGAAACATAGTTATGGTTCACAACATTTTCAGATTCTTCTGAAAGAGCAAGTATAGCTTGTAAGCCCTGAGGAGAAGTTGATGGCACTTACATACTATGCAAGTTCAGGTGGCAGACCTCGTAGACACTGGGAGAAAAAATAACTGTGATTCACAATGCCTGTCAGAGAAGTGCTGGCGTTTGCAAGCTCTGATGACGCAGTCAGCAAAGCAGAGTTTTGGCATGTTTATTCCAGGATGCCATATGAAAAAAAAAGGAAGGGGAAAAAAAACAAACCACCGTGCGATAAAGTTTCTTTTGTTTCTGGTTAGCCGCCTCTTGTAGATAAAATACTAAATCAGTCTTCACCTATCAATCCTAGGCAGTCCCATTAGTTTATCTTAGACCTTTAATAAAACTATGCAGAAAAGCTTTATTATGTTACGCAAAATGGAAAGTTACATAAGGCACAATTGAAAGACCTAAAATTAAGTGTTCTCATCTCAGTACCTTGTTTAGAGAGAACTTCATGGATGTTTCAGTACCTTTGGAAAAATCTGTCCATATCAAAGGCCATTCATTTCTCTGAGAATTTATTCAGAAGACCTGTCAGCTTCATTGTGAATTGAGTAGGATCTGAAAAGAGATGATATATGAATTTAAGAACCCTTATTTCTTTATTCATGTAGCCATTGCCTCTTTGGGAATAGTTGGCTTCTTTTTTAATTGTTGAGGCAATATTTTTATATTAATAGGTATTTAAAACTGTGGTGATTAAGATGTCATTGAGTCACCAGTAATTGCTGGTTTGTAGAGCAAGTTCAGAAGACTGTTGAACACAGAAATTAGTAAAAACCATTGGAAAACAGGAGAAAGCCTCTGAGACATGCAGTATGGCTCTGCCAACTAGACTTTACTACTCAAGTGTTACCCAAGAGCAGATGCCTACCAGTTGGAAGCACTGAGGCAGGAACTGTCATGTGTGATGTGAGAACAGTAATTTTGATAATTTGGTGTTCTTGAGTACCTAGAGAGATGTGAAAATTAAGTAGCTGTGACTTAACAAGTGCAATATTGTTACTAGCCATATTAAAAGAAATATATGTACATTTTAATGAGACTATTTGCAGTATATACATAACACATTTTACCTGTTTTTGTCATTATTTAAAATATACACAAATGCCTGTGTGAGCTAGTGCTACTAAACATTGCCCTTCAACTAATAAAGGTACACAAGCAGAAAGTATGCTTTTTTTCTGATTTTCTTTTTTGCCTGAAGGACACCAGAGTGCTATAAACACTTTTTAAAAGGTTAAAAAAAAATCATCTTCAGTTGTCAAAATTATTTAACATTGAAAAACAAAATTAAAAAATCTAACCACCCACCTCCCAGATTTTTTTTTTTAATAGAAAAAAAACCAATTTAAAAAATATTATTCTGCAAGTGGAAAAGTGTGAAGCAGGAAAAAAGTAGGCAATAATTAACTGGCAAGTATTGCTGCCATACCAAAAGGAATCATTTAACTGTTCAAAATTAATTCATAAGCTTTAAATTACATACTGTTGTGAGGCAAACTGAAAATTTTGAAAGATGAATGTGAAAAACTTGCTAGCATGTAGAAAACAGCTTCTTTGAAATTTCTAAGAGGTGTTATTTTCTGTCTTAGATGGCAAGGTCATTTTTCAAATTTCCCAACACTAACCTACCTATCACTCAGATTATATGGTTTACATGTTCTTTAGGAAAAATTTGAGGTGGTTAGGATATATTTTACCATTTCACTTTCAGTGTTGGTGACTTATAAAATTTTAAGTGATAACGTGACAGAATACTTAGCAGATATAACATTCCACATGTACACTTTGAGGATAAAATTCTGTGTTCACAGGTAGAGACATGTGGAGCACATAGTGGTCTTCATTTGTGGTATGTCATAAGGCAAGGCAGTAGAACAACCCTCGTTTTCATTTCTTCCAGTAGACAACTACTTTTAGTATCAATCCAAATCTAAAAGCAGTGCTTTTTGAAGGCTTGAAGGAAAGGTGTTCAATGCACCAGTACTGGATATTTGTGTAACAGATATAAACATAAGCTTGTGGTAGATTTCTTAGTACTTTTCCATGTGACTATAAAAGTTAAATGACACTGAGAATATACAGAAATAGTTTGGGGGAAAAAAATAGCTAGGAGTGTTAGAGAGTTTAATCTTTGTTGTTATTTTAGCTAATAATGTGTAACCAATATGAAGTGATAGCAGACTAAATGCACTCATAGCATTTGAATATACTACTTACCCTATGCATGCACTACAGTTTTTGCTGTCAAATAATTATGGCTTTTCCTTCATTCTCTGAAAGATACTTTTATGCTTTAATTTCTGCTTTCCAATAAATTTTTTTCATATATTGTCCTCATATAAACCTGTAATATTAAGAGCTAGAGAAAAATAAAAAGCTGGTTTTATTCTCTTCTTCCCAGTAAATTATCATCACATATTGTTTTTGTTTGAATGTGCCATTTTATTAAGAGACAAGGACACGAACACTCTTGCTATTATTTCCCAAGGCAGTGTTTAGGATTTCATGAAAAACTCAGTTAAGATACTACATAATACTTCTCAAGTATAGCTGAAATACTAATTAATATATTTCTGCAAGACCCACATGAGCATACCAAGTAATTTTTTTTTTCTTTTGTCAGATATATGTGGAAATAGATGTGGAACAAAGTTAAATAGCATGTGTAATGCACAGTCAAAACATTTAGGTCAAGTTGCTGTGATGTATTTCCAAAAAATCCATTGATACTCCAGAGGAAATATTTGTAAATGGAAATGTCTCTCATTACTGAGTCATCTTCTTATGATAGCTACTACCCCCAAATCCAAAAGATCTCTGGGGAAAAAGATTAATTAGGTTTCAATTATGCTACAGGAAAAAAAAAATAAAAGTATTTTACATACTTATAATCAGAAAAGCATTGTGGTATTTCTCTAATGTGTTCAAAAATTCAAATATATTTTTAAAAGCAGTTTAAAAAGTCAAGCCAAACTCAGGCTAATGGAACATGATGTCATCCTTAAAAGTGATGTATTCCCTATTCTTCTGGGCCTTGCTGTATGACATTACACAGATCTTGTCTCAATATTCTGTGAATCATTGCTTGCATTTTTTAAATGAGATTAATCAAACCAGTTGGCAGATATAGAGGATTATTTCTACAGCTTTACGTGGCTTTTAAAAGAAATAGACATCTAAATCAGAAGCATTACGAAAACATCCTTAATGATTTTGGTCTGTATACAAAAGTTACTGCTTTCTGCAATATTCTATTAGCACTTGCTTTTTAAAACAAACATCTGATATTTCTGTCTTTTTCTCATGAGAAAATATTACTTCTAGGCATTTTGAATATATATTGTCAGGTAGTAGAATATGATTTTCTGACATTAAAACAAAGAAAAAGAAAGGGTGGTGGAGGTTTTTTTGTTTGTTTTGTGGTGGGTTTTCAGTCTATCAGTCTTTGGAGATTAGTCTGAAATACCTTATCTTGAATCTTCTCTTAGATAAAGCATACCTGAAATGTGAACAACCAGAAAATTGTGAGAAATCAGCTTAAAGAAAAGTTGACTATTCTAGTCAAGTAATATAGCACTGTGATTGCATATTCTATTTATTCATTGAGGAGTGCACCTAAAGTTTGCAAGACTGACTTAGCATCTATATTTTAATCCGGTCTTTCTCAAACTTCTGCACTAGGCCTGCCTGATCTGTGTATAAAAACACTTGGAAAACTCATTGTTCTCAACAAGTCCCTCTTAATTTATGTAATCTTGTTGTGGGCTGAAGCTTTTCTCATTCAAGAATTTAATATCTGTATTATTCAGCTTATCCAAGATCTCTCATCAAGCTTTTCCTGTTCATCTGATATGCCTGACATTATTGGAACCTTAAAGTATTGCTCAAGTGACAGTGCTAAAGTTCAAAACCTTTCAGTCTCTTGAGGTCAGTGCACTGGTATGTAAAACTAGTGCACAGACACTGAATGTTTTTTATTTGTTTTAAGAAGGTTTCTAATCTCTGCAGATAATAAGTATGCATTTGCCATAGAAACTTTGTTTCCAGCCTAGATCACAAGATGTTAGACAAGGATGTTGTTCTTTCATAAAGAAGATAAAGAAATTTATTAGCCTTTATTAAATCATAAGCTTGTTTACTTTAATAGTCAGCAGTAAATATCTGGTTCATTTCCAAGCAGTACAAAATTGTAGACAGAACATTATTCATTAATAGAAACAGTACTTTCCTTTCTAAAATTTAAAAAAAAAATTATTTTTTTTTTATCAATAACCTCATCCTGAAAGGGGCTGAGTAATCTGAAGTCCAACTGAAACAAGTAAATGAAAGATTACAGGGTACAGTTGTATAAAAGAGAGGCAGGTTGCTGTGGACATTTGGGACCATTTAGTTATGCAGGTCAACCGATTTAAATGCATCTTTATGAAGGCTATCCAAGATACTAAAAATGAGGTACACTAAAAGTCCTGGAATTAATGCACTGCAGAATGCTCAGTGCAAAGCACTTCATCACTGACAGCAATAAAGACTCATTGTACCTTCTCCAATTTTACAAAAAAATTTGAGAGAATAGAATAGCATANAGAATAGAATAGAATAGAATAGAATAGAATAGAATAGAATAGAATAGAACAGAATTAGAATGATTTCAAATGGAAAATATCTATAATTATCTCATCCAACTGCCTGGCCACTTCAGGCATATGTGAAGTACACTCATTTGCATTTTTTCATAAAAAATGCCCCCTCACCCTCCCTAGTTAAAAAAAAAAAAACAGCCAAGATTGATGCTACTGTTAACGGTACTGGACAGCTCTGTGTCCTTAGCATAGAGGACTATCTATTTTTATTACAGCAATTTGGAAATTTCCTATTAACTGCTAGCAGAACTCACCTTTGTATTCTTGTTAAACTCTGTAATACTTCCCCCTCCAGGAAATGTAGTTGACCCTTTCTGCCCCCATCACCCTGAGTGTATAGTCCGTCACTGCCAGAACACCTTCCAAATGACAAATCCAAATTGCATGGGAGCCACCATTCATTCAACTGCTGGAAAGTTTTATATATTCTGCAGAATTTTAGCATATATGAATCCTGTACAAAATTAAGATGGTAAAAACCATTGTTTTATGTAGTTGAACTCTATTACTGGAATACAGGTTTCACAGACTGACTGCACATGCTCTTGTACATCAGGAGCCAAGTCATGGCCAACTCCTGTCAGCCCCTGTAGCCAGGATGGTAGTTCTGATTCCCTGCAACCAGTGAAGTTATTCACCTACTTCTGAAAAAGCCAGGAACTGAGAACCGGTTCTGATTTCTGTTATCTGCAGATGGGGAGAACAAAATGACACAACTTTTCATCTTGTAGTCATTGTGCCTATATTTACTATGCCCTCTCTTCCAAAAGACCAGTTCTGATTCCTTATTGTCCAAGCTACTTAAGGCTTTTGTGTGAGCAAGCCAGCAAAATGTAATAGAATTTATACAGCAGGAAAAAGACCTGACATCAGAATAGGATGTATTGTGAGTCTGGTTACATCCAGTTATTCTACATTTATTATCTATTACTGCAGGGAATTTTAGAAATTAACTAGTAATTGTAAATTTAAATCTTTGTCTAAAAACTCAAAGCTCTTAAATGAAACCAATAGGAGTTTTGCTGTCATTTTAGCCAGAAAACACTGAAGAAAATTGCCCCATAGTGTCTGTCTGTTTTTCTCATTGCTTTAAGGCAGAAAAAGTGTTCATGTGTCTGTAATTTAGATTTTATGCCAAACTTTTTGGAATATTGCATTGGAATTGAGCCCACAGAACTGTATATATTTCGTGGAAACAGGACAGCTCAGAAAGTACAGATCAAAGGAAGATGTTCTTCCTTATCTTAAGTATGAACCTGACATTTGGAAATAGAAAATTAAAAAGAGAGAAAAAGAATTTGGGGGATGAACTTGTCTGTATCAGGTTATTGTTATAATATTTTTAATACATCATTCTGGTGAGCAGAATCCTCTCCTATTGCAAAAGGCCTTCCTCAAAACCAAATGTAATAAAACTTCTGTGGAAAACAAAGACAGGTGTTCAGTCCATCTGCTTTAGGTATCTAATTTAAGGTGTATGTATAAGTTAGTTTCACTAAGTTTTCTCCATAGTCATTGGGGAGAGGGAGGATGCTGTAGAAGATGATTCAAGCAGTCATGCTCTACACTGTATGGTGGCACAGCCTGTCTCTTTCCACTGGCTGGCTGCTGAACTTGGATCTTGATTTAGAAATGTAAAGTTAAAATGCATAAATTAGATGTAGTGAATACCAAAAAGAGTACTTAGTTCATATCCATGTTGTATATGTATGTGTTTTGGCCTTTTACTTGCACCTGACACAAAAGTAACTGTGGCAATTTAGAGTTTTACATTAATGTTTTGTGTACAGAAAAAGGCGTGTCATTATAAAACATTTCTCAAATACTAGAATCTTTCATATATGGTGTTTCTCTAGCGGGCTAACAAAATAAGAAGCAAACCCAAAATCACTAAGCTGCTGTTGATATTTAATAACACAGAAAGAGGAAATACATATATTTTTAAAGGGTCTGGTGGAGTTAATAGGAGTTTCTTTGACAGATTGCTTTACCCAGCAAGTTATTTTGTTCCAGAGCATACTGGCAAATCATGCTAAACCATCTGACAGGAAAATTCTCATTTAAATGTTCCAAGGAGAAAATCACCACCTTTTTCTAAGGAAAATTTTTGCTTAAAGTACTGTATTACAGCCCTGGCTGATCTTTATTTACTTTGAGCATCATATTGATTATCTTGTTGTTGGAAATATTTTCACATATTCTTAGCAATACATTTTAAAAACACAGCTTGTGCTTCTGTCAGTTAACAAGGCTGTGTGACATCAGGGACACTACCTTGATAAATTACTGATGACATGATGATTATGGAAATGGTCGTTGACTGGTCATCAGTTACAGTTTTTTTCAACTCAACATCCACAGTTTGCAGCATGAATTGAGGTTTATCTTTGCTATGGCACAACTCTTCCTAGAAAACTTAAGAGCATTACAGCCTTAATGGTCATGATATGCTGTGCATGAATGGAAACACTGAAGCACACAGCATGGCCTCAGGCAGTTCAAAGTTGTTAGAAGATCACTGGGCTACCATATACTCACAGGAAAACTATTGGCAAAACACGTTAATTTTAAGAACCAGCAGATGTGCCAAATGCAAAAATTCTCTCTGGACACAGAGAATCTCTTCTTTTTATTTTTTTTTTCTCCTTTCCAATTGCCAATAAATGGTAGCGTATGAATCTGATTTGCTATTAAATTGAACTCAAATTGTTTCTGAATCATGATATAATAGACTTTTATATCTCTCAAACAATTTCTGTAGCAGGAAATGTAATTTGTACATCTTTGCAGAGACAATGTAGTGTTTCATTATTTCTCTCCAACACTTTTAATAATTGTAGTAATTTTAGGTAAGTGAAGCCCAAATAAATTAGTCTCAGTGGTATTATTGCTTCCTATTCTTCTAATTTCTAGTTCTTTACCATTTGCAAAGGATTATCCACATAAGAAACAATGAATAAATACCCCATGTAACGATTTTAAATGAGGGGAAGGGGATCTTTATGCCTCATTTTCTTCTTTGTCACTTGAATTTATCAGCTCTGGACTTTCCTTAGCTGATTTTCAGAATTAGCTTTGGAAAAAAAAAAAAATTATTTTAAGGAGGGAGATGCTATTTCACTTTAACAGGATGACACAATTCTGACCACTTCCTCAATTTATGACAATACATAAGAAAGTTGCAACTCTGCTGGGAACTTCTCTGTAGCAAGATGTGACATCTTTTCTATATATTTACCACAAGATAGATATGGCAGACAGCAGATGGGAGAAAAGAAAGAGAATTAATTAACTGAAACATATATAATGGAATCAAGTCACAAAGAAATTTTTTTAATTGTCATAATTCCATTAGTGGATATGTGAGTAAGTTGTATTTTTCCTGAATTTCAGTCTTATTCAGAAATTATTCCCCAGTCAGTTTAAACCACATTCATATGCTTTTTGTTTATTACAAACAAACAAAAAAAAAAAAGCAAGAATTTGTGTAAATTTACTTAATAGTAGTAGTTATTTCAAACTTCTTACAAATAAAAAAACCCAAAGTTTTATTTACTACATTTTTAATACAAAGACAGAAGAAATTTTATAAATCACATGCAATTTTCTTAAAGAACTATAGGGAGATTATCCATCCTCTTACCCCACAAAAAAAAAAAAAATCCATATTTTGTCTTAAGTAATTAATTTTCTATTAATCCATAATTTCAGTTTCATTCTGTATAAATAATATTTTTGCACAGATGATAGGAAAATTTTGGAATTACTACTTCCTCACTTAAATTAATTTGTCTTCCAATCTGAGAGTGTAATTCTTCTCTTAAAAGTTCAGTAAAATCTTGATTTGTATTTACAGGATTTGAACAAAAGTATAAACCAGGGAGGAAATGAGATTCTATTCTTGGTGTATGGTCTCACCTGTTTTTTGAACATTTCTTTGGCTCCTTGGCTAACATGCTATCTGACAGTGAGAAGAAAGGTGGTTTCAAGAATATATAAGATGGATTATTATATTGGGCACAGAAAATATATAATCATAAAAAATTAAATGTATTCAACTCCAAGTTTTGACACTTTGAAAGTTTCTGAGGAAAAAGTCTGAGAAGACTTCTTTTTGGGTTTGGTGTGTGGTCTGTGGGGTTTGGGGTGGGGTGTTTTGCATTTTTTGGCTTGGTTTGCTTTAGTTTTTTTGGGAGTGTTTTTATTGCTATTGGGTTTTTTTGTTGTTTGGGGTTGGGGGTTTTTTTGTCTGAAACTCAATTATGGGTCTCATTTTCTATGGAGAAATGCAATATTCCAGTACACTTAGGAAGACTCAGCTAGTTCCATAAGGATTTACTATGACAAGCTGAAATGCAGGAAGAGAAAAGGGATGCCAATCAGAAAGGGAAATGCTTTAGGAGTTAAATAAAATTCCCGTTCATTTCAAGATCTAGTTGGACTTTTACAACACTTCAATTATAAGGTTTTTAAAGATTTTTAAATGGTTCCATTTTCTCCCAACTCTCTCTCCTGGTTCTGGATGAAGAACTATTCTGAGCTATACATGTGTTGCCTTTTATTGGATTACTCAGAAGCTTAGTGTATAAGTGTAGGCAAATATAGAAGATACTTGCACACTCTTTCCATTGCATTTGTGCACACAAAGCCCATGCTTATGTCCTCTACTGGCTTTCAGTAACGTTCCAATGCCATTCTGAATCTTTGATCTTCAAAATAATCTCCTAAGTAATTAATGGATTGATTCTTAGCTAAATTAACCCATTCTTGTTACTCTCCTGTGAAAGAAAACAGGTTAGTAATTCCAAAGTGAGAATAAAAGACCCACAATCAAGGGGACTGATCTACAGAAAGAGCAAAAATGTGGGTAACAATGTTTAGAGATTAATGAACATCTTTGAAAAGACATTTCTATCATAAAAACAGCTACATGACAGCTATTTTCACCTAATAAGTGTCTGTCAAAAAGAAAGGAAAATAAGAAGTCTTTAAGGGACTAGAGGAATTCTAGAGGGTCTTTACAATTCACCAGGGACTTATTTGTCAGTACTCATCTCATGAAGATGAAACAAATATTTCAGTAAGGGTAGCTATCTTCAAAAGGGATGACTTACTGATGTTATCGCTATTACAATATCAGTCACAATAAATATTGACTGATACTTAAATTACAGCACATTATTTTTCCGTAGAAGGAGAAAATGTTAATTATATTATTATGAAGTTTGTATTTTTTACAAAGTAAGCAGTAATAGTTTTAACCAAAAGCAAAAAGTGCATCACACCATTGGGTGCATTCCTTTTAATTTCCATATGCCTTTCTCAGGGAAAATAGTGTATTATTTACTTGCATTAAAGAAAAAAAATTTTAAAAGGCAAGACAAGAAAAAGAGAGGACTGAAAATTTTGGCTGCTGGCACAGTGTTTCTGGTTTCATAAACACAGACAGCAAAATAAATAAAGAAGCTTGCAATCTTTTTGTAAATATGAGTACCATGACTCAAAAATGCAGTTTCAGGGGAGAAGATTCATTAGAAGTAGGTGACTTACTGGAAGATTTTTACCTTTCTATTCTGTGCTTCTAGACTTTTGCTTGATGAGACTTATGTCCACCTTCTCACATGCTGAGAATGAAATGTGAATGGTTGTGAAAAACACAGGGCTCTCTCATTGCCCATGGTTAGAAGATCTCATGAAGGAGGGTGCCCAAAAGTGGTTTGTGGAGCAGAGTCTTCTTGCCTGTTTCACTTTGTGAAGACAATAGCACAGGCATTAATCTCCTGCAGAACTTATTCCAGTGTTTGAGTGAGCCAAAAAGATGAACTGAAAAAAGAACATTTTTTTGTAATTAAATATGCCTATTTAACTCTGGCTAGAGACCTTTGCTTGACCTGAATGAAACATTAATTTGGTCTTGAAAAATTAATTTCACCTGGAAGAAACCAGTGGTTTCCTGCATTCTGGTCAGCCACTATCAAGATACTCAGAAATCTAGCAGCACTTAATTATTGCATTCAGTCGGTTATTCTGACTAGATCCAGGAAAAATGTTTCAGTCATGTAGTCCAGAAGTAATCATAGCTCTCATAGAAATGAATCACCCACACAATATAACAATGTCTGACTGATTATCACAATGGGAGTGCAAATCTGCTACTGACTTTTGAGTCTTTGCAATGTCTCTTACACTGTTCCTCTGCCTACAAATAGAAGAACTGAAGCAACATACAAAATTAAATTAGAAAAGGATAGCTGAACTGATGCAAATGCACCTAGAAGGAAAAAAAAAAAAAAAGTAGTTTGTACTAGTTATACTAAATATCATAGCAATTTCCAACATCAAGAAATTAGGTATTACATATTAAGTGATAATTATTTATTAGTAGTATATATACTTAGATTTTTACAATGTAAAGATCATAGAACAATAGAATGGTTTAGGTTGGAAGGGACCTCAAAGATCATCTAGTTCTAACCCCCTGCCATAGGAAGGGACACCTCCCATTAGAACAGGTTACTCAAGGCCTCATCCAGCCTAGTCTTCAATACCTCCATGGAGGGAACATTCACAACCTCCCTGGGCAACCTGTTCCAGTATCTCACCACCCTCACTGTAAAGAACTTCCTCCTAATATCTAGTTTAAATCTCTCCTTCCAGTTTAAATCCATTGCCCCTTGTCCTGTCATCACAAGATGTATTCTGTTTTTCTTACAGAAAATCTATAACATCCCAAAACAGTGACCAACTTAATAAATGCTAGGTAGCTAGAGAGACAAGTAGATTTAAGAATATTATAGAGGTTTACAAACCTTGATAAGGCAGTAAAATATGTAGCATAATTTAAACTCCATGAGATAATTCTCAAACAAGACATTACAGTGTGTGTGTATATGTGCAAAAAAAACCAAAAAAGGAAAAAGCCTCCAGAAGTCATGTTGTGGTACACCATTTTCAATGGACATTACTACTTACATAGGTACTTGTGGGTTACAGTTGATACAGCTATCTGAATTTCACCTGGTTGTTTATGAGCAATCATTCACAGTCAGCATTCAGACCAGCCCTTTCACCCACTTAGCTGCAGGATTTCTAGCGATAACAACAAGCCAGTCAAATTTCAAGAGTAATAAACAGCAACTCAAACTCCCACATAGAAAACTGGTAAAATTAAAACAGTCTTTCTGTTGCTCAGTCAGCTAATTTTCTCTCCTTGCAAATATGAATCATATGGTTTAGCCAACAGTAATATATTGAAAGATGAAACAAAAAGAACAGCAGGGAAACACTGCAACATACTATATCTAATTACCCCATCCCCACCATGGAACCAAAACTGTTTACTCTTCTGTTTGGTTTCTTGGTGAATCAAGTGTAGGCCAGCTGGCCACTTCCTGCCTTCTGCAGTAAAACCTCACTCACAGTTTGCAGTTCTCAAGTTCCATGGTTTGGTACCCTATCCAGCTGAGTAGTGAGACCTCACCCAAGATGCTGATGATCTTGCAAGCTGCAGGATCTTACTAAGAGATTCTGTTAATTCCTTTCTTGCTCTTTGGGAAAAAAGAAAAAAATCCCAACCAACACAGTCCCTCATTCCCTACTACTCACTTGTCAGAGACTTCTTCAACAGACTCTCCCGTCCATCCTTTTCACCATGTCTTTTGCCTTCCAAGGTTCAAACAGCCACTCATTGGCACACTAAGTCTTAGCTGCTGAAGATATTTACAGACTATTGCATGACAAAAATAGCTGATTTTATTGTTCTGTCTAAAAAAATTATGGTTGAAATACTCTATTCAATCTCCTATGGAATAGTAAATCGATGTAAGATACATATGTCAAACCTTACAGTTACACTGCTCATAAAAATGTAGTTCCAGTCTATAGAATTAAATAACAGTCCATGTTTACTGCTCAAATATGAATATTAAACCATGTAAGAATCATTAGGTCAAAATCTTAATAACTTAAACAGATTTCTGGTACACTGAATGACTAAAGTGCCAAATTCCAGTAGTAAGTATTGTCCCTTTCACAAAATACTCACAGCAAATCTAGCAGCCTATTGAGAAGACATCTTAATCAAGATGAAGCAATATTTACTGTCACTTCATGTAGTAGCCTATCCTACTTGTATACCACTTTAAAATTGCAGACTCATGCAGCACTATTATTTTTTTCAAGAAGGTGCATATGTGCAAAATTAGCAGTATACTTTACTCCACATGCAAGGATCGAATGGCTGTCTATGGTATATTAAAAGGCCTTTTAAGAAAAGTAAATTTCCAAAACAAAAAAATTCTCCCAAACTATTAAACTGCAGTCTGCTAGTTTCAACTCAATACTTAAAAGGTAATGTCTCTGATTGATTTGGGCATGATGCCACTGCTTAATTTACTTTGGCTTGATGTTTTTTCACCTTTATTCTGGCTGCTTGGCAAAAGAAAGTATTTAACACAGCAGTTACCTCTTCAGAAAGGAAAAGAGAAACTGAATTCCCAAGAACACATTTCTAGGCCGCTTCAGAAAATGCTGCATTGACAATACTGCATTTCTTCAGACACTGATAATGAGAATCAGGCAATTCAATGGCAAATACAGCTGAGGGATTTGCAGTAGGAGAAGGTTTATGAAACACATATGATTGTAAATGGATATTGAGATTATGTGGTTTACAGAATTATAACTGTATTCATTTCGCTTGTTAGTATTTTAGCATTTTACCAGATTTCCAAGTTTTTATAAGGCATTTAGTATTTTATAATATTTGCAGATAAAAATGTCCTACAAGTTTTCATGTAAAATAAGTAATATGATGATTTCTATGATGCATTAATGTCTTCTCAGTCTTTTTTATCAGAAAATTTTAGTTAGACTTCTACAATGGAGCCTTTTGTTTTCACATAATTTTCAGGTTGTCATGCTAGACATTATGTATGTATGAGTGTCTTTGCTCTTCAGCTGACTTTAGAGATTTAAATAACATTTGGGGATTCATATGCCTATGACTTTATAAAATATATACACTTAGACACAAACAAAACAGATTTTGAACGGTGTCATTAGTATTCACTTACCCTTAGCTGAATACTTAGTTAAAAAAAATATATATTAAACAGCTCATTCAAAAGCTTGTGAGGTAAAATACCTTCTAAGTATATCACAAATATTACAGTTGCTATTTGTGATTGTCAGATTCAAATTTGCCAGTGCAGTAAACACTTGATAAAGTACTTCATTGTTTTCAGGGTAGGTTGTAAACAAACCCTTGCTAATACTATTGTGATCATATGTGTCAAACAGAACCTTTTCCACTCTCCAAGAATAATAGTTTTAATCGTCTTTAGAGCCATATAATTTTGTACAGAGCTATTAGTGGCACTTTATGTCAGATAGTCATCAAATGCATTTCTGTGAAAGAGAAAAGAATAAATATTTCATGGCTGCAGCTTTTGAAGAACACTCTGTCTTTCAATCTTGGGTCAGTCTTTCGACATATGTGCCAATCAGAAGTCTTTAGCAGATGCAAAATGCATCTTGTCTCCTTGTCAGTGAAGAATGTAAAGGAAGTATCTGAAATATTCATCACATAGGCAAAATCTGAGCATTGTAAGGAATTGCTGAGCCCTGTAATCACAACTTACCTTGCTTTTCTTACCTCCTCATCATTTGCCTTAATACAGTGAAAAGTGTGGCACGTCATAATATTTTGATTATGTAGTTTATCTTGATGATCAGTGATAGTATTTAACACTGTGACCTCACACCTTTTTTGTTTTTCCTTTGTTTTGGACATGATATTGGGATACCTTTGAATGAAATCATGCCTATATGATTTTATAGTTATACGCTTTTAAGGTTATTTCCACTCATAATTAATTTTTCCTTAATAACTGTCTGCTTCCAACCTATCTACTGTATTCCAGTCTTCATGGGCTAAAGTAAGTCTGCTGCAAACTGTTAGAGCAGATCGTACATGGTCTCTTCCTGTTATTCTAGCTCTCAGCTAAATCCAAAGTTGTTACAATCAGCCATAACTCTAGTGTAGTTGCACCTAGTCAAATCAAATCTACTTTTAGTCCATGCCTATGTGAGAGGGTATATGTACAGCATGCCCTGTGAATCAACCTGTGACATTCCGTTGCAATCTGGGCTAGCCACTCCATCACTGGAGTGCTGGAAGCTATTAAATCTTGTGTTGCTTTATCTCAGTTAAACGTGGCTAAGTGAAAGAACATTATTTTAACTGGCTGCTCTGTCAATGGAATTTCATAAAGCACTAGCTGACAGCATTTCAACTCTAATATTGCTCTGAAAAGTTGGGAAAATTGAAGCTTTAGAAAGAATTAGACCTTTGATTAAATGCATCATTTTTTTCAAAAAGAAAGGTTGAATTCTCTTTCTGCACTTCAAGTTCATGACTTTAAATGGTATTTTTAATGTCTTCTTCTAGGTCTATTCACATTCTTTAGAATATGAAATTTCTTCGTAGAGGCAAAAGCAATGCATTTTTAACAAAAACATCATTCATTCCATTGTATTAGTGATTTATCATTGCTAATACAATGATACAAAAACATGGAAAACTATAAATAAATGTAGAAAGAATGCTGAAACATGTTTATTTAATGAAAACTACCCATGAAAAATGAGCCACTGAGATCATGGATATGGGGAAATTATGTACGTCTGGAAAATGTGACACACTTGAATATCTAATACATTTTCCTAGATGCACATTTATCAGCTGAAGTCAGTAAAGCTTCCCACATTTTTCTAACACCTGAAACCAAGTAACTATAGAGGTACAAAATTATTCGGTGAGTATGGCAAAAACAAGTCTCAAAGCTTGTTTCATGGCATATCTGTTTTTCTACAGGTAATGTGAGAACCTGCATATACTTTGCTTGAACAATTCTAAACTTTCAAGAAGCATTCTTAGAACTAGTGATTATTTAATTGCATTGAAAATTGGAAGTTTTCAAATACTTAATTAAAAATTACAATGAAGTGATGGAGAAAAAGAAAAGGTGTTTTCTTCATGAAAAAGATTAACTGTGCCAGCTAGGAGGGAAGGGACTTCAAAAGCAGTAAGGAGCAATAATTGCCTGGGAAGTTGTGGTACACAAAGGGTGGGAAATAGAAACTGGTTAGGAAGTCAACATAATCAAAAAGCTTCCAAAAATATCTAGAGTGTATGTACCTAGCAGACAAAATCCAACTGTAGAGAAATCTAGGAACTATGGAAGATGTTGATTTGAAGCAGATATTACTGATTACAGAATGTATGAACTTGAATTGGAGAAGAGGAAGAAACTATTTCTGGAAGACAGCATGTGTGACAGGAGCAATTTTCTTTGAGAGGACTTTGAGAGACGATGATTTTCCTGTGGGGCAAATGTGAATTTCTGTTGTGAAGGAGAAAGAGAAAGGGCAGGAGGATAGTGAGAAAGTGGGGGGTAAAAGTCACCCTGAGAGAAGGAACTGAAGCATATCAATAACTCATTACGTACACATGCTGCATCAATGCCCTCAGTTGGTCCATGCAACCCATTCCCTCTCCCTGCACAAGCTTTTCCCCTTGCTGCATTCAAAAGCCTCTCATAAATCCCTGCCAGCATGTATCAGAAGCAGAAGATTTCTGTACCACTCAGTCTTATTGGGCATAACGCCCAACCCGCTGAAGCAACACTCTGAGATAACTTCTAGCAATTTATGGTTTTACTGCTTTCCTGCTATGATAATTTTCCTTCACAATATTTGAAAACCCATAACAAGCATTTGTAACTGCAACCCTAATACACCATCAAACAAAAAAAAAAAACAACCCTATGCTCAGTTAACTGTAGCTACCTGGTGTAACTCATTTATTGGGAATGCTTTAATATCTATGTTGAATTTAAATGAGGTGAAGAGCTTTGCTAATATATGTTCCTCTAATATCCGAAACTGTTTTAAAACACTGCTTCTGTTGAATCCAGTAAACAAGAGATGGAGTTTGTCTTTTAGGAAGCAAAAACACACTACTTGTGAGGTTCTTTCCCTTTATGGGAAATAGGAAAGGCCCTTTAAAGATAAATAAACATAGCTAACTATGCGTGCATTTAATGCTGTGCTTAGAAAATAAGCCTTACATGATCTCTTTGGTGTGTCATCACTAGTCCAGAAATGCCTGTGAGCAATGGTAAAGTAATGCAGTATTTTGCTTACTGATTTAAGAAGACATGACACTAATCAATGACTCGTTACATCTTTGAACACCAGAAAAAATAGCTGTTTTCTATTCTGACTTAAGAGAAGTGGTTCTTGATCACCACATACTGCCCCTGATCTCTGGCAGCTAGGAATCCAGATTCCTGAAAGTTTTCTTGGATGTAGAAATGGCGAACTGACTAATTTCTACAGATCATGAATATCCTGTGAGTCTGTAAGTGCAGTTTGACTTCAAGATACTAAGAACTAAGCCACTTTTGGGTTTTTTTTAAATTTAAATGTTCTGAGGGGGGAAAAAAAAAAAAAAAGAGTAAGAAACAGTGCACGTAGCCTAGAAGACTATTTTAGCTATTTCATCAAGATGTCAGTTTACTTGTTTAAAAAAACCTGACATTTCTTTAGGCCAGCAACATAAGTTCCTACTACTAAATTTGTACAGACTGAATTTTTCTTCCAAATTCATTCAAAGCTGAGGACAGCTTTTCTGTCCTAACTGAATTGTACCAAATAATGCTGTCTAAGCAAAACTGTCTTTTCTTCAGAAATATTAGAACTTCTTATATATGTAGTGTAACTACTTGGAAACATATCATTAAATATTTTCTTCCTATGTCTGTTGGAAGAATACAGCTGTTCTTTTCTATTTTTCTAATTCTTAAATATTTGCAGTGTTTCTCTGTAAAGCACTCAAACAATATTCAGTATCTTTCATTATTAATCACAGAAAAGGAGGTCAGCTAGTCCATCCGTGTTGTCCAAAACAGAATCAGCCATATTCTTGTCATTCTTGATGAATATCATCATAGCTGACTTCCAATAGAGCAAACTCCATAATCTTCCTTCACAGTCTGTTCCTAATCCTTTCCAATAAAATTTCTTCATTCCTGATGCCTGAACACACTTACTGCAGTTCAACTCCATTACCTCTGGTTATGTTAATCCCATGATATGAAGAATAGGGTTTCTTTTCTCCTGTTTGTAATATACTTTTCTATTTATAAAACGCTTCTCCACCCCTCATCTCTCTTTTTTTTTTTTTTTTTTTTTTTTTTTATCAATCCCATTTTT
>VWZI01022452.1:189670-303564 GCA_013396835.1 Psilopogon haemacephalus | reverse complement strand
TTTTTTAAAACCCTTCTCCCCCCCCCCTCTCTCTTTTTTTTTTTTTTTTTTTTTTTGTTGCTAATAAATCCCAATCTTTTCTCATAGATCATATTTTCATGGAATCATATAATGGTTTAGGTTGGAAGGGACCTCAAAGATCATTTAGTTCCAACCCCCTGCCATAGGCAGGGACTAGAATAGGTCACTTAATGCCTCATCCAACCTGGCCTTGAACACCTCCAGGGAGAGAGCATCCACAACCTCCCTGGGCAACGTGTTCCAGTATTTCACCACCCTCACTGTAACAAACTTCTTCCCAACATCTAGTTTAAATTATCCCTCTTCCAATTTAAACCCATTACACTTGTCTTGTCACTACAAGACCTTGTAAATAGTCCATCCCCAGCCTTCCTGTAGGCCCCCTTCAGATACTGGAAGGCTACTATAAGATCTCCTTGAAGTCTTCTCTTCTCCAGGCTAAAGAGCCCAACTCTCATAGCCTGTCCTCATAGGAGAGATGCCTGAGCCCTTTGATCATCTTCATGGCCCTCGTCTGGACTCGCTCCAGAGGATCTATTTTCTTGATCAGCCTTTGTATTCTTAAATGTTTCCAAATAGGTCCCTTTGCTTGAACACATGATCTTGCTTGAGCCATCACTGATTTGGAAAAGATCATAAGGATCATAGGATACTATTTTGTTAGTTGTGCTTTTTCATGTATCCCAGTTCTGGCATTTACCTTTTTCACAGTGTAAGATTGTTGACGTAGTCATTGCTAACTCATCACTTTCTACTTTAGTCCTGAGATCCTTTCCTGAATAATTGCTACCTAATTAACTGATCACCTTCCATACTTGGACAGTTTGGTGTACCTGCCTTTCTGTAATGCTTTTCACCTATCCCTATTGTAAAGTCATCCTTTCTTCTTCACACATAAATGAATTTTAATCCTACTTTCCAAGATATTTCCAGTCTCTCCAGCTTTGTGGTATCTGCAAATCTCATATATTCACCTTCTTCTCCACTGGACTTAGGAGAGAGTGATTGAAACTAAGCATATCAGACTATTTTTTTTTTCTTTTAAAAATAGAAATCAATTTGCCCTTTTCCAGTCTTCCTGCATCTCATCTCTCCTCCATGATTTTTCAAAGCCCACTAAGCTTTCTGAGTTACGTTAATCAGCTAAGTCCTCTAAGATGAATGAAGTTTATCAGTATGCATGATCTCAGAGTATGTTACTTAAGCACTATGTAAACTTTCCTCTTCCTATTACAATGAGTTGTTATCCCTTTTTGCTTGTATCATGTCTGCTTGCAGTTAAACTTTCTGTGAAGCCTAATGCCAGAGAGATATTAAATTGTTTTTACTACATTATGAATCTATAGATTGCCTTCTTTATTGAGTAACAAACCATCATTTGCCTTGTGTTTTCTTTGCATAAGTGTAAAATCCTAATAAATAATTTGCCAGGCAAAGCATGATCTGTCAATCTATATACAAACACAGATCAGGAAGAGAACTTCTGAATTAGGAGTTCTGAACAACCATAAGCAATACCATCTTACAGGATAGATGACCTTTAAGGACCTTTCCAACCTAATCCATTCTATTAATGAATCTATTACAAGGGCTTGTAGTGATAAGACAAGGGGGAGTGGCTTCTAAACTTGACAAGAGTAGATTTAGACTAGATATTAGGAACAGGTTGACCAGTAAGGTCATGAATGCCCCTTCCTTGGAGGTGTTCAAGGCCAGGTTGAATGAGGCCTTGAGCAGTCTGGTCTAGTAGAAGGTGGTCCTGCCCACAGCCCACTTAAAGATCTAGATGATCTTTTAGGTCTCTTCCAACATAAACCATTCTATGAATTAATTAGTCTACAAGTTATTAGATTACTTGTTCCCACTCTTCTGCTTGAATGGTTGTTTGAAATTCTGATGACTCAGTCAGAACTCTCTTCTAAATGTCAGTCAAATTTGCTCATGACCACATCATAATGTTGGCTCATGACTGCCCTGTGCTTCATTTACCTATCCAAAGTTAACTCTTCTGAGTTCTTCTGACAGATTATGGCAGAAATCTTTGTTCTACAACATAAATAAATATAGTCCAGGAGTTTTTTTTTAAAGACACTCTTCTCTGTGGTATTAGAAGTTAATGTTCAACAGCCATTGTATGAAAAGTTTAACTTTTAAAAGTAGATAAATTAAAACCAAATTAAATGTCATAACATTTTGAATTAACTTGATTTGTGTCTATCTCAGAAATTCAGATCTCCTTTATACAGTCTTTTGTGGGCCAAATTCTTATCTTGCTTTCATCAGTGGTATGCTTCTTAAAATCATGATTTAAACTAATTTTCAGTGTAACCTTATTACTATGTTGGCCAAAGCCCCATTGCTTCTAATGTAGGTTGTTCAGACCTTATTTATTCATATAGGAGTTCATACTCTTGACAAACAATGGAGATCAAGATGACCCTACTAATAGAACACTTTTTTTATTATATCAAGAGCTTCATAGTAAACTTGGGCACAGCAGTAAAAGACAAACAAGAGCACTTTTACAAAAACATCTTGAAAATTATGCTTCATTCACAGAAAATAAGGTTCAAGTTGGCATGCAGGGTTTAATGCTCCATACTGTTTCATAGCAAGGGGAAGGCTAAATGATACTATCATCTGCAGTCAAATTAAATTGACCCACGTTACCGATTTGTTTGCTGCTGGCATGAAACAGCATTATTTGTTCTAATATTTTCATTTAACAGCTGAGAAGTCATTTGCAAAGTAGTATTCTTTCGCAGGATATGGGCTGCTACAAATTGGAGTGCTGTAACACATGTGCAAGTATAGAAAAATCAATCCTCTCAAAAGATTTCTTTCTGAGATACTGTGAGAACTGTGCAGTTACACACCTAGCGAATGTTCATTTACTTCACATTCTTGGCTCCTTCTACCCTATGACTCTGCTGTGGCTTAGGAAAGTGTCCCTCCACTATCCTTCCCCAGCTCTGTTAAGGTACACTAGTCTGTAGTGCAACAGCACAATATTGCCTTGAACTGGAAACAGATCCCTGCCATCCCAACAAAGAGGTCCTGAGAAGTTCTGTTACATGCCTTCCAGCACATTTATTTTCATATTTTCATATTCACATTTTCATGTTCAAGAGCTGGCAAGTTACGTTACATTCTGAGGAGGGAAGGCCAAAGCTTGGCTTTTTCTGTTTAGGTAGCAGAAAAGCAAAATAAATTAAATTGCAGCTGACTCCAAATTGTAGGGAAGCCTTCTTTACTATATTTCATGTCATATCTGCAAGCAGAACAAGAAATCTAATTGGAGTCATTCAAGATAAAAGCAAAACTAAAAGATGAATCTGAAAATCTAAAGACAGTCCCTACCTCTCAGTTTTTAAATCAGTCTAGAGTTCCATTCAGCTTCAGCTCAGTGCCTGTGCACAGTACCAATAAAACTTCAAGTGATAATTTGTTAAAGCCACTTGCTGTAAAAGAAATAATTTGCATGAATGAAACAATGTTTATAAAACTGTAGTAACTCAGCCAAGTCAAAACAGATTTAAAACACGGAAAGTCAGGAACATTTCTAACTTACGCACCAATTGATGACATTTTTAAAACTATTTTACTCTTTCTGAATGGAATTCTAGAACTACTTAAAGTTTCTAGATATTTTTAAGAAACATATTTCTCTCTGCAGTTTTATAGTCTTAAAAATATTCCAGTTAAATAAGACAATGCTTAATTTTTTGCAATAATAAAAAAAAACAAACAGCAATTTGTCACAATTTTGAAAACAAAATTGTTTTGAATTTCCTAAAGAAACAGTCTTTGACAGAACAAAATGTAAAAAATGAGTTGCTCATTTCACCATCACAAACAATCTTTGCAACTCTCATCCAGTCACTTTTAAAAGGTACAAAATACTTGGAATGATTAAGATCTAGCAGTGGTTTGTTTTTTACTTGAGGCCATCGTTTCCTCAAAGTCTCAGGAAAACAGGGTTACAGAGAAAGACAAAGGTTAGAAGATTGAGTGCAATATGCTTCTCACCTTAGTCTGAAAATAGACTGCAATGACAAAAAGAAGCAAATGTGAAAATTAACTAATTGCTATATTGATAATGAATGGGCCACTTCCAATTCTATCTGTCCAGTACCACTAATTGCAAATTACTGTATAAAATTTCTCTTTGTGTTAAAGTGTTTTGCTCCTAAAGCTGGTGTTTTAACAAGGTGCCAAGTAATTTTTTTTTTTATTTGTCATTAGTAAAATAGGTTCAATAATACTTCTCTATTCTGAATGGTAGTCAAACAATGAAACTCAAAAGAAACATATATTTGTAAATCCATAAGTCACTAATATCATATGTTTATGCATTTTCATTGCCTCATTATTATGATCCCAAAATTAGTATTTTGTAAGAATATTTTAATCATTTTTAAACTGTGTAGACATATGTGTATATTAGCAAAAGTACAGATATAAGCAAGTAATTTGGGGGAACATTTACATAAGTAATAAAATTTTAGTTTAACCATAAGAAAACATGATCCTTTCATTATTGGGGATTTAAGTTACAATCACTAGATAAATCAATGTTTCATTTGATAAATACAAGGTGAGGGAAGAGGGCTGGTGAAACATTTTAGACTGGCTTTCCAGTCAGAGCTATGTAAGTTACCTGGAGAAGGTGAACATTATATTTCTAAGGCAGTCTTTTACTTGCAAGCAAAGCGCTCTAGGTACAGTGAATAAAACTAATTATAATTCTTCTTTCCTAGCTTCAAGCATTTTCCAGTCATTCTTCAGCCCAAAAGCTTTTCTTGTATTCTTCTCAAAAAATCACTCTTTCTGCACTTCTACTAGTTGTAGGCATCATGATGGCTTCTTCCAGCTGATTGAGGATCTCATCTGCTTCTTCTTCCTGACCAGGAGGTCTATAGATTCCAGCTACAAAAGCAGACCATGTTGGTCTGTCCACTATTCTTCAGCTGTCTTCTACTGACTCATAGAATCATAGAATGTCAGGGGCTGGAAGAGACCTCAAAAGATCATCTAGTTCAACCCCACTGCCAGAGCAGGATTACCTATACCAGACCGCATCACCAAGAAGAGTCTGGCTCCATCCTCCTGGCACTCACCCTTTATATATTTATAAACATTGATGAGGTCACCTCTCAGTCTTCTCCTCTTCTCATCCCAAGGGAGGGCTCCATGCATTCCAACTGCTCTTCCATCATATAGAAGGCAGCTTTCCCTTCTGGACACAGATCCTACAGTTAGCTTACCAGAAAGTAATGGTTGGACTAGGAAGGCTACATTTAATTTTTGTTTGTTTTATTTACAACTGCAACAAGATCTAAATAGCTTTAAATTCTCCTGCATGGCTGCAAGGCACTGCTGGAGGGAACTTTTGGTTTAGTATTTGATATGGCTGGTGGAAAAGTAACCTGGTTGAATATCTGCAGCAAAATGTCAAGGCCCAAGTATGGCAGAATATGGGCTGCAGGGGTAGATGTAGCTTCAGAAATGAAAGGAGTACAAAGTACAAGTATTTGAGCCTGACAAAACTTCTTTGTCTTTGACCTAAGACTATTTTTCAAGCTTTGCATGTAATAAACCATATATTAATTGTCTCTGCTATTTTGCTCTGGCAGGCAAAATGGTATTTCTAAAAAATTTAGCTATCTTCACCCTTCATGAATTCATGACTTCTTGGTTTTAACATTGTTAATACAAGAATTGAAGGCCTCATCAAGAAAGATCTGCTTCTGGTAACTCCAAAAGGGACCTATTACAAGGAGCAATGTCCTTGGAAAATTTCTGAATTAGGAGGGGGAAAAAAAAATCAAGCAAACCATCAGCATGAAAACTTTAGCTGAAAGAACATCTGTTCTCAAGGACTTCCTCAGTCATGCTGTTTCCTTTGCAAGGTAAACCGGTGTATTCCGATTCCCTAGGTTGTGGTACTGCAACATTAGGAAAATGCTTTGTGGTAGGCATCTGTTCAGTTGCAGTTCATACACCTGAAGGATATCCTGAACTCCAAATGTGAGCTCATGAAGTAATTATTCCTTTACAATTTGTCTAGGAATTAATTAATTTAATACAGTTGCCAATAACTTTTTTTTAATATGTATATATTATAACCTGTTCATAACAATTCTGGCCCTGAGATACGCTGACACTTATATTTACTACTTGGTAGTAAAATAAATAGAAGGGTTTTTTAATTCAGATGTATTGTAAGGAGTTATAACCAGTATGTTTTTCAAAGTGTAATGATGACTGGAGTTTATTCACCATACATAAACTACTTACAATTGAATCCAAGCACAAAGTATTATTAATTATTAAATACAAGGTTTAAAAATTCCTGGAAAATTGTGATGGTTTTAAAATGTGGAAATGGGAGGGGGGGGAGGGGTGTGGAAATTGTTGCTACAAAATGTGAAATTGAAGTGCAGTTCCATTGCCTACAGTAGGAGTTCCCTACAGTATTTACATCACTGGTTTTTACTTTGGGCTTCCCCTTTTGTGCTGGTTTGAACCAAAACCAGCAAAAGCACCACACCTTTCCATAAAGACCTGAGAGCAATGAGGTTTCAAATAAAACAAAAACTTAATTCCCTCATTTTAACTGGTAAACTTAGCTCAACACAACATGAAGATGAACTAGTAAGTAGCCCAAAATGCACTATAATATTTACTTTATTCAACTGCATATTTTCATAGCTTGTGTCCTTTGCTAAGTTAGGAATATGTACAGCACATTAGAATCATAGAATCAGCCAGGGTTGGAAGGGACCACAAGAATCATCTAGTTCCAACCCCTCTGCCATTCCCAGGGACAACCTACCCTAGATTAGGATGGACACCTCCAAGGATGTGGCCCCAACCACCTCCCTGGGCAACCCATTCTGGGGCCTCACCACTCTCATGGTGAAGAACTTCTTCCTCACATGCAATCTGAATCTCCCCACCTCCAGCTTTGCTCCATTCCCCCTAGTCCTGTCACTACCTGATATTTAACCTGACTAAGGTTCATATGTTATACATGCTAGTTTCCTAAACTGAGTTTCACAAGTTTTAAATTAACAGCATGTTTTAATGTATAGAGTCTTTTGTGACAACCCATACACAGCCTCTATGTCAAAAACCAGAGGACAAACCATATTAGTGTTCACCTTGCTCTAGTAATTTTATTATTTCTAATTCCCTATTCACCAGGATACTCTTACTGGATTGAAGGGGTCTTTTAGGTTTTGTGTTGGGTTGGGGTTTTTTCTGTTTCATATTTGACATTCCTCTGAGGAACTGACTTATGCTGAATGTGTTTTTCATTGATAGAGAGATTGCTCCCTTGTGCCAACACAAATGAAATCTGAAAACTAGAAATATATGGAGAAACTATTCAAAAGTACTTTGACAAGTCAGCATGCTGAATGTTCCTTGAATACCTTACTGCACATTCTCTTACAGTCTGCTGCAATAAACGGGGCTTGAATAGTTTATGTTTAGTCTGTAGTTTTTCTGATGCCTACTCATAGCAGTGCATGAAGTTCTACTTTATTTCCTGTTGTAGGCATAATGTAACATGACATATCCTAATGTTAAAGGCATGCAATAATAAAAAGCTACTGCAATACAGACAGGATAACCTCCTACATGGATATAATCCAACAGATGCAAGCTTACTCTGCCCAGCCTTAAACCAGCGGGACATGAGCCAACTATAGTCAGGAAACCACATAAATGTGTCATTACAGAGATTTCAGCAGTTCAGGGGTGGCAAATCAGAACCAGCTTTTGTCTGTCAGGACTGGGTGAGGCAAATCAAACTTAGTTCTGTAAACATGTTGCTGTCATTACTGTGTCTACAGGTAGTTGTTTTCATTACTTGCATATATGCAAGTTTGGTGGCTTTTTCATGTTTATTTCCTTAGTCCATGGTTTAAATCTGATACCTGGTGAAAATAATTATCCATAACTTTATTATATTTGTTTCACTGTGACTTTGTATTTTAAAATCTATGAAGCCTTCTAAATTACTTTCTGTAAAATTAATACAAAACCATGAACTTTTTTCTAACATCATAATGTCAGCTTCCTCCTTGCCTCATCTCTAGCACAGTAAGGAGCAAAAGGAAAACCCTGTAATATGCTGCCACCCTCCATTAATATATTCTGAAATTTTCACAAAAAGAAATGCCACTTTCAGTTATAGAATTAACAAAAATGTAACAACTTTTCCATGTTTGGGTTTGTGGGGAGTTCTTTTGTTTGTTTTTTTTGTTAAAAAATGTCTGTCTACAGTTGTAATATAAATAAGAACATTTGAAAATATTTCAGTATAATTCCTTGTAAAAAGTTGTGCAGGCTAACATATTACCCTCCCATAAGAAAGGTTAGTGAATATGACTTTTTTAAATCCCTTTTTTTTTCCCATCTGTAGGATATCTTAGTGACATTTTTCTTATATTTCTAATTACTTTTCACTTCCCTCTCTGCTAAATATGCCAAGTGCTCAAACTAACATATCCTTATAGCCCTAATACTTTCTCCTCTACCTCTCCTTCACCTTTATCAAGGACTCTCTCTTTTATCCTTTAAGGACAACACTTGTCCCAGTAATTTCATGTACTGTTGCCATCCAATATTACTCAGACCCAGCTGTACCTTTTTCTCTTTCTTCAGTTTCTTTTTCTTGCTTTACTGCACATTATAATAATAGTCTAAGCAAAAGCAAAGTAAAAGCTCAGATACTTTTGTCAGTTTTCAGTCTCACATGATGTACTTTTGACTCTTCCCTTCACACTCTTACCTTTTGTTAGCACCTCACGGTCTACACTTAGTCTGTATCCAGGGCTAAACTATAGCAGTTGCTTCACAACTCAGTGACCCCTCCCCAGAGGAGAAGAGGGATCAGGAAAAGGAGAGGAGACCCATGAATTGAAAGGAAAATTAATTTAATCAAACAGACAAACTAAACCCAATGCAAATATTAAGTATAAAAATTAAAATAATTTTTACAAATTTATATTTATATTTAATATTTAAACAAATTTATATTTAATATTTAAACAAATATTAAGTATAAAAATATTAAGTATAAATTGCTGTACATACATTGGGCTATTTTCAGCCCAATGTATGTACAGCAATTAAAACAAACAGGAAAGTAGCTAGGAAAGCAGAGATCTCACCCTCAGCAAATTTCCTCCTTTATACTAAATATTATGTTTATGGCATGAGATAAACCTGTGAGTTAGCTTGGGTCAGCAGCCCCATCATTTGCTTCTCCCTGCCTAAGCTCCTAGTTGACTCAAAACTGCTAATGGCCTGCATGCCATGACTGGCCTATGATTCTATTGTAGTAAAACCAGAACACTTGCTCAGTTGTGTACTCTCACTTGTCTTTCAGAGGAGCCATAGACTGTATCTTTTCCCTTTCTCATTATTCTCCCTATTCTGTGAATCTCTCTGCCTGATATTCACAAAACATACTCTTCCGATCATTTAAGTTTGACTAATTCTGGATTTTCTTGCCCTGTTTTTCTATCACACTTAAATTACCAAAAGTCCAACCCTTCTTTGATCCACTCATTCATTCTCCGATCCAGTGAAATTCTCTGCTTCCAAAGATGTAAATACCACTCTAATATACTTCCCACAGGTTTGTAATATGGCTTTCAACTTAACTCAGCCCTCACTTTGAGGTAACGTCCATGACAGATTCCAGTCTTTCAGGGACAAAGTCTTCCATTAATGGACAAGTAATAAATAAGCAAGAGTTGCACGTTACTAGCTAGCAAGTGCTAAGAGGAAAACTCATCAAAATGAAGAGAAAAAAATAACCAACAACCAAAAAAACCCCAAACATACAACTGCTGCTGAGTTGTTTACTCAGTGGTAGTTTGTTGCCCTTCTTTATTGCTGGGATATTGTCACCGTAAATGACAGAGGTTCCTGAAAAAAAAACTTGGTCCATCATTTTTGCCTCATTTTAATCACAGGCTACAAGCTGACTAAGAATAGTGACTGTATTTTTTTCCTCCTTCTCTATAAAAGTATGTTGGAAATTCCCATTTCTGATAATCTTCCACACATTTCACAGAAAATCAAGAAGCTGGGGTTTGGTACCAAGTTCACTGTTGTATAATAAAATTAGTTAGTTCAAGAAATTTTATTTTAAGTGCAGAAAAGAGCACAAGTGTTGGTGAGAGACCTATGCTTATAGAGGTTCTCTTTGCACACTTGAAGATTCTGCAACCAAAATTCTTTGCAGAAAATTCTTTGAAGAATTTTGGTTAGAGATAGAGGCCAGCTGGATTCAGCAGAATCTTTGAAAAAACATATATAGCATACTTTAATATAGAAATTATTTAATCCTGAATACTCATTTTTTAAAATCTGCTCAGCTGTTCTAGGAAAAAGAAATCCTAAAGGTTTATTCTCTGTTTCTAGTGTGCTGTTATATATGTACAATCATGTACTCTGAGATTATCAAGTCAACTGAAGCAGAAGCCTAATTTTCCTGGGACACAGCTGTACTATATGTATAACAGACAAAGAACTGGTTGGGGTTTTTTCACCTATAGGAAGCTCCCAGTGCAATAAAATATCTGTAGACTAAATTGATTTCTTAGAAATAAAAAAGAAATAGAAATCAATCCCATCCATTCCAAATGTGACTTAGAGAGACAAATTGTATTGTTCTAAAAGCTCTTTTTAACACCATGGCTCTCCTGGTTGTGTTGCTCACATTCCCCACAATCATGCTCTCATTTACAGACCTGACATGACTGATTTCACCAGAAAAGTTATGCATTATTGGATGTCAGGAGATAAATCCATCAAAGGGTGTAACAAATAAATAAGAACTTGTTCGAAGGGTGGCATTATCCTGCTATTTCTATCACAAAGTGTGAGCAAATAGCCCAGAGTTTATCATATTTGTAAAGGGGAAGAGTATTTGGGAATGGATTTTTTTTTAAAGTTGTCTCTTTAATCTAGAGTTGCAGCAGTGGATTTGATTTTTTATAAATGGTAGGCTTTATCAGGAATACAATAAAGCATTTTACCAAGTTATCTTCCTCACATAAGTGACATGAAACTAGAAGACTGAAAATTCTTTTCCCCTCTAGTATCTGTAATCACAACTAGATGGTGGCTTCACTCTTGCCTTTCCCCTGTAGGACGACAGGTATAAAAGCATATGTATATTGCCATATAGAGACAAACTGTTTTCTTAGTCCTCTTTTTTTCAAGGAGTATTTCATTATATGTTCTAAATATTTTTGCATATATATTCTATAAGAGTAATTCAGTGTAAATGTACAGGATGATATATGTATTAAAAGCAAATTTCAGAATTAACAACTAAATAAAAATGTAGATACTTTTTAAGGTTCCTGTTTATTACATTCACTTTGAAATTCTTTGCTAGGTCTTTATCCAGACAGTTTGAAAAAGTATTTTATTACTGGTTTAATAGTCCCCAAAGATTTTGTTTCTCTGTAAGTAAACAGGGCTCCACACACTCTCCTGCCCGCTCCGGCAAACCAAGTTTTCTTTAGCACCAGCTATACTGTGCTTATAGAACAATTTTCTCATTCTATACTTAGGATTCATATACCTTGCCTTGCCCTAATGACAAGCTGTTTTGGTTTTGCTGGGACAAACATGGGCTGCAGGCTGTTAGCACCTCTCAGCCAGCCAGGACAGATGACTTGATTTGGCTCACAGCCATATCCCATGCTGTGAGCATCACATCCATTATAAAGGAGGAAATTAGGTAGAGCCTCATGTTTTGGCTCCTTCTCACCTTTTTTTCTGTTCTTGAGGAATACCTTTTGGGATATTGTGACTAATGCATTTTTCTCCTAGGGTGGGTATAGCTTGGTATTAATTCAGCTGTTTCATTAAATTGGTTTCATTTCAAACAGTGAGTCTTTTCTCGTTTTCCTGGTTTCCCTTCACTGCTGGGGAGAGGTTATCAAGTTTGTAGTTTACCCCTAGATACAAGCTCACTATTAGACATAAGCTTATCAATATACATTGTTGTTAAATCATAATGGCACTGATGTTTATTTTGAACCATGTTCTTGTGTTCCTCATGCGTTGACTGTACAGGGTTAAAATGGATCCCTCCCCCAGTAAACTCACTGCAACACGGATTTTTGGAAAGTCAGGAAAAAATGAAATTGTATTTTCTTATAGTTTAAATATAACAGTATAAAGAGAATTAACTAGTACAGAAAAAAAATAACCTTAAAGAGGATGGGGAAGAGGTCAAGCAGCAGCAAAGCAGCAGAAGCCAGCAAGGTGGAAAGGACAAGCTGTGCTTCCAGACATAAGGCTCTTGGTGCTCCAATGAAATTATATTAATTTATCCATTGTTGCTATTATATAGCCTATCCCTAGAACATTCACCTCTTCACTCAGAGCTTCCACTTCTAAGTTTTTTTCTATGTCTGAGCTAGACATCTAGCTTGAGTGGCCACAATCCACCCCTTTAATACAATTCCCATTGGAGCATCAAGTCATTCCATCTAATTAGGTACAACATCAGTGTCATGAATGGTAGTTGTCCAGGCTTCAGGCATTTTTCTTCAATTCCTGGCCATTCATTTCTTTATTTCCATCTGTCTCAGGCATTGGCTAGCTCAGAGGTTTCAGGAAACAGTCAGATGTTTTCTTCAGTAAATGGGATGGAGCACTCACAGGGTTCATGCTCTTGTATGGTGGGTTCTTCATGGTTTTACAGGCAGCACAATTATCTGCAAAAGAATTCATAGCGACTAATATCTACATTCTCTCTGCTAATGTCAAGTTCCTTTGTGGAATACATCATATTTCACCATTATTTTGCATAACCCAGTATATATGGCCAGGTCCTTCAGCAGAGACCACCCCCTCGGGCAGGCATAGCCTCCCATGAAGGGGAGAATACCCAAAAAGACTTTGCCAACAAATTCTTTTCATGAATAACGGGAACCCTTCCATCTTCTAACTTTCATAACAAATCTGAATGAGCTGGTCAAGCTTAGATGTTTCTCCCAGTGCTTTTAAAGTTGTTTTCAGCAAACCATTGTAATGCTTAATCTTGCCTGAGGCAGGTGCATAAGAGGGGATGTGGTATAGCCACTCAATTCCATGCTCTTTGGCTCAAGTTTTTTTTTGAGGTTATTCTTAAAATGAGTGCCATTATCTGACTCAATTCACTCTGGAACATCGTGTTGCCACATGGTTTGTCTTTCCAAGCCGAGAATAGTGCTACATGCAGTAGCATGGCAAACTGAATAGGTTACCAGCCATCCAGTACTTGCTTCTACCATGGTCAGCACAAATACTTTCCAATCTGAGACCGAGGTATGGTTATGTTTGTGTTCCTTGGCGGCTTTATTCTTGGGCATGTGAGCATCTATGTGTTGTACTCTTACAGGAGTTTTCTCTAGATGGGTAGCAATGTCCTGCCATAAGTCAGCAGCCCAAATTGGCTTTCCTTTCTGTTGCCAATTATTTCTTTTCCAGTCCTTTAGCCAACCCCATAAGGCATTGGCCACCATCCATGAATCAGTATAAGGGTAAAACATGGGCCAATTCTCACGCTCAGCCACATCTAGAGCAAGTCGGATAGCTTTTTCCTCTGCAAACTGGCTCGATTCTCCTTCTCCAATTCTTACTTCAGCCACTGCTTGCACAGGGCTCCAAACTGCAGCTCTCAATTTTCGTTTGTTTCTGACAAGGAGACATGAATAAAGCATAGTTCCTTTCTTCATTTGTCAAAGCACTGTAAGGAGGACGTTCCTCAGCTCATATTACTCTCTCCTCTGGGTGATTTATACAGTTTGTACCTTGTGGCCAGTTGGTGATCATCTCAACTCCTTTTTCTCCAAGAAATGACCTGCAGCAAGCCCTATATTTCTGAATCTTCAAGGTACCAGGCCATCTAATATTTACATTCTCGTATATTTTGTTATCTTCCTAGTTCCTGGCCTCTGCCCGGTAAGAGGCAGAGCCCCCCTAATGCTGATCATTACATGTACAATAGGCACAGTGTTTAATGGTATTATCTGAATCATTGCCAGAACCACTTAAGTAATTTGGGGAAACTGAGGCCACCACTCTTCTAGTCTTGTCACTTTACAACTCCTCACTCTTCTCAGGAGAAATGAGGTAGATTTCCCATCCCACTTATCCATGTTAAATGCGAGTTATTCAGGAATACAATCAGTAGGGTTTTTTGTCATTTATGGCTGGAGAACCAGATCAAGCCTGGGAGTTGGGGCTTTAAAAGACTCCCATTGTATTTGTAGCATTCCTGTTCTCTTCAAACTGCAGAATTAATGTTGATGTAGTAGTCTTACATTTAATCTATTCTTTGTAGGTAAGATACACAGCTGAATGCCCTTCAGCTTAAGAACATGGCTTTCAAAACAGTTTCTGATTATGAATATTTTTTTTTTGCAGAATTTTAGTATTTTTAAAGTAATTATTGTGTCCCACTGCCTCTTCCTGTTTGTAGAGACTTCAGTGTCCTGTGGAGTCAGGAAATAGATATGTATTAAAAAATCATATTTACACAAAACAGATAGGCAAAGTAAGAACACTGACCAATAAAGTGGAAATACTATATTTCTCTGCTTCTCTAGGAGTACCTGTGAAAAAAACATGGTACAGAAGGGCACTACTTCAAGGATGTCTAATCAATGTTAACCTTTATAGAAGCTCATAGGTTTCTTACTGAATTCTTTAGAATTCAAAGGTCTCCACTGCTGGCGTATGACTTAATGTATATTACATTTGAAGAATAAGAACTACAGATGTAGAGGTCTTGAGCAAACTGATCTAGTGGGAGGTGTCCCTGCCTATGGCAGGGGGTTGGAACTGGATGATCTTTAAGGTCTCTTCCAACCTAAACCATTCTATGATTCTATGTTTCGATAAACCTCTGCTAGCAGTTCAGGTGTTGTTTTCAGTGGAAGGTATGTTCTGTTTGTGCTGTTGAATCTGAGATGTAACCTTACTGAACATTGATCACTGCATTGAAACTAGAAATACCATAGCTTGCATTACAAATAATGTTAACACTGAAAATTTGCTCTATCTGAAGGTCTTGGTAGTCAACTGATGATATTTTTCTGCAGGAACATACTGTCACTATCCAACATTGAAGAATTATTTTTTACCATGTTCTCCTTTTCGATGGAGTAGGTCATCAATATCAACATCACAGAGACAGTATAGTACCTTGACACTAGTGATAAAGAATGGTATTTTCAGCTACTACCATGGTCTTCTGCTCTCGTTCACAAAAAGTTGAAATTTTAAATGTCTCTATCTTGATACATTCTGTAACAATTTAAATGTAAACAAACAAAAATTGGAATTATCAATTCATTCATGTATGCATTAGAAGAATATGTTAGAAGTGGAATATACTCGCAGAGCAGGGCTGCTTTAAAACACTGAGTGTGGCTTATTGTAAGATCATCCAGTTCCAACCCCTTGCCATAGGCAGGGACACCTCCCACTACAATAGGTCTCTCAAGGCCTCATCCAGCCTGGCCTTGAACACCTCCAGAGAGAGAGCAGCCACAGCCTCCCTGGGCAACCCGTTCCAGTGTCTCACCACCCTCACTGTGAAGGGTAACACTTACATATAGATACTATGTAAACTTACATAGTAATGTATATAACATTATTTATAATATTACATAATGTCTGGATGGCTAGGAAAAGCACAGCAGTGAGGGACAAGCCTGATGAAATTCTGAACCCACCTGTTGCTACAAAGATAATGCATATGGAGAAACAAAACAGTATCAAAGCTGTAGTTCTGAGTTTTTTAATGGTAGTTGTAATATGGATGGAAAAAAAATGGTTAGGGAAGTTTAAAAAACAAAAAGAAAAAGTTCTGCAAAATAGGGATCTCTCAAGTCACTTGTGTAGGAGTGGTCTGGACAGCAATACAAAGTATTTAATGAAACATACTTGAACATCAAAAGCTTTAAGAAGCAATTTGAGTCCTTAAAATCCTTTTGTTTCTGTCTCTCATCTTCCTATGGTCTTTAAATCTGTCAGTGATATGGATGTGCTCCACTTTTTGTTATATTGTTGCCACAAGGACTCCAGATGACTTCATATGCACTTGAAGCTTCAAACAGTATTTTATTTTACAGACAGAAAGAAAAATGGGGGAAATATCCACAAATATACATAAATGTAATCATATTTGTTTTCTTTATTCTCTTCTCTTTATCTGTTCAAGTAGAATGAATATCAAAGTAGATTTGTGTCCTATTTTCTATAACATGTCTTCTAAATTAAGAAAAAATCCCTAACTTTTGCCCTACAGAAACTATTCACTACTTTCAATAGCTCTATTTGCAGTTCTTATCAGGAAGGCAGGATGTCTTCAAGACAGGTAGGACTTTGTGTGTATAACAGAATAATTAACAGACAGATACACAGGCATACCTGTACCATCTTTTAAAAAAAAAAAAAAAAAAGTCAGATTTTAAGAGACATACCCTTTAGTTCTGTTGCTGTCTGGATAATATCTGACAAGAGGAGACAGTGCCTATCTACTTGATGTTGAAAGTGAAGAGGTGAAAATAACCCTGCACCTAATCCCATCAGTTACCTGAAGATGAATAAACTGAGGGACTAAGAATACCTTCCCGCAGCACCACTCAATTTATAGCAATGATAGGTTTTGTTGGAACAATAACAGGCTTTAGAAAGTTGGCAGAAGTGTGACTTGGTTGACATCCTTTTATATTCGGTGAGGAATATTCATGTCTGAAGGTTTGCATCACTGATTATTGTGTGAATGTGGTTATCTGTCTCACAGATACTTGCCGAAGCTAAGCAGTAATCCCCAGTAAATAACATTGTTTTAAATTAACATTTTTTATTAAGTCTTGCAACCAACTTTGTGCCTATATGGACTTTAGGCCTTCTCAAAGAATAATAATTTTGCATTATTCATACAAGTTAATGAAGCCCCTGGCCCAAAAGTCTTTTGTATGTGAATGGATTCCTGTACCCACATGCCCAGATTTATTCCCCATATTCTGGATTCTGGCCAGAAATATTCTCCATTCATGAAGGTGGTGAAGATACTTTTTAATAACATGCACCATAAATTTAGTATAATTTACTTTAGTGTTGTGCAATTTCCCGTATAAAGTTTGTGACTGATATATGCACCCATGCAGTGACATTAAGGCACTGCACACTGTATCCAGATCTTGTGAACTCCATGGACTGTAAATTAAATAATTTAATATTTGAATATTAGACTGGGCAATATTTTCTTTGGTTAGGACAGCAGTTTTCTGATTAATGTTTTTAATTTTAAGCAATGTCTAATATACACAATAATAAAAGTGACAGTTCAGCTTATAATGAGTTAAGGCTGTTTCTGAGAATACTCAAGAGGTTTTTAAGAGTCTTCTAAAGTTTATGTTTACAGAACAGAAGCTCACAAATTAACTCAAATACATTTTTCTTATCTTTTACTATGTTTGCATGTCTCTAGCTTTAATAATGCCAACATTGCATTTATGAATAGTGCTTGTACTTTCAAGGCTGTATTCCAGTTAAAATAATAAAATAATATTAAAAGAGTAAAATAATACTTGCAATTGACTGCAGTTATAGGAGAAAAGTAACACATATGGGATTATTAATAGTATAATTTTATGGAAGTTAATAACAAGAATAATCTATACTGAAAAAAATTAACGTAACTAATACATGCACACAACCTTTTTTAACTCCCGCAGCTTTGATGTATGTCAGTGATACTGCCATTCACAAACCAAATACAAAGGTCCCCCATTTGGACCTGGTTTACACCTTTTGTCTATTGACCTCCTTTCCTGGCACTGGGGAGGAGCAGGGCTCTTCTTTGCCTGTTTGTATTAGTCTTTAACTGATGTGTAGGATCTTGTTGTGAGGTGCATTGTCTTCAAGTTATTTATCCCAGCCCCTGTCTGTCCAATTCCAAGTGAGTGAGATGAATCTCCTGCAGTGAAGCTAAAACTAGTTGTCCAATAAAATGATTCTGTTTAATACAGTTAGGTTTACAAAAGTAGCTTTTCAGATGCTAGTCCTCTCTCAGCAGAGTTCACATGCAGTGTCAGAAAACAATAGCCTGTGTCAGTGGAGATTGTACCTTCTGAAAGTAAATGCATTACATGTAAGGTGAACAGCAGCCTCAATCCCCATGCAGAGGTAAACATAAATAAACACCCACTGTGTTTTTTCTGCTTTCCCGGATGACCTCCACCGTTGTAGCTGAGCTTTCCTCTTGTGAAATTTGCCAGGTTATATAAAAAAGATGTGCCTCCTGGCTGAAATGGTAAAAACATAAAGCCTGTTCTCAGGCTTTGGAAGTCTGATGGATGTGAAGCAGCTGGTGGTCTGTGACTGGGTTCTGAAAGGAACTCTGAGAGTTGCCAATTGGTCCTATGGTTAAAAGATATGTGGGGTGTTTTTTTTCCTCTACTTTAGAGCAGAAATCTACACTGCAAATTTGCTCAATCAGTTAGGTTTTTTCAGAACATAGATTAGAGTGGAGCATTAGAATTGGGTGTTTCCTAGTAATTTAAACTGGTGTTTAACAGAGAAAGGGAGCAAAACTTTGCATTTAGGTATCTGGCATCTCAGGTAGCCTGTGCTGCAAGTAACTGACACACACNAAAAAAAACCTATTAAGATATTTACTGGGGGAAAAAAAGGAGTAGAGTGAAATATTTGCTATGAAGAGAACATAAAGTGGAATTCTGTAATGAAACCAGGAAAAAGTTCTGCTTTCTGAAGTAAAACAGTGCTGTGAATAGTTAAATACACCTTAAATATATTACACTTGATATTTTTGTTTAGTCAGCATAACATGGCTGGTAAATAGTCTCTACAAGTCACTTAATCTGCAGATACACAGAAAGACCTGGGAATCCTACATGGAACAAATACGAAATGCAAATATCTGTTTAATACCATGACCTGCAAAATCTCTTTTCAGCCAGGTCAAATCCTATAGAAACTTAGTTCTCTTGAACTTTCTGGTTTCTTATTGGGATTTATTTATTATATTCTCAACCTTTAGATGTGACAAGCTTAACAATCTTCAAAGTTGCTTATTCTTCATGTATCCCTAGAAAAGTTTAATCCAGTGGGTAAACCTGGGGCTCAAAATGCAAGTACAGCTGCATCTTTCATTCAGTGAAGTAGTTCCATGATTTGCTCATCAGTTTCTTAAGTATAATTGAATTTTAACTGATGTGTATCAAAATTTTATCAAGAACTCAGCCATTTTCACAACTCAAAGCAAAGAATTGCTAGGAACACCCTTTTAAATAGGAGAGAACCTTTTAAAGCATCACACTGCATTAAGGATTTTCCAACATTTCTCCTTTAGAGATTGTATGTGTGATCATAGTACATGTTGAGAGGACATGAGTAGGGTAGTAGGGTTTGGTAGTAGGGTCTCTTTCTTCTATCTTGCTCTCTGACTCCATGGGCATCTGAGGATATCTCCTTCTGAGAATCTTTGTTTCCATGCAGCTACTATAAATGTAGCCAAAGATGTCAGAAGTTCCCAGGTGGAGGCTAGAAGAGACATATATGATGTGTACAGTCACCAAAAAAGTAGTCTTTTTTTAATCATCCTGTAATAAATAAAAGAAAAGCTTGATTGTTTTTTGTTTGCTTTTGTTGTCTGTGGTTTCTTTGTGTGTGTTTAGTTTTGTTTTATTTTTTAAGTAAAACAGGTATTTTTGTGCACTTTTCTACAATTCCTGAGGTATTTTTTTTAATGGAAAAGAAACAGACTGAGTGCCTTTTTGGTCCTGCGTGTGTTGTGTTTACAGCAAATTAACTTGGGGGTCTTGCATTTAATTTATAAAAGAATCTATAATTTGATGCATTTGCAGCTTTCTAGCTTCATAGGTATCATCTAGAGTTCATCATCTTAAAGTTCAAAGAGTGGTGAACAATGGTGCAAAGCCCAGCTGGAGAGCTGTTAGTGGTCCCCCGGGGATCAGTCCTGGGTCCGCTGCTGTTCAACATCTTCATCAATAACACTGATGAGGGGACAGAGGCTGTTCACCAAATTGGGAAGCTTGGCTGATACAGCTGAAGGCTGTGTGGCCATCCAGTTAGACCTGGACCAACTGGAGAGCTGAGCACAGAGGAATCTGATGAGGTTCAATAAGGACAAATGAAGAGTCCAGCACATGAGGAGGACTAACAAACTGCACCAGTACAGGTTAGGAGGTGATCTGCGGGAGAGCAGCCTCGTAAAGAGGGACCTGGGAGTGCTGGTGGATAACAAATTATCTGTGGCACGACAATGTGCCCTTGTGGCCAAGCAGGCCGATGGGATCTTGGGTTGTATTAGGACGACTATGTCCAGCAGATCAAGGGAGGTTCTCCTCCCCCTCTACTCTGCTCTGGTGAGAGTTTAAGAGGTACAGGAATCTGCTGGAGAGGGTCCAGCAGGGGGCTAAGAGAATGATTAGATGACTGGAGCACTGCCCCTTGAGGAAAGGCTGAGGGACCTGGCAATATTTAGTCTGGAGAAGAGAAGACTGAGAGGGGATTTAATAAATGTTCATAAATATCGGAGGCCTGGGTGTCAGGAGGGGTGGAACAGTCTCTTCTCACTTGCTCTCTGCAATAGAACTTGGAGCAATGGATATAAGCTGCAGCACAGGAGGTTCCACCTCAGCACAAGGGGAAACTTGCTTTCTGTAAGGGTCACAGAGCACTGCAACAGGCTCCCCCGGGAGGTTGTGGAGTCTCCTTCTCTGAACACTTTCAAGGCCTGTCTGGATGCGTTCCTATGTGACCTGAGCTAGATCGTATGGTCCTGCTCTGGCAGGTGGGTTGGACTCATTGATCTCTTTGGGTCCCTTCCAACCCCTGACATCCTGTGATCCTGCAGTCTAGCTGAAATTGTACAATAGCTATTACAGTTCTACAGATGTATGTCAGGAATTATCTACAGTGTTTTATATAAGGTTTCTACAATGCGGAAAATTAAAATCAAAAGGGAAATTCTGTGTGTATGTAGAAATTTATCCTTGTTTCCTTTACATATTCTTAAACTGACATTTCTAGTAAAATTGTCTGAGTATTCACATCTGTATTGCATGCTGTTACTTTTCAAATTGGTGAATATATCTGCTTTATAAAATATATATAATGCTGGGCAGTTGTAACAGTGTTTGGAACTGGGTTTAAATATTATTTTTCATGTACTTTGCATGATCATCCAGGGGAAAGAGACCGGCTAAGAGCCGGGTATAGAGGGACTGGCACTTTCACCGAAAAGTGAGGCTCCAATAGCCCTGCGTGCTCTCCGAGCGAGAGCAGCCGCAGGCCGTGGGCGGTTTGGCGGGGCGGGCTCCGAGTCGTGCCGGGCCAGGAGGTGGGCGGCGGAGACCTGGGGCGGCCTCTCCCGGCGCGTTGCAGAGCGCAGTGCTGTGTTCACAACCGCCCCGTAGCTGCGTCTCAAAGGGAAAAGGCGGACTCTGTGCCTGGCCGCTCACACGCTAGGGCTCCGGGCATCCCTGTGCGATCAAAATTGAGATGCTGTCGCAGCGAAGCAAGCGGAGAGCAGCGTACGGCACACCGAGTAAGCTTCCTGCCATCCCTGCAGCCGTGTGTCGCTGCTGCGCCGGCACTCAGCCCGCGGGCCCGAGCTGTCTCTGCAGGCGCTACTTTAGCGCTGAGGGTATTTGCCCATGTGTGTTGATCACGGATGCTTAAGCTTGAAAACACCAAGGTATCCCTTTCTATCCAAAATTAGCACAATTGTTGTTGGATTGTGCAAATTAATGATGGATTGTGCAAAGTCCTAAGAAGACTGGTCACTATGTCCTTCTGCTTCACATTTCTACCTAAGGTCACTAACAAGTTGGAAGAGATATCTGCAAGGAATACTCAATTTTTTGCAGTATAGAGCTTGGCATAGTAAGTTAAATACCAAATGAGAGGAGACTTGCTCAGCTACAGCAGTGTGAACAGCCGTGTGCTCCTCTCAGCAGTCCATTCTAGAGTATGAGACACTCTGCAGACGTGAGGCAGGCGATTAGGACCGTGTATGTCCTGACATACACCCTCCTGACACACACTGCCTTAACATCCTGCCTGATGTCTGCAGACAACGTCGTGTGCTGCAACATAAGGGTCTCAGCAAGGCTGAACATGAGATAATCCTCAAAGCCATGCAAGCACTTGCAGAATGAAATGCTAATAGGTAGCCAAAACCAAGTATAGGTGAAAATCAGCATGTTTTATCAAAAGAGCCATAATAACAATTTGCATCTGTATAAATTTTAGCCAGTTTAAACACATACGAACAGATTGACCTTCAATTGTTGTGAATACAAAACACGTTCTCGTTTATATTGCTTGATTGAAAACCATTATTACTTGGCCTATAATTGCCATAATTTATCACCTTGTTAAGATTTACTAGTAATACAGTGCTATTTGTCTACAGTTCCATTCTAATTGCACAAAATTATTCACTTTGCTCAATTACTAATTTCCTTTAACATACACTTAAATATGAAAATACCACTGCAAAAAGAACAGAAAAACAACTTATGTTTCTTGTTTAAAAGGGTGTTTTCTTAGAACAAGGAAGTAAAACTGTAGATCATAACTTTGTAATTGATGGAGAAATTCCAGTGCTCAGTTTCTGTACACTTAAGTGTTCTTTAGATCTACATAATCTGATAAATTGTGTGTTTGAGGTGGCATAGGAAGAATAAACAAAAACTCTAGTTTAAAATATCAATCTTATTGTTTGAAAACATTATTCATTATCTAGAGATTGAAAGAGTGAGGGCCCCAACCCCGACACAACACTGTTTGCTAGTAAAATACTGGTTTACAGCACAGTCAGATCCATGGTTTTGCCTTTTCATGTGAACAGGTCTTGTGCAGCAGTAGATAAAGCAAAACAATTCATATTTATCAGTGCATCAGCATGAAGAAATAAGTGTGTGTGATTTAGCCCAAAATTACAGCTTTTAATGCAATTTATAACAACATGCTTAGAGTGAAGTAGTAGTCTAAGCAAAAGAAAATTATAACATCAAAACAGAAATAAGTTTCCTGAGATTAACTATCCCTAGAACTTGGAAGTGTTTCACAATCAGGTAGTTAGTAAAATATTTAATATAATACATACCTGTCATCACTGGTGCATATGTATAAATCTAGAGATCAGCAGCTTGGGATAAGCTTGAGTGTCTATCTAGTCCATCTTTAGTATGCAGTGTCAGTAATTAGCTTACATTACATGTCGCAGGCATTACTAAGAAGGGCTGTTGCAAGAAAGATAGTTGACAAAGTTGGTTCTTTGTTAGCTTAAAAATACAAAAATATGTATATATACTTTGTAATAATTATTTTAAGAGCAATGCTAATTGAAGAAATACTTTAATGGACTTATAAATGGATAAGAACAAACTACCTCAAAGATGATTACAGCTTGCTTAGGATTCAGAATGCCATCCCATTTTCATTCTCAGTATGAATTGAGATTGTATTGTGCAGTACATAAATGATTTTCTTCAGCTTTTTAAAAGGCAGTATGTATTAATATTTTAAACCGAAGTAATTGCTTCTTGTTCAGCAATGGGTTTCATTTATGAGTGTTTAGCCCTAGCAAATGGAAAGTATGGTTAATCTAAGTTAAAAATGGATTCTTTAAATAGCTCTAATTACATTTTGTTTATGTTTGTATGTTTTAGACACTTAAGATTTAATCAGTAGCAGTTCTAACAAACCATAATGTTTATTAGCTGGTTTTAAATTATTGTTATTGATGGTTCAATGAGAAAATAAATTATTTTTCTACTGTAATACATGGTAAATAAAAGATGGACCAACATGGAAAAGATAAATGATGTATTCTGTAATTTGATTTTTATATCAGAAACACAGAATGGAAGAAAACTCAAAGAGAACAGCTTTGATTTCTCATTTCACTTAGATTCTTCATAATTTTTCATGTTTGCTAGTTTGAATCAAAACTTAGTAGTATTGTTCTGTTAACTTTATTATGCATCAGTCATAACAATTTGTTAGTAGGTATTGGCACTTTAAAATGCTATACACTCCAAGTCATATTCATGAAACTAGATTTTCAACATTGAATGAAATTACGATTAGCAATTATATGATTTGGAGGAGATCAGGTACAAAATTATTTCAGCAGCCTCTATTTTACTGTCTTGCATAAACATCACACAAGTAAGGGATCAAGTTCTTGGATAACCAGAACTTCTCTGGAATGAACAGTTCACATCAAAAGAAAGATGTGGTGTAACGTATACAGTAGAATGAAATAGCAGTTTTAAATCCTTCTTTAGCTAGATCTGTCTGGATAATATATAAGAACAGACTGAAAAGTATTTCTTAGGTTGAATATTATATGATACATAGTTATTTTTTTAAAGTGATCTAATTATCAAACGATTTTTACATCAAATACTTTAAAATGCAGTACTAAAACACACTAGATGTTGAAAGGTAGGAAAGTCTCAGTTATTTAAACTAAAACATAATTAATTAAAAATGAAAACTAATGTTGGTTGTAGTGGTGTTATGTATCTGTAGATGTTCAGGATAGAGTTCTGCTTTTCAGGGTTAACACTGCAACTGAAACTGAAACCTGGTTACTTAAGCACATGGAGCCAGATTCTCTGGTTGGCTTTGCAGTATTCTTGTGATTTCTGGAAACAGGTTAGAAAGAGGCTATTTCAGTATATATTTGTCTGGCAGCACTCCAAAAGGTTGGGCTGTTCGGGATTATCAGGATACCCTGCCAAAAAACGCCTGACATGCTGTATGTGATCCCAGGAAGCTGAGGGTGAGTAGGCACAGTGTGCCAGCTCCAGATCAGCAGAATTCTTCCATAAGGGAAGTCAGCAGAGTTGTATTTGCATTTTTAAATATTTTATGCCTTTTTTTGATACAACTGAATTCTATCAGTGAAAAAAATGGGCAGCAGTGGTATGAATTTGTTAAATGCTTAAATGCTTTCAACCAATTTTCTGTTGACAGTCCTGCAGACACTTTGCAAAGCTGCGCTTTTCCATCTGTTTTTCTCCCACCTCCTCAATACCTCTGAAACATGAGTGCTTCAGCTAAATTTAACAGAGGCTAGAGGTTTCAAAAATAATTATGTTCTTACAAACTCCAGGAAAAGAGAACACTTAAAATCTCTGAGTACCCCAGTAGTGAGAAAATAGGCAACAGGAGATCAGTCTCAGTTAGATACTGGAGAATCTGTGTCAGAGGAAAGAAGTGGAAACATCTTAACTGTAGGGAAACATTCATAGTTTGCACCTTCTTGGACAGCTAAAGCAACCATAAGTCATAGTTTGGGGTTTTTTTCTGCTACTTAACATACTAACTCTGAAGAAGAGTTAAAGGAAAGGAATACCACTGAGTCAGTAAACATTAATGTTAATTCTAAGCTAGTCACTGGTTATACAGAAAACATTCTTTGAAATACACAGTTTTACAATCTGTAGAATCATTCTGCTTCTGTTACAGTTACACTGTGTACTCAGGTATTAAATGGAATAGTTCTCCCTGTTAGGCTTATTTAATCTGAAAAAAAAAATTAACAAGGTTTAATAAAATATAGCTTTGAATTAGCTGATTAAAGTTGAGTCTCTAAATATGTGATTTCCCTCTGTGGTTCAGATAATCTTCTTTTCTTATCTGATCTAAAGTTGTTCAAGGCCTTATGGAAATTTACAAGCTACTTGCAGAATATAAAATTAATTTACGCAAATCTATTTTGATTTCATTTCCCCTAATAAAATTATAACGTTCTGATTGTGACATAAGGGTTTGCCTCTGTGTATATGAATGATCTTGGTTTTCTTACTGCAAGTTGACTGGGAATTGTTTCCTGTTAAAAGAAGTAGTCACAAAGTTAAATAATGTAGGTTGAGATATTTAGGGCTTTCTTATTATCTCACAGCAAAGTTTAATAAAAGGCAGTATTACTGAAATGGTTGCACTGTGTCCTCTTACCCTGTTGGCAAAGTGGTTTCTACTTACAATGAAGAGGAAAATTCAGACAAGTTCCTTTACAGAGATTACAACAGTTGTACAGCTGGTAGAGCTCAACTTTGCTCATGTAAATATTCATGGAAGACTACAACATTGTATATGCTTTTTAAATTTGGCTTTGAATATGGTTTCCAGATATGTAAAATAGATGCCAACATCTCCCAAATGTGAAAGACTCAACCGTGCTCAAATATGGTTTTAGAAATGCCTTCATCTTTTAGACCTCAGAATGGGGTTTTTTTTTCTGTAATAGTGAACGTTAAAACTTTCAAACTTTAAAGAAAGACATGGAATGTGAAAGGTTTGGGCAGGGAGTTGTTGGCCAATAAATTGGTGGAAGCTAACTCAACCTCAGGTAAACTGATTCTATATATTTGTCCTATTTTTTTATGCTCTTCCACAAGTGACTATTAATGGCTGCTACTGGAGGCAAAGTGTTGAACTAGGTCCAGCATTGGTCTAACACATTGCACCTGATTTTTGTGGTGTTTCCTCGTCAGTATCTCAGTCTGTTGTTTTTCCTTTTGCTTCTTTAAGGCAAAAGCTTTAAACAACAGTTCTTTATTATTTGACGGATGGTCTTTATCAGTCTGTTCATATCGTAACTGTTCTATGTTGTGCAAATAGTTAATATCCTCATAAAAAGGAAAAAAAAAAAGCCTTAATGGGTCTGGTACTAAATTGGGGTGTTTGGTTTGATTTTAAGAAGAGAGAGGACATTAAGTCTTGACAGACAGTTGCCCTTGATTGTGAAAAACATACAATCCATTCTTAGAAATTTTCTAGCTGATATAGGGTCAAGTTCCCTGCTATAGGTAGTATTTATTTTCCAACACAGCCAAGTTACAATTTTTGAAGCCTTAGAGGAAGCATAAGAGTCATTGGGCTCTACTCAGGAAAAATTATAAAGGCCTGATTAGGATTAAAGTTCTTAACTCTGGGAAATGTATGAGGAGAAAAATTCCTTCAATCCTCTGACAACAGAAAGGCATGCTAGTGGTCTCAGGACGAAAAGAGAGGTGGCAAAGAACTTGCAGCTGAGTCATGTATACCTTTGAGCTTATTTTCTGTGAAAATCCTGAATATGTAAACAGGCCAAACCTAACAGTTACCATACTTGAATATTCTTCTATGTACTTATATACTTAACCTCATATAGACAGGGATAATTTTTTTTTAAATTATGATTGCATTTTTCACCTTTATATTTACAGTTTTAAAACAAAATGTATACACAAGGTCATATTTTGAAGTCTGCCCTCTGTGCCATTGGCCCTAATGACCAATGCTCTTGGATTCTGTATTGATTTGTGTAATGACACTTTACCATACTGATATTTCTTCAACCAATATTGGAAGATATATTAGTTCACTATAGATTTTGCACAGAAGATCAAATAATTTAAATTTATTCACATGCCCTATGAATCTGGTGATGTTTTTCTCTTTTGTTTTGCAAACATGACATTTGCTTTCCGGTCCCCCAGCTTGAAAAGATTTTGCAGTTCAAGAGAAGCAGGGGAAAACACAACAGTACCCCTTACTACTTACTTCTGATGCTTCCTTTTTTGTTTTGTTTTGGTTGCTGCTCTTTTAGTTTGCTCTGCCATAGAATCAAATCTTTCATCACTGAGATAAGATATTTCTAAGAACTCTTCATTTTGACTGAAAAGACTCTGCCAAAATTATTTGCCTTTTAAAGTAGCTAATTGCATGCAGTTAGTATTCCTTGCCATATTTGCTTGCATTCATCAAATTCAGAGTGAAAAATGTTACAAGACAAAGACTTATTTTCAGCATTTTAGAAAGCTGTTCAGATAGTGCATTGGTAACATCTCAGCATGTGAAGATCCCAAATGATTCCACCATTCAAGAGAACTTCTTTCATATGTGAATAATTCCAAAACCCATTTAATCCACCACATTATGGTGGTCAATTTGGGGCATCTGTGCTGATGAAAATGACTTTTGATTGTGCCTAAATGGCTTTTACATGTATTACTCCATGCCGGTTTATTCTCCAGTTCAAAGAGAAGTAAAATAGAGTCCATTTTCTGGATAGGGCTTTTTTCTTCTCTAGGTAATCAGCATTTCTGTGTCTTGTTTTGAATTAGCTGGTTTGTAATCTACAATTTGGAAATATTCCTAAATGTTTCTTGATGTTTTGCTTTTAAAAACTAGATCTGTGGCATTTGATTTTATTTCTAATCAATTTTTCTGGGGTACATATGAACATGTACCTTTGCATAAATCAACAATCCATTGTATACATGTTCCCTCAAATAAGCATGTACATGTGCAGAAGAATGCATGCTCTAGTCAGATAATTTGTTAGATCCTGTATTAGAAATGGGCTGCATGAAGAAATTATTCTCTGAAGGCAGTGTTCATTAGACTTTACATTGTTCCTTGCTTCCTAAACTCTTAATTTCGCTATTCAAACTGGTTTTCCATGTGCCAGCTCTATGGAAGTGAACTGAATTGCTTTCTCAGACAAAAGCTAAACTAGAAAATTACTCTAGGATTAAGCCCTGGGTGACTACCTGATAGAATAATGCAGTCTATCTTAACTGATAGATTTAGCTGATATCACTCAAAAAAATGGGTGGAGAAAGGTAGATTTAAATTCGATTTCCAACTTTAATAGTAATTCTCACACTTTTCCACTAGAAGATTCTTACAATCTCTCTGGCTTCCAAACAAATCGTTGTTCTGATTGCTACTGTGTAGGGATTGGAAAGAAGGAAAACAGAAGAGTTTGGTGATACCTTTTAGAAATGTAGTGGAGGAATTGGTAGTGATATGTTAATATTTTAGATATTGAGAAACTAAGTATTGCAAATTAATTATTCGTATGCTTAACTGTTTCAGAAATTTTAAGCTGAATTTAAAGACTAACATTTTATGTAGTGACATCTCTAGAAGGTGTGAAAGAAAATCATAGAAATGGTAAAGTTTTGAGGAAAATATGAAATACAAAAATGTTGAGATAAGATTAATTTTTTTTCTTAGCTGCTGTTAGTAGTTGGCTATAGTGAAATTAGAATTCAGTGTCAAGTATGGTTAATAGGACTTTGAGAATGTTTGCTGTGCACACTTGTGTTGTCCTATAGTAATTTGAACATATCACAAGATATCAGTATCTTGATTGCAAGTGTTGATGCTTAATTCATGTCTCTACATTTTGTGGTTTCTGTTTGTGCAAAAATAGTTACCTGGGATTTTTGTACTTTTAGTTGCTTTTCATTATCTGAAATCAATATCCTAAGGTTATCAAGACAGAAATTAAAGCTGTTTACGAAGTCCTATAACCACAGCCCATGCACTATCATTTATTTGCAATATTCACTGATAGGGACTAACACTTGAAGGAAATGTGATGCAGATCTCAATTACAATTTGTGTGTCTACTGGTTTGAACTATGCTTTAAAAACTGCTTTAAAAAACGTGCAAAAAGTCTTGCTAAAAATTAATTACCACCCATACTACACAAATGGGAGTCAGTCCTTCAAAAAAGGGCAAAAGAAGACAGAAATATATTTAAGTACAGAGAGGAATTTAAAAAATCCTTTTTCTAAAAAAAAAAGTAAAATTACAAATTACATGTAAGATGGCATTTTCTGCTGTGACATGATTTAGCAAACTACATTTTTGCAGAATGAAGCCACAGTGAGCTGGAAAGTAGTTTTTTTAATCCTAGAATTCTTCACCAGCTGCAGCTTTCTTTTACTGGTCATGGTACAATTGTTTAAGTCTCAGCATCTGGGGAGAAAAAAAAAGTGATGGAATTTGTTATGGTCAATATTCTAACTGAGATCAGGAATCTCCACTGCTTCCAGTTTGTCCAAGGTAATTACTAGGCTGCTCAAGTGAGTAGGAGATAAAGAGCATGACCATAGTGTTTTGGCATTTGTGAAGTCAGCTGAAAAGTTAAATATAAAATTATATGAGGGGAAAGACCATGAGGAAAGAGAATTTCTTTGAATCTTTAATCACTCTCTTTTTAGGTTGCTTCCATTACACTTACCAGAGTGCTATCCTACTGAAAAGCTTAGACAGACCTTTAAATTGATCTTTCAGCCAGCTGGTAGACCCTGTATACTGGTTTGATCTTACTGTTTGAAGTCATGTATGTTACCTTCACTGTTAAATTCAGCGATCTGCTTTAAAAATCTGTATCAGAACTGTACAATAGATGTAATTTTATTTTTAAGATTTGAACAATATATTTCATTTATCTAAAAAAAATTACTCTGCTGATCTCTTGAATATTTGATGACGTCATTTAGTTAGGCTTCTTCTTAACCCAATAATTTGTCTGACTGAAGCAGTTTTGCAGCTTGTATTTTTGCAGTAGACTGTAACACACTTGCTCATTCTGCTGTCTGGTTTACTGTTATATCTGTTTAACTGTCAATGGCAATTATTTTCATTAAGAAGATTAAAAGACTCTGTCTTAAGAATTATGAAATATTCTACCTTTTATGTCCCCTTTTGGCCTCTCAGATGGGATCTGGGAATCAAGAAAATTCAAGAAAAATAGATTCAGCAACAAACAATTTGATTTTAAAATTATTTTTCACTTTAAATATACAATGTGATGCACAAATCAAGGTCAATGTAATGTGGATATGATATGGAAGGCTCATGTGTTACTTTGCATAAAATTAATGCTCTTCAGAGTGAGAGGGATAATAAAGTGATCAAAAATAGAAGATGGAGTAGGTGTTCATGTTTAAAACTGAAAATTTACTTCCAAGAATGCTTATAGAAAGTGAAGCCTTAACAGCATGTCTTGTTTAACTAAATTCAGAAAGGAAGCTTCAAAGAAGGTTTCTAGACATTTGCAGATCAGAAATTTTCTCATGAAAACAGGTTAAGTGCCAGATGAATGCAGTCTTGGTTCAGAAACCTTACCACTAATACAAAATTCTGAAATCCATTATTAAATTAAATTATCCCATGGTAATATATCCCAAAGACAATATTAAGTTGTCCAAGTCAGAAATCAGATTCATTTATTGGCTGGTTTGCAACAGCTGGCTTTTTGCCTTTTCTCTTTTATAATACATGCTCATTTCTGACAGTCTTTTCATCTCTAATGTGTCTTGGTCATCTTATTTCCTTTTCCTGTAATTAAGGTAAGTTGGGTAATACTGCCCAACAGTTCTGTCTTATAATTGCTAAGGTAATAACACGTGTGATCTTATTACATCTCTTAATATAGTTCTGTATTGATTCCTATGTTATCTGAAGCTGAGCAATGGATGCAGACCTGCTGAAAGGTTGAAGATTAAATCAGAAGTCCCCAGATCTTTATCTTTCTCCTATCCTCCAATGATTCATTCTGTGACCATGACTGAGGATTTGATGCCTTGGTGAACATGAAGATCTGGCTATCTTCTCTGTGCAATCCCTCATCTCAAAACTACTATTTTTCTTTCTTTACCCTACTTTTCAGGCCTTTCCTTCCAGGATGAGCCATATCTCTGTCTCAAGAGTAGCTGCTATAACTCCGTTTTCTAACTCCTGGATGCTGATTTAGGCATTTGGCCATATCGTGTCATCTGCCTTACACATTTGGTCACATTGCATGATCTTCCTTAATTCAAAACACGTTTAGTTTTCTGAAACGGAATGTTTCTTATAGACAAGTCAGGTTTAAACAGTAGACCAAATAATATGTCTATACAGTTTTATTTCAGTTTTACTAAAGGCATTATAGATTCCTCAATATAGATTAACAAGTAGGCTAATCTGGTTTACTGTGGATTTTTTTAAAATATGATTTATTTTAATTTCTGGGATAAAAGTTTGTCAAGTCATCCCTTCCACAGCTATTGGCATGTGGAAACAATTACTAATTTTGTTTAATCTCAAAACAGCTTTTTGATAAAAATAGATTTGTATTCTTGTGGATCTCCATTATCTACCCAGTTGTGGATATTACACAGAATGACTTTGTTTCATACAAATAGGTGAATACTGTATCAATCTTACATTTGTGTCATTTGAAAACAGTGGAAAGTTGAAGAAATTAATTATTCTAAGTCCTCTTTTTTATACTTGGAATTAATTTATTGGGCACTTATCACAGGATAAAACAGTCTTGAGTCACAGAAACTCACCTAATACATATAAGTTTTTAATTGCTGTTTCTAGTATTAGAAGAAAAAAACCTTCACACCAGACACCTCACCTCTTCTTCCTCGTCTCGAATACTTCATACCACGGTCCCTTCAGTGAGGCAGATTGATGTGAAGCTTCTGCATTTCTTACTCCTTTCACTTGCTTTGACACAAATTCCTTCATGAGCTGCAGACCTTTAAGGGCCATCTGTCTGCTCCATCAGGGTTTCCACTGTGAAACACAGATCTGAGAGGTGCATCTCATCATGGGTCATCTTACATGTGTCTTTCCCTGCTTGGTTGTCTGCTGCCCTGAAAAGCTACCACCCTTTCTTAAACTTTTTCACAGAGGTGTCATGCTCCCATGATGGCATCCAGATTTGTCTGGTGGGGAGTTTTGTCCATAACAGTGCTTGTAGGAACCAATGGCACCTGGAGAAGAGCGTGCCTGACCTTCCTCCTACTAGCAAAGCTTTGCCAGTTATGCCAAACAAAATTTTAGCCAATTTATAAGGTGTGCACTATTGAAATTTTGGAATAGCCTACTCCATAATGGCCACAGTCTGCAAAGAGAAAAGAAGCCTTGTGGCAATTAGTAAGTAATTAGAAATGTGATCTTTAGGGAGAGTTTTGTTAGCACACTTCTGCATTTTTAAGATTTAAATATCTTTTGCTTCCAAAGCATCACCACTCACAAGAGAAACAAATATTACTTTATTCTCATTAATCCTCACCTCATTGACTAGCAGGGTATATCAAGCATATTAAACATTTATTGTAGGTTATTTATTCATGCTTCTGGATGGTTTATCAAATATAGAAAATTCTCTACTTGTATTATTATTGCAGTGTGCACAAAGTAGTTTGTGGCAGTTGCTGCTTAATGTTTGCACACATCATTCACTGTTTAAACGAATGAGATGAACTCGATGCCTAAATACCTCATGTCGCTCTTTTATCCAAAAGGGCTCTACCTGTGAACTCATGCTGTCAGGGTTTTATTTTATGAGTGAGATAGAGTGAAAATCCTAACCAGTTGCTAGTTTTGCAAGGGGAAGAGGGTGAAGAGCGAAGGTTATTTTAAAGTCTTTGTCTTGCAAAAAACACATCATTGTAGATTATTTTCTATTGGGGCAGCCATTCATAGAATGTTTTTAACTACAGTTGCCATCAGGCTGCTTGCAACTTTATTTCTACATCTTCAGACTAATAATAGTCTTCTGCTGAACATTGCAGAGTACCCTAGAGCAATAAAATAACTCCATACGTTGGCCAGTGATGCAGGTAGGAGAGGCAGACTTTATCCGTTTTCAAAAATGCAATTTTCTCTGTTAAATGATCACTACACACACCAATGACATCCAGAAAGCCTAAAGAATTGCTTAAGTTAATGTGAGTATATTCTTTATTTAGCCTTAGGGAGACTGTGTTTGAGCATCCATTTTTGTACAGGGTTGTTCAGGGAAGAATAGTAGACTGTGGCTTCTGGCAGTTAATTCTCTGAAGGAGTTATGTACGACAGGCAGCATAAAGCATAGGTTGCCGCTTGATCTGTGCACACAAGTAAGGCTACTGCAAGGCCAGTCAAGCCTCAGTTCTCCAAACTGTAGAATCATGTAGAAAGCAAATCTGTACATTGCAGTTATTTTACTAGTGTGCAGAAATATAACTGATGCCCGCTGTTAAAGATATGAGAAAATACTCTTAAAGAATTTATTCCTTAACTCATAAAATTAATGCTGCATCTTCATTCTTTCCCTCTGTTTACAGTGTAAAAGTAGATCCTAATATAAATGATGTATGCAAAAAGCCAGGTGTATAAACATTTTCAAGTGTTTATAAACTGTAGCCTTAATAAAGATTATTCTCTTTCTAGGGAATTTTGGTTTTGACACATTGGACAAAATCAAATCAATATCACACTCTAATACTGTTGGGTTTGTCATTGGCTTAAAACTCTTCTCTTTTGGTTTAGGTAAGCAGAAAAATGCCAGTAGAGTGAGTTTTAAATGTTACAAGCCTGGTGATATATTAGAGCACATTATTAAGGTGAAATACTCTAGATTAAGATGATGAACCACTCCTGAAATCCAAACAGTTCAAGCACATTTTCGTCGTACTCGTGTGTAGCTGTAAAACATTAGGCTTTGAAAAACTGAAATTTCTAAAGCCATGGAGTCCAGTGGTGTTTTGATTTTGGATTGAAAGCAGCTGAAACTCGTTATATCTGTCAATTTTTCCAGTTTCTGATGTCCCTCATGGATTCAGATCTCAACTGAAGTCTTGATTTCTGAAAAGACTGTGGTTTTATTTTTTAAGTGTATTGTTTTGTGAGAAGATTATATTATTAGAAATTTTTGTTGTTGGTAGTGGTTGGGGTTTTTTGTTTGTTTTGCTTATGCTTGACAATTTTAAGGAAAGTTTTTTTAAAAATAACATTATTCCTTGGAAACATGAAAAAATGCTGCTGAATTTTTGATCTGCTGCATTTTTCTGGATGATAGAATAATAGAATGTGCTGGATTGTAAGTTACCTCAAGAGATCTAGTACAGCCCTCTTGAAGTAAGTATAACATCCCTATCTGAATTAGATTTTTCAGAACTCCACCAANCAGGGAAGAATAGTAGACTGTGGCTTCTGGCAGTTAATTCTCTGAAGGAGTTATGTACGACAGGCAGCATAAAGCGTAGGTTGCCGCCTGATCTTGAATGTCTCCAGGAATGGGGTCTCCACCTTCCTGGGCAATCTGTTCCAGTAAACAACTTCTTCCACTCTAAACCTACCCTTCTCTAGTTTAAAGCCCCTTGCACAGGGCTACACGTCTTTGTGAATAGTTCCTCCCCAGCTTCCTTGTAATCCCTCTGGAGGGCCTCCCTGGTCTCCCTGGAGCCTTGTCTTCTCCAGGCTGAACAACCCCATCTCTCTCAGCCTGTCTTCATAAAAGAGTTTCTCCAGCCCCTGTTTTTGTGGCCCTCTTCTGGACCCACACTATCAGGCTCAGGTGCTTGTTGTGTTGAGGGTCCAAGAGCTGGACACAGCACTCCAGGTAAGGTCTCATCAGAGTAGAGTGACAGAACCACCTCTCTTCTTCTGCTGGCTGTGCATCTGTAGGTGCAGCCCAGGATGCTACTTACCTTCTGGGCTGCAAGTGCACCCAGGTGGTGTTGTAGGTTGCACACTTCTCTAAAGAGGAATCCAGTGTTTGTTACCAGGTCATTCCTCAATGAAATCCTGTCATGCATCTTTTCTTCACTTAACAGCCTTGTGACTGGTCAGTTTCTACCTAACTAACATAAGCAACAATATTGTGTTTTGTTCACTCCAAGGGAAATTAGTAAGTAATTAAAACATAAACTTAGCTTATTGTGGATGATCTTCATCTTTTTACTATATATTTTAATTTTTACAAACTAATGGTGAACATCTCATTAAAGTAGATTCTAGAAATGTTGTTTACTTTTTTCTTCCAATTAATTTTTGTGCTTGTCTCTCTGTGTGTGAATCTTTGAGTGAAGCACAAGTATTTCAAATCAGTTTGAGATGACAGGAGGAGCAATTTCATTCATACTAAGTGATATGATTGAATACTGCAGTCTTAAAATGACTTTTTTTTTTTAAGTGTATTTGTCAGCATTTGTATTTACTGCTTTTTGTTTAGTAAACTGTAACTTCATTATAGTAAAAACCATAATGAATTGAAAGTACAGAAAGGGCTTTGCCTGGTATAGCCCAGTGTTCACAGATTCATGTAAAACTCATGGTCTGGAGGGATGGTTAACGTGGGAGAAAGTTTGATGATAGAAAATTGGTCTTGTGGTTAAATGGAAGGGAGAGCTGTCAGCCCTAAAACAGTGCAAGAACACCAGTGTAACCTCTGAACTGAACTTGACATAGTTTTACCAAGTAATTATTAAGTCCTGTATTACAGTCACCTCTCAGTTCTAGAGATGCTATGATGCCAGGCTAATGTGTTATCTCTGGGCAAATTGTGCCCATTTGCAGGGTCACGTGTACTTCAAGACTCTTAATTTGGCCAGTAGAATGCTTGTTTTAAGCATCGTTTTTTCTTGAAGGCAGTTTGTGCTGTCTGTCTCTTATTGGACATAAACTTCTGCTTTCCTCACTCTTCCACAAGGCAGGTATAGCCTTCTCCTTTTAGAAGGAGAATTAATGAAGAAATCTATGAATGACAGTAGAGGATGGTCTGTGTCTTTTATGTTTCTAGCACATCCTCATATATATGCTGTACTTTGGTGATCCTCTTCTGCCCTACTGGATATCCTGAGGTGTATAACCCTTTTCCAGAATACCTGAAGTGTTTGAAGTGGGAAGCTTAAAGATGTGAAGAAACCAAGCCAGGCAACACAGTCAGAGTAACTAGAAATGCGTGAGAGGCAGGAAGAAAATAATGAGGAAAAATGTCAGCTGCTAAAGAAAGAAAACTTTCTCCTGCCATCCTCCACAAATGTGGTAGTGAACTCTTTCCTGCTACCTGCAAAGTCGAATTACAAATATTTGGGATATGAGGAAGTGAACAGCTGTGCCACCGGAAGTAATATAAAAGAAGTAGAAAAGTTGTAATTATCTCATATGTTTTTTGCAATGTTTATGTTGTTAAAGATAACTAAAACTTAACAAAAATGTGAACCAATAACTATAGAGGAGAGCAAGGTAATACACTTCATTACTGAGTAATATACCATACACAATTGCTAGGTTTGAAGGGGCAATCATTTCCACTCATAAGACAGATGAGAGCTATTGCAACACAAAAAAGAGGAAGCACAGTAGTTGGAGCTCTTAGTTCCTGCCTGCCCTCCTTTCTTCCATAGAAGGTTAAGGTAGACCTCTTTGTTGTGGTTATTAGAAAAAATAGCTTTGTGAAGGCATAGTGTCTGGGTTGTACTACTGATTACTAATGCAGAATTCTGCTACTTTGTCTTTTGGTAGTACTGGAGAAACCTGTCTGACCTACTGCTCATCAGAAGAACAAAAATCATAGAATTGTATAATGGTTTGAGTTGGAAGGGCCAAATCCTACTGCCACAGGCAGGGGCACCTGTCAGTAGATCAGGTTGCTCAGTGCCCTGTCCAGCTAGACCTTGAGCACTTCCATGGAGAGGCATTCCTCAGTTTCTCTGGACAACCTGTTCCGGTGTCTTATTCTATCTACCAAATCAATTTTAAATTATTACCCATCACCTTATCACTATGGCGTTTCCCCCTCTTTCATGTAGGTCCCCTCTAAAAACTGGAAGGTTGCTATAAGGTCTCCTTGAAGCTGCCTCTTCCAACCCCAACTCGCTCAGCCTGTCTTTGTGGCAGGGAATTCTCCAGCCTTCTGATCATCTTTGTTGCTTTCCTCTGTCTTTCTTAAACTGCAGGCCCCAGGGCTGGAAACAGCACTTGATGTGGAGTCTCATGATAGTACAGGGTGAAAATTGCCTTCCTTGGTTTGCTGGCCATGCTTCTCCTGATGCAGCCCAGGGTACAGTTAGATGGAGCCAGGCTCTTCTTAGTGATGTCCAGTGGTAGGGCAGGGGCCAACAGGTGCAAGCTGGAGCATAGGAGGGTCCACATAAACAAAAGGAAGAACTTTTTCACTATGAGAGTGACAGAACACTGGAACAGGATTCCCAGAGAAGTGGTGGAGTCTCCTTCACTGGAGACATTAAAAACCTGCCTGAATGTGTTCCTATGTGACCTGCTTTACTGATCCTGCTCTGGTAGGCGTGTTGGTCTTTCAAGGTCCCTTTCAATATGTTTGCTTTGACTGAGAGGACTGATTGGAAAAAAAATTGCCTATTCTCCAGAGAACCTTAACCACCGCTACCGGAGCCCTATAATCCTTCATAATACCCCTCAAACTGCTTCTTGGCAGTATTACTGGTGCCCATGTGAAACAGCAGTAGCAAATGATAGTCAGTGGCCTGTGTCCTTTTGGGTGACACCCCTGATACAAGCTTCAAGTAGCACACCTCTCTAGAAAGTGTGTCAGGTCAGCATATAGGAGCTTCCATATCTCTCAGAAGAGAGCTCAGCCAATTGCTTTAGTAGGTTCTCCACCTGGGTAGAACTTTTGCAGGTACATCTACTGCATGTTGCTGCACAAGATGAATTTAGGAACTTCCTGCAGTTTGAGCTCTTGCACTGCAGCTTCTCCCTTCACTACCTTTGTCAGTAGAGGCATCGACCACCACTAGGATTTGTGATATGACCCCTAGGTCACTGCCCACTGTTCTTCCTGGAGAGCCAGATAGGATGAGTGTCCTTGACTTGTGCAAATTGTGCCCAGTTGCTGGGTCACATGTACTCTTCATTTGGCCAGTGGAATGCAAACCCCAGACACCCTCCAAAGAAGTGCCCTCCACACAAGCAGCTCCACCATGCCCTGTCTCCCTGCTTTGGTCGCTAGCACACCCCAGGGGGCTTTTAATAGCCATGGGGTGGTTGCATGCCTTGGCAGCACACAGGTCTTGTCAGCGTCTCCTGGTAGAGCTGGCAGGTCTCTGCACTGCCGTGTTACTTAACCTCTCTCAGGAGAACATGCTGTGTGCTAGGATCTTCTGCTCCATTGCGGGCTAGGCTGGCCCCAGAGCAGCTTCCCTCAGTGATCAGAAGCTCCCTTTGATGATTGGATCAAAATCTGTTAATTTAGTTCATATTTATTTCCACCTACAGAAATCTTTGTTCCATTCATAGAAATAAGGCTGAACTCTAGTAGCCGAGAGCTTGCCTTTTACCACATCTGATAAATTCAGAGAAAGCAAAGACAGACATGGGACATTCTATCATGGTTGTCTTGTGTGTCATGTCAGTTTTAGATTATTTTTTAGCTGTGACTCTTCTGATGCTGTAAAAAGTTCTATAGCAGGAAATATCTGCACATCTCTGTAGTGTACTTTCAGTATCTGCACATGTCGGGCTTCTCAGAAGACCATCAGATGCTTTAGCACTCGTACTACAGGCTAATTCTTTGCTCATGTTTAAGTGTTTGCAGCAAAACCTGTTGCTACAGTTTGATATATATGCTTGATACATATATGCTTAGGAATGGAAAGGTAAATGTTCTTCATTCCTGATTTTTTGTTTGATTGGGGGTTTTTTTGTATATTTAATATTAACATTGTGGGAGAATGTTCTACTTATTCTAAATCAAATTGCTCAAAATGACATCATTAGTTCTGAACAGTCTTTTGTACATCTGTACTAACCAAAGGAATTGGCTAATAATAAAATACATTTTCAAAATTACTCAGAAGATTTTGACCAGAAGGCCAAAAGTATGAGAGAGTACAGCAGATTCCAAAGTACTTTAGTACGTTTTATGGCTAACAACTGTTTTTTGTTTATGTGCTTTAAATCAAAGTTAAGTTGTAAATTGGTTGATTCTGGTGATCTCAAGTTAGTGTTATAAAATGGTATATTTATTGCAGAATTGTTGCATATTTTGGCACAGTTAAGGGAAATAGTTATGTCTGAGTGAAGAAGGCTAATGTTTGGTCAGACAGCAAGGAAATTTCCCAATGTCTGTAATTTTTCACTTTAACAGAAGATGCCAGCTTTCAAACTACTAGAATTCCTCTGTGATGATTGTTCAGGAACAGCTTGTATGAAAATATCTGTTAATAACTTAAAAATTACATCAGCTTATTAGAGGGGTTTTTGTTTGTTTGTTTGTTTGTTTTTTCCCCCACTGGTGTGTTATACTCCAATTTCTCTTTCTATTGGGGCTGGTTGTGCATAATACCACCTGTTGTTCCCAGTTATATGATAGGTTTTCAAGCTTCTTGTTAGTTGTAACACCTTTCCTGTGAATATCATTCCAACAGAGTAATCTAGCTAAAGGGATACAAAGGTCTCACCAGGAGGAAGACATGACAGAACACTGAGGTCTAGCTAAGTATATATAAGCAATTATCCATAGCTACTCACTATTTCAAAATAATTGGATCAACAGTGTGCATTTTTTAAGAGCAGAATAACTCACTGCTAGATTTTGGCCACACGTTGGTTCCTGTTGCAAGCAAGGCACAAGTCTCTTATATAATGAAAGCTTAGAGCAAGCTTTCTAGGGGGTGTTATTTGTTTATCTAGTGTGGTATCTGTTCTTATTATAGATTACTTCAAGCATATGCTTTATCCTATTATTTTTTTTGCATGCTGGATCTTAAGAAATGCAACTGAATATAAAATAATTTTTCAGCAATAAATAGGATTCTACTGCTTGGAGATACTGATTGCTGGGTAAAAATACGTGCTTCAGTATTTGTATATAAGGTTCTGAACTCACACTCGAAATTTAATGCTGACTTGAAAATAGAGTTAAATTTAAAATTTGATAGCTTCCAAAAAATTCTGATTATGTGCTGAATGCGTTCAATTAACTGAGGTAAGAAAAACATTGAGATACATTTAAAACACATTTTTTAACATGGATTAGACATCATATTATAAGTGCTTTAGAAACTATATATCTGTTTTGGAAGGAATAATTTATTCAGTTTAGGAAGAACTAAATGCTGGTTTTATGACATCATTAATAAGAATTAAAAATAGTAGACACTCAAGGGTTTGGAGAAGAGTTTGCAACCCAGCATATAACAATGTGCTATACTGTTTCCTTTGCCACTATCTTATTTTACCATGTGGAGAAACCTAGAGAGGATCTTGGATCTGAAAACACTGAATTCTTTTTTTCCCCATTGTGTTCATATGTTATCCATTGGAAAAAGACCTATTTTATTGTCTTTCCATTTGCCTTCATGTTAATGTGACATCAGAGCATAATGCCAACTGTCCCCCACCTACATATCGTGAGAGGTACAGAAATTGTGATTTTTCTTTTTTCTTCTAAGTTTCTCTGTTTCTTGGAAGCACTTTCTACGTATATCTAATGATATCTTATTGTATTCTTGACAATACTTGAAATTATAAAATTAGTGTTTCTATCTCTGTTCTTTAAAATCAACAGCCATAAGAATCAAAGCTAATGGTTTTGATCATAATTTCAGTGCTTGGTTTGATTCTGTCTCACAGACTTTGACTTGAAGGTTCAGAGAGATTTAAGAGTAAGAACTTATTTTTCAACAGTCATAAAATTTGTGCTAAAGTGAGAATAGCTGTAATGCTGGTGTGTACATTAATTTGTATTACCTTCCCTTTTATATTTGCTCTAAAATAAATTCAAGTCACAGAACTGAGCCCATACAAAGTAATAGTGATGATCTTGAGCTGTGTGGTGCTAAATTTTTGCCGTCTCATTCGGAGGATGTTTATGATGCCTTTTTTTTTGTGTGTGTTGTTGTTTTGTTTTGGTTTTTTTTAGTGGAATCATAGAATCATGGAGCTTGGAAAGAACTTTTAAGATCCAACTGATTCCACTATTCACCCAGTACTGCCAAGTCCGTCCCTAAACCATGCCCCTAAATTCCTCTGCACATCTCTTTTGTATACTTCTAAGGATGGTGACTTGCCTCAGAATTCTGTGCTAGTGCTTGGCTACTCTCTCAGTGTATTTTTTCCTAATACCCAGTCCAAACCTCTGATGAAACCTGAGGCCAATTCCTTTTGTCCTACAGTTGTTACTTGAAAGAGACTGACACCCACCTCACTACAACTTCCTCTCAGGTAGTCGTAGAGACCAATAAGGTCTTTCCTCAGTCTCCTTGGTTCAGACTAACAACCCCAGTTCCTTCGGCTACTTCTCATAGGACTTGTGCCCTAGACCCCTCACCAGCTTCACTACACTTTGGACATGCTTCAGCACCTCAATGTCCTTGTGATGAGGCTTTTACTCAGTGCACCATTGACTGACACTATCAGGCAGCTTTCCAGCCACTCTTCCTGAAGTCTGTAGCATTGTATGGGATTATTGTGACTGAAGGCCAGGACCCAGCACTTGGCCTTGTTGAATATCATGCAGATGGCCTCACCCACTGATCCATCCTGTTCAGGTCACTCTGTAGAGCCCCTGTACCCTCAACACTCCAACACAGCTTGACATCATCTGCAGCCTTAGTCAGGGTGCCCTTGATCCCCTCATCCAGCAAAATGGTAGGGATTAATTAAACAGAACTGGTCTGTAAAAAATGTACTTTTCCCCAAAAGTACTTTTTGAAATATTTTTTAGTTACAGCATATTATTACCATAATAAGGTACAAATGCAACAGAGTAGCTCCAATTCTTTTGGCTGTAAGTCTCATCCTCTGACTAAAATTATTCATTTCTCTTTTCAATATTGTTTTAAGAATTCCATATAAATGATGATTTTCTTCAAGCGTGCAAAAGCCAAACCCCCACACACCAAACAAAAAGCACTAGCATTATTTGGAATGTGTGCACCTCACTTCTTAAAATTTCAGTCTGCGTGGTATCAGCATGAGTGAATGCTTACCTTTTAGTCAGTGGCAGGTTCAATATTTCTGGATGGTTAGATAATAGCTTGTTTGTGGTTTTGTTCATTTGTGAGCTGGGTAGAATTAAAGGTGAATAAACAAAACACTGCACCAAGATTTCAGTATAAATCTTTTTTTCTAAGGAGTGGATTCCTTGCTGTCTTGCATTTTGCTGTTTGAATCAGTGTAGAATATGCACAAAATGCTGATAACAGTAGAAGTGTTCTTAAAGTTGCTAGGCTTTTGTATTTATTTACACAGATGTAATTAAACAATGTGCAGTACAGGAGAGAATTAAGTCCAGTAACCTTAAGAGCAAAATTAGTTGATGCTGCAGTAACTATTTTTAAGTAATGCAAGAACAGTGCAAACTATATGAGGAAAAATGAGGAAGCAAAATTGACTTGAATAGCCTTTAGTAAATTGTTAATTCTAAAGGATTCAACACCAAAAAAAAGTAAATGAAACTTAGATTTGATATATCATACCATTAGGAAATAGAGTCCTTAAAAGAACATAACTATCAGCATTCTTAACAAAAGTGTATAGAAGATGTGCCTGTCATTATGTTTGTGATAGCAAAGCTTCATAGCAGTAAGGTTTGTACCAAGCATGGTACTAAAATTTCAGGTCATAAGCTTCTGTTTCAGATAGCCATGTCAGGAACTTAAGATGCATTGAAGGTTGAATGCTGAATTTGCTATCCCAATTTCATTTAGTTTTGAGCCGTGTCCCTTCATTTGGTTGCTTTGAACCTGAGGGCCCTGTCTAGAATTCGGTCTGAGAAAATTGCTCATTGGTGCTTTCTGCCTTGTCACTAATGTGTCCATGAAGTGTAATTTCATTCCTTCTCTTTCCTTCAAGGTTTTTTATCACTGAAATCTCGGATAAGCATCTGAGCTTAAACCATGAATGCTAATGCATTTTCCACACACGCACCTTATCTGTATGAAGTTGTTAGAATACTGTATGCACTGTTGAATATTGTCAATATATGACAAGTACCAGCAGAGGCTTAGCTGGCTTTCAGCTAGAAAACACACATTACCCACAGGTCACAGCATAAACATGGATATAGGAAAAACATTCTGAAGGAAAACATGAAAATTCACATATACAGACACAACGAATTTTTATAAAGCACATTAACTCTGTCAGTGCCATCTTACAGTATCAACAGTACAAGGGCCCAAGGCCGTTTCAAGTCCTGAGTGTTCTTACAATATAACTTCTACACAACAGTACTTCTGTATATTAGGGTTCTACAGTGATGGACATTGTCTAGTATTAAATATCAAGATATTACAGCATGAAAAGGGAATATGAAGCACTGCTGGCATTCTTACAGAATACATATGCATGACACATCTCTTCAGCACACACTGCCCTGGGAAGAGCATTAAGGTAAAACGGCTGCAAGAATGGCATGATTGTACTCCACAGACCTGCTCGTGTGTCAGTTGTAGTTGGTATCCTGCTATGCAGAGGTGGTAAGCTTCACCAGTGGTTTCAAAGGAAAACAAGTCAAAAGTTGAAACTGAATCCAAAGTATCCTGTGCCTAGTTTATATTTCTGTGTGGTTTCTTCCCACAAAGTGATTATTACTGCTCTTATGTTAGTACTGCCTCATTTGAATATGGCGGCTAAAAGGTTATGTAACAAGTTAATAAAGAATTTTAGTTTAATACAATTTGCAGGTTTGGGTTTTTTTTTTAAGTGTATCACTCTAGAACAAGGGAGCAGCAGAGAAGAGATCTGTTTAGTACAAAACCCTTCCAATGTTCAATTTTATTATATTTAAAATGTATTTTGTTGTATTTTGCAAAAACTGGGCTTTTTTTTTTAATATTAATAATTTCTCTGAGAATATACATAGTTTATTCCTCATTGGAATATGAGCTAAAAGGTCCTTTTTTGCAGAATTTGTGTTGCTCAGTGTCCATAGTAAAACATGGCTATAAATGTACAGTCTTTAGGTGGGTATACATTCTTTTTACAAATGGGATGGGCTTTTTTAAATAACATGGGGTTTGCTCTATTAGAAAAGTGGTTTACAAATCTAAACTTGAGAATATTCATAGTGTGAGCTTATAAAGGGTGCATCATAGATGAAGCTGTGAGGACAAGGGGGGAATCTTAAAGATTGAGTATTGAAAACTGACTTATGTTAAATGGCTATATCATACTTTAAATTAAGCCTTAGTGAGCTTAGTTTGAAGTATTCAGAAGTTTTATTTTCCTTTTATTGTCAACAGAGTGTAAATATGACACATTTCTGCAAACAAAAACCTGTGGTTACAGGTGTGTAAGATTTGGTGGATTGTTATACCTTGATCCAATCTCTTAGAATTGTGGAAGAGAATAATTGTGGTGCTGAAGTATAAAAACACACTGAATTACTGTAGCTCTTAACTGTATATTGTTTCTTACGCTATTGATACTTGAGCGGATAGTAATACAGAAGGACATACAGTCGGCTGTATTGTAGGACCTGTGTGTATTGCTTCTTTCAGAAGCAGGGTTTTTTTTTCATCTAATTGACCACAGATAGTGGATCTCATTCTCTGAGCACAGTAAAAAGCCAGAAAACCATATCTGACTGCAGGCTGATTGCATTTCCATTTTATGACAACTTGTGTAGATTACCAGTTCTCTGAAAAATATCTCTGGAGTTTTGGAAATATCTGATATCCAGTAATACTACCTAGAATTTACAAGCATTTTTGTGAAGACTCTTCTATACACCACTGTAGCAAGCTGAAAATCTCTTTTATGGAATTTTTAATCAATAAATTAATTCTGTTGTTCCTAATTTCCTTTAATTACTGGGGAAATAACATGTTTGTGGAGTGCAACTGCTGAAGTTTAAAAAAAAACGACTATTTCTGTGTATTGTCTGCATATCTCACAGGAATATTATAAAGAGAAGTTTCAGCAATATTGAAAAAGAGTAAACATAAATTTTTAAAAATAAGAAAGAAATCCAGTGACCCTTAAAGAACTAAAGATAGAAATACAGTAATAAAGACACTAGAGACTTGACTAAAAAAATCTGTTATACTCCTACCTCTTCTAATGTTTTCTTATACGCACATCTCTAGCAAATGTCTGTCTATATTTCCATTAACCTTCAAAAAAAGCAGCAATACTGATTACCACCTTGGTTTTGTTGTTTATTTAAACATGGTTACTAGGGACTCTGGATAAGAAAATATATATTTGTCCATTTTTCCCCATCTTATTATTCATACATTGTCCTTTTTTCTTTCTGGCCGTGGAAGTCAGACAAAGGTCCTGCAGATCTACCATGCAGGAAAAGAAGTTTTGCACTCTCTTTCCAGGAGGCCAGTTTGACAACTATTTTAATCACTTTATAACCCACAGCATGCCATTAGTTGGGGAATGGAACATAAATCTGAATTAAATAAAATGCCACTCATAGTCAGGAGTCATTTGGAGCTGTTACCATTACAATAAGTTATTTTTATTACTGCATGAAAGTATTGATTTATGAGCAACAATAAATCCAAAGAATAAGCATATTTATAACACAAGTACAAGGAAAGAAAGCAGACATTTCCTTGCAAATTCTTAAAAATGCAATGTAATGTTTTAATGAATAAAAGAAAATGCATATTATCAAAGCTACCTGACAGGTTTAGTACCTAACAGTAAGATAATAGCATTATGTAAGAACTCCTGCAAAATAATAGGATTTGAGTTCTTATCTGCCAGATCAGATTTAAAAACAGACCCAAATATCCTTTGTCTTTCACGCAGTGTCAGAGATGATTCCAGCATAGTTCCACTTTCACACCTTGGTGGAATGTTGACATGCTTTTGTCTGAACCACAAAGACTGCTTCCAGATCACCATTTATCAGTGTTAAGCGCATTCCTCTAACAGTATTCTGAATGGATATTTGATTGTTATGTACTGTGGAAGCTATGAAGACCATGTATCTATTAGTGACTAGATGCAGATTGCTTTTTTATCTGTACGTGATAAATCCTTTGTCAAAGATTCATTAGCACTACTGCTCCCATCAGAAAACCGAAACATGGAACATCTAAGTTATTAAAAGATTTTCTGGCAGGACACAGATATTTGGTGTGATTACTTGTAAGCAGAGCATACTGCTTGACTTCCACCACATTTTCTGGTGATAATTGTAATATAAAAGGCTGACCTAGCACATGCAGTAGGTAATTCATCACTTCAAGGTGGAAATATAGATTTTTCTATCTCATTGTCATCTGAAAGTTCTTTCATACAGACACAGCTAAGGTCTTACTTCTGAATTATTCCATTTCTGGATGGAAAATAGGTGAACTTCCAAATACTCTTTTGTTGTTTATTAACAATGCAGAAATAAAACAAGAATACTGGCACTGTACTGTGTATTTATGCACTGAAATGAAAAGAATGAGAGATCCTTTATCAAAAATTGGAAAGTAGTAGTTTAGACATACTGAAATTTTTTTTTTTGTTAAATAAAACCATTCTAAAGCCTTTCTATTTAAACAAAAAATAAATTTCTGATATATACTTCTAATGTTCCAAGAATGCAAACATGAATTTAAGTTCCTTAGACCTTAAGGGGAGAAAAATAAAGTGCATGAGAAAGTTCTTCTCTGATGACCTTCACTAGTTTTAGAAGAAATTATTTGGTGCCAGTGCTGTACTTTTAGTGCTACCCTAGTACTCATTCACCAATATTGGTTAAAATCTCTCCCAAATACCATAAATTTTAAAGTGCTGCTTAAGTGTTTGCAAGTTTTAGTGGGTCTTAGGTAATATCATAGTCTCTATGTTGGCACACAGCCCAGGATGAATTGCACTTGATGGTAACAGCTATGTATCTATCAGATTTCTGAATGTGTAAGGAGGGCAGAGCAGGGTCCTGCAGTCCCCAGGTAGCTGCCAGAAGCAGGGGAAACAGAACTGCTGCACTGAGATCAGGGCTACCAAGTAACAGGCTCCAGCTGAAGCTTTTTGGTCTATGATGTTTGACCCTCCTCATTCTGCTCCAAATCTTTCTGGAAGTTTTAGATGTTTCGGAAGGCAAACTTTTATTATGTGGACCATGTCTGCTACAGGCAACAGCCCTAGAAGCACAAACACTGATTATTCGTCTCATTAGTTTTTATGTTTACCACAATTTGCCATTAAACTGTGGCAACTGATGGTTACACTTAGCAGTATCAAAAGTAAAAATATTATGGGATCAAAACTTTGAAAAAAATTGTAAATATTGATATTGCAAAATCAAGAAATTACACATATAAAGGAATCAAGCATTTAAATCATGTACTAATCTTTTATGCTTTACAGAAGATACACCTTGGTGTTTTTTACTATTATTATGGATGTTTATCAATATCTTTGAAGATTCCACTCTGTTCTTTGACAGACTTTTAAAAAATTAATGAGAAGCTTTTTTTTTTTTTTAATTTCATAAGAACGTTTAAAACCAAGGAAAAAAAATTGTTTTGAATACTTTTTATTTTATTTTTACTGTCTAATATTGAATAATACTCTCTTTGCTTTTTTGCATGTGGAAACTGAGTGACCTGATAATTATTTAGCTAAGAACAGGCATAGTAAAGTAAGTCAGCTCTTAGGAGTTACCAAGAGATTGCTTACTGAAAGACCTGCTGATCAGCACACCTTCAGGATTTGTCTTAGTGACTCATATCCTCTCTACACTAGCACTATAATCTAACTCTTCCCCAGAGCTGTCAAGAAGGAGACAGCAGCACTGCTCCATGTCAGCCTCTCTCACTGCACAATAGGCAGAAACTGAAATATCTCCTGCATGCTGTTCTCTATATCTTGTTTTCAAATACAGATAATCGTAGGAGGCCCCTGCAGGTCTGGGGCCTGTGAGATCTGCAGTAGGTAAGTTGAGAGAACAGGGAAGAAACTGGGGCTGAATTTTTACCATGCAGCTATGACTAGTCTGTAACTAGTTATGAGTAGTTGCATAAAAGCAACAGTTATGTTTTAAGTTAGACCTTTGGATGGATTTAGGTGGTTTGCTAGCAATGTACCTTTTTTTGTCTGTTGGTCAGTATCCACTGGGATCAAAATATCTTTCTGGAAAACAGCTCTAGCTTTTCTGTCTGAAAAACAGAGATAGTTGTATTGCTGTGAATATCTCTCTTTAAGGAACTTTTCTCAGCATTATGCTGTCACATCCTGTGTACCTTGGAAATCATAAACTCAACAAAGGCATTGAGAATGGAATAGCTCCCTACTGCTTTCAAGCACTTCAGATGCTACTAATTCCCAAACTCTTTCTTCGCTGTTAAAGTGTTGCAGACAGACTCATATTCAGCTGACACACATTTTTGTATGTAGCTCCTTTTCTGTTATGCTTTATGATTTTTATCAGGAGGACATTTCGACTACCAGTAAATACTCCTTGTGGCCACTCTGCATCTCCTTATTCTCACCCCATTCATGTTTCTGTGATTCTCAAAAAGTGTTTTGGGCTTCCGTTAGTCCTTTCTCACTTTCCTGAACTACATTTTGATCTTTCAACAATACTCCTTGTTATTCCTATTCTTCAGTTTCATTAATGTTTCTTTTGCTCTCCTGCTCTCCATCTTTCATGATGCCTTCCTTCTCTTGCACGTGGAGCATGTATGATTGTATACCTTTTTTTTTTTCCAATAAACACAATCAAATACGGAAAATCTAGGCAGAAGAAGATCATTTGACATTTTTATTTTCAGCAGCAGTACTTTCAGACTTGACATAATTTTATTGGATTTTATTGTGGAGATTACAAATACAGGATCTGACTCTCATTTACACCTATTTTAATGGAAGTCCATTTGATTCAGTGAAGTTTTTCTTAATTACAGCAATATAATTTGAGAGGTTAATTGAACTAGGAGGTCAAAAATTTAAATCTATCTCACTCCAATCCTTTATAATAAAAGAATATTTCCAGGGAGAAGTTAAATAGAAGAAATGTTACAGCCTTGAAATACCTTTTTCTAAATCACCTTCTAAAAATTATTTGTAAGGCTGTTGGCTACGTATACATTTCTTTCACCTCTTCATTTTGTCCTTTCTGTTAACATAAATTCAGGATATATTATGAGAATTTTTTGAATGCTGGAGATAGCTGGGTACATTTTCTGTGAGAGTGTGAAATGTGAGCCATATATTTTATCAAAAACTAATTAATTCATTTAGACTGCAAAATTAAATCAACCATCAACTTTGTATGAATCTTGTTTCTTTCTGATATTTCTGACCATGTTTGTTCTATACAGAAACTGAAAGTTAAAATCTCTAATAGCTTAAACTGCAGAAGTTTCAGGGGTCGGTGTGTGTGTGTGAGAGAGAGAGAGAGAGAGAGAGAGATGGGAGTGACTTTGTACTGTAGATGTTTGAATTTATATTTTTTTCAAGACAAAAATTTCATGCTGATTAACACCTTGTAAAAAAATTCACATTTCACAATGGTATAAGCACAAAATTAAATCTGTTTGGTTTAGAAATATATTATTATTTTAATTCTATCATGAGTGCCAATCATCATGTTAGTAGATGGTTTACAAAACCTGTAAAACTTAATAGACTCAACAGAGACTTTGTCTCGGGTAATTTACAGGAAAATACAGTATCTGCAAATTATGATATACATTTGTTTACTCAGATAAGCATTTACTTCAGAATTATCTAATAGGCCTATAAGATTATTATGTGAATGGTTACTTGCTAGAAAAATGGATGGTTCATAAAGATACTTGGTAAGTACTAAATACCTGTACATCTATTAGATGAAAAATATTCTAGTAGATACACTATGAAATGCAAGCAGGGAGAATTTAAAAAACAAAAGAGAGTAGATACTGAAAATGGAATACAAAAGAAAAGTGAGGGAAATTATGTTCTCGTGACGGAAGAAGATAAAGCAAGCATTCATAAATCCATTGCTATTGCAAGATTGTGAAAAACTTTATCACTAGGTCTTCATCATAAATGTAAATAATAACTAAAGGAAAATCTAGAATCTGCATTTTTCAGTTCTGATTCTTGTCACACTGTCATAGAAGGTCTATAGGCTTAGAAGATGTCCTGGCTTGTACAGACACGTCCCCTGTTCTCCCTCCATTCTGCTAATGGAGAAGAATCCGTGGGAAGGAAAACAAAGGCCTGATGCCATTAAGTCTCCTTCTCTCTGGTAAACAGGTATCCACATGTGCTTATGCACTTGTTTGTGCCTCCCCTAATATGGGTGAAGTAAGCCCTGGCTCACCAAATGTGGTCAAGTATGGCATACTGCCATTCTGATTGTGTAAGCTCTGTGACCAAAGAGTCATTGGTCTCAGGCTGAATTGATAAAAAGACATGAGCAGGTAAACACAACGTGCTCTGCAGTTGTATTCATGCTCTCTGCTGTTGTGCCTTGGCTTGCTCTGCAGCATTACGTCTGCTGAGCTGCAAGCCAGCTTTGCTGCATAATAACAAGCCCTGAAACTGCCTCGCCTCAGTTTACCAGGCATAAACATTAAGTACCTCCATGCGACAGGCAGGAATTAGCCACTAGCATGACATTGTGCCCATCTGCACATCTGCAAGACATTGTGCCTACCTGCACAGCTGCAAGTCTTCTGCCAAGACTGGGAGCCCTGGAAAGGACACAAGATTTGTCCAAGAGTAACCAGGATCAGGTCAGAGATCATCTAATCTCTCCTCAGCATCCTGCTAGCCAGGGGGAAGCTCCAAAATTCTTCAATGTCTAACAAGACACCCACAAAATTCCCTCCAAGTGTTTGGGTACTGTCTGGAAACTGTAGAGATACTATTTTGTGAGTAAATATTCAAAAGCCTCTCTGTAACTAAATTGAATCTACCTTCTACCTTCAGCAGAAAGGAGCCTCTTGACTTCCTCAAGTGGGCAAGTGGTATAATTGACTGCTAGATGTTCCTTAAGTGTTCTAGATTGCCTGTTTTCTTCTGTGTCATATTTTCCACAACTGTGCAAAGAACGTGATTAAAAATAACATGTGGCGAGATTAAGTAATATTGGTATTAATATTAAAATAATAAACTATTTTTTTAAAAATAAATCTGCCTTACCATTAACAGACATTTCTACTACTTCTTTTCAGTACTTTGTAGTATTTGGAAGTAAGGGAAGGTAGGTCATAAAAATGGCTGAAAATGTTTGTTGTAGGTACCCTGTTTCATTACATTTAATCTAACTTTCCCATTATCTATCTTTATGCATAAGTATTTTTCCACGTTTTGTCTTGTTCCTGGTTTTGTTCAATACTGTATTTCTTGCTGTGTTCTACAGTGTCATCTCAGACTTGCAGATGCAGTCTGGGAAAATGATGAATGCTTATGTTACAATTACATGTTTCACCTATTTTGCATAATTTCTCTATAATTTGCAAATATATATTTTAAGTCAAATTCAACATGGGGTTTACTTTCTAATGCTAAAAAAACCTGTGAGACTAACAACCTGTATTTCTAAGTTAGAACAACCACTCATCTAATAGTATTGACCTATTATTTTAGTGTATGCTCTCATTTTCCGAAGACCTCAAATTCATCAGCTTCAGAACAATTATCAAATGTTTTCTACTGACTTCTTTGAATTATGCACAGTCTGCATGCACTGAGGAAAAGCATTCAGAATATCTAAAGATGTACAGATGTAACAATATTTATTATATATACTGTGTCAGTTTTCACACTGTTCTCCTTATGTGTTGCAAATTGACATTTTGAGAAATGTAAAGCAAAGTGTATATATGCACCCTCATATGCTTGAGATTTAACAAACCATAAGCAGTGTGAAAAAAAACGAAGACCAAAGTCTCCTTTTACATGCTTTTTTTAGCATAAGTTAGTCTTTGGCCTTTCAGATTGATTCATTCTTGCTATGGTAGAAGGCTAATGTTCAAGAGCAGTCTTTCATATTCCTTCCTCCTTATGTCATTTCATTCATTCTCATGTTGTCTCATTCCTTGGCTGGCTAAAAACTGCAATCTTAAGGAGCTTATTTCCCTTGGTTATTATAAAAAGTAAAGACACAGGGAAAAATAAGAGGAAAGGGTTAACAATAGGCAGCCTGTTCCATTACTGGCTAATCTGATTAATGTTGTTTTGAGAAATCAGACTTGCCAAATAAAAACTTCTACTAAAAATAAAAACAGTTGAAGTAAATTGGAAGTTGTTATTAAATGTCTGTTCCTTGCATGTTGCAAAAACACTCTTACCCTGATGTTTGAAAATGGACAAAAAGCAAAACTGGTATACTAGATAAACTGGAAATTCAATACTCTAAATGCAAATACAACTATTGAATAATGTAATAGCTCAAACACAAAGAAATAAAAACCTACTGAAGAGCAGAAATACCTCTTTTCTTTTTGAGCTGCTTTAAAATTAAGTATTTTTAGAACCATTTTTTAACAGTATGAAACATTCTAGTTTTATGCAAATTTTAGAGCCCACTCTGTGCTAACAAATACTGCAGCTATCAGGTGTTCATATTTTATATTGAGACAAATATACATTGTAAGTTGAGATAAAGCAAGTAAACAAAGATCATGAAAAATGAAAAATATTTGGCATGACTACAAACTTTTTTTTTCAACTTTCCCATCATGAATATTGTAATAAGCTTTAATTTTTTTTAAATTTTAAAATTATTTCAATTTCATCAAGTGTTAAGATTAAATCTTCGTACCCTGAAGATATTTTTTGCTTTCACATATTCTAAAGCCCTCTGGTTTATTGGAGTTTTGGTCCTTTTTTTTCTTTAAAAAAAAAATAAAATAAAAGCAACAGATGTCCATTCCTTACTTGTCTAAAAATTAACCATGAGAATTCCACCTAATTTTGCAACAAGGGCCAAGTTACAAAGGCCTTCAAGACTTCAAGACTGCAAGACCCTAGTTATAAAATTTATAACTTGATTTATATGATTCAGAGATAGCAAAGTGAAAGTGATGATAGATAGGTAACAGCTGCATTTGACTCTGCTATGTCTTTGGAACTAACAGGCAGAAATCTCAGTCCTCAATTATTTCAAAGCCTCTGCTACAGGATCCATTAGGGGGCATCAGCTGAAGTGTACTGTCCTCTGATAGAGCTCAAAAAGGTGGGAGGTTTTTGGCTAATTGATGCATATGTTTTGGGTTGGGTGTTTTGATTTGATTGGGGGGTTTTTTGTGTTGCATATTCTGAAGTTCTGCACAGTAATGACAAGGGACTAGGATTTCCAAAGAGCCCAGGAGTTCTTTGAGGCACATTCCTACCCCATTCCGTAATTTATGATGTATGTAATGCTGCTGTAATTTAAATGGGCATCAAAAAAGCAGTAAGAGTTGTGTTATCCCATTAGCGCGACTGGGACAATTGCTAATTCACAAATATTGAAACTAGCACTGATTGAGGTAAATGAATTTCTCATAATTTAATAATGCAAATCACACTAGCAGTGAATGCCTACAACTATCACAGCAGAGCAATGTGAATTTTAGCACAGAAATGTAAAGTCAATAATGTTCTTTTTTCTCTGCATTACATAAAGCTATGTTATTAAATTCTTCTTTGTTTTGTCTTTTTTCTTTTTTTTTTCTTTTTTTTTCTTGTGCTATTTTATGTCCTTAAATCTTTGGGCCAAATTCTTCCAGTAGACAACCCTATTCAGTTAAAATCAGGAGTGGTTTCATAGCTGACTGCCAAAGAGATTTCAGGGGGTTACTTCACACATTCTGTATTCCCAAATGGTATTATAATATTGTGAACTGATGTCATTAAATCATCAGCTTGCTAATTAAACAGAGAGGTTGCTTCATATTGGAAGATTGTGCAGTAACTGTTTCTTCTTAACATATTTGGTAAGTTCTGATACATTTGAAAAATGACAGAAATGGTTTTTATAGTCGTCCATATAAGGCTAACGAAAATGAACAAATTTTGAGAATGCAAACCCCAGTATCTTTATAATCTGTACTACTTAGCTGATAAAATGCCTTGTTTTTAACATAGTGTAAATGACCCTATAAGTCCAAACTTCTACCAAGAAGCTTCATTAAAGTACATAAATTACTACAACTGTCAGAGATGGCATTAAGTATTCAATAAAAGTAGACTTAACACAATTAATAGCAATTAAAATTATACTTTTATGATGTCAGCCACCAGCACTGTAAAGACATAATTGCCTGTAAGGACTTCTCTACCATATTTATCCTCTAAAACTGTCCAATTTATATGAAAAATGCCAAAAACATATCCCAAATGGGTACCATTATCTTCTTGGATTTTTAGAAGTGATCTGTCTTTTATCCAGCCTGTGCACATTAAGCTAATTTACTTTAATTAGTTTTTTTCTCATTGTCTTAATAGGCATGTTGATAAGGCTTTATTGGGGAGGGGGAAAGGGGGATGTTGGCTGGTTCATGTTTTGAGTCTTTTACTTTTCCTGACTACAGATATTAAACTGTACTCATTAAATATCTTTTATAAGACTGCTACCTGGCATCCTATACTTGGATTTTCGCTGTTCGTATTCTCTCTCTTCCGCTTCATTGTCAGTTACAAGTTCAAAGAGTTATAAGATTTCTTGTATTTTTTAGAAATCTAAAGCAACTATTTTTTAGTCAATTAACTGGTAAGAAAGAACATAATTTTTGGCTGCACTGAGAAAGGAAAGCTTGTTCTGGACATAATAAATTAATTAATTTCTTGAAGAATAAATAGCAAACAGTTTAAGTGATCTTAATATATTGTCTTCTGAAATATCCTTTATTGATCAAATAGAATCATAGAATAGTTTAGGTTGGAAGTGACCTCAAAGATATCCAGTTCTAACCCCCCGCCATAGGCAGGGACACCTCCCACTAGAACAGGTTGCTCAAGGCCTCATCCAACCTGGCCTTGAACACCTCCAGGGACACAACCTCCCTGGGAAAACCGTTGCAATGTCTCACCACCCTCACCGTAAAGAACTTCTTAATAAAATCCAGCCTAAATCTCCCCTCTGCCAGTTTAAACCCATTCCCCCTCATCCTGTCATTACAAGACCTTGTGAATAGTCCCTCCCCAGCCCTCCTGCAGGCCCCCTTTATATACCAGAAGGCTACTATAAGGTCTCCTTGAATCCTTCTCTTCTCCAGGCTGAAAAGCCCCAACTGTCTCAGCCTGTCCTCATAGCAGAGTCCCTCTGATCACCTTCGTGGCCCTCCTCTGGAGTTGCTCCCACAGTTCTGCGTACTTATGGTTGTGAGGGCTCCAGAACTGCACACAGTACTGCAGGAGGGTTCTGGCGAGAGCAGAGTAAAATAAAGTTTGCTAAAGTATATTCACTATTTTGACAGTATTTCTATAGATGTATTTTTAACTTGTCTAAATGTTTTCATTCTGTACATTTTCCATATGTGAGATGTCAAACCATTAGCATGGTTTTATCATATTAGACTGGGATTTGCTCCTTGACAAATTCATTTGAGGTTCAGTATGAACACTTTACAGGACACACAATGCATTCTATGATTCTATGATAGCTGAATTATGTTACTGAGTGGATAGTTCAATTTTACAGCAGCATCACCACACAGTCTAAAAATCAATAACATATAAAGATGCAGAGTGGTTAGAATAGGATTACATAGAAATTTATGAGATTGAATAGTGTGTTTTTAAGTCATACAGCTACCATTTTGTTTCAGATTCTTAAGAAATGAAAATGTTTTTTGACAGAAATCCCTCAGAAAAAATAGAATTGAATGATGAATAAATATTAACGACTGCAGATTCAGCCCTTCATTCATTTAAGAATAAGAAACTTCAACTTAATTTTAGCCACCACTAAAATAACTTGAACTCACTTCTTATTCTGAAGCATTTCCATCAATTTGAAGAATACCAGAGACTGATACTCTGTTGCACATCTGGTAGACAACTCTAAAATTAAATATCAGGGCTTTTATACAAATTATGGAATTATTTTACACTCATGAAATTATGTTTAAAATCATTATAAACAATTCATGGTAACTAAACTGTATGTATGAAGCAAAAGTGGAAGACCTACTACAGGGTTATTATGCTTTTTATAAATCCTACAGTAGTGTAGTGGTGATTCATATTACACCACGTCCACTTAATTATTCATAATTAATCAAAAAATATTTTCTTTCATTGTGTCTGTACCTTCTGCTAGAGGAAAGAATTTGGTTATCTGTAGATTTCCAGACTACTGAATTACAAACTTACCTTACTGGTGATTTGTCAGATGTTTTTGCCTTGCTAGCCTAACTTCAGAGTTACTAGGCAAATTTGCTCTTTTCTTGGAACAGAAAATTATTTCTATTGAGAAAAAATAGTAATCAATTGACTGACATAACAAAATATAAATATTGAATTAGAGACAGATTTCATACTTTAATATTAATAACATAAATTAACAGCTCTTTAATCAGTAGTTTTCATGGTTGAAGTCGTCTCTTCCAACTGAAATTTAAGGTGAAACAATCAGAGAATCACAAAATCATGGAACGTTAGGGGTTGGAAGGGACCTCTAAAGAGCAGGATCACCTAGGACAGGCCACACAGGAATGCATATAGGCAGGTTTTGAAAGTCTCCAGAGAAGCAAACTCCACAACCTCTCTGGGCAGCCTGTTCCAGTGCTTTGTCACCCTCACCAAGGATGGGACAATACTAATATGAAGGAAAGACAAGTTTTTAAATAGAGTGAGTCAGGATTAAATGATGCTGTGCATTGTACATGTGTACTTGTGTCTCTGTGTGTACGTGTTTAAATGTTTTGAATGTGCTATACAATTGTGATGTTAGCCTCTATAATAAGTAATTTTTTTTAAATCTGGTTGTAGGTTATTTCTCCCTTCCTCAGTAACAAGGGATGAGAAGACATGTATAGAAATAGACTGAAAACGAAGTGTAGGAGTAACACAGTTCTACTTGAAAAATTCAGTTAAAATTTGAGATAGTGCCAGGGTATTGTGAACAAATATACAGATCATTCCTGTAGAATGCAATTAAAAAGCCTGAATTTGTCTATGACAGCAAGATGTTTTAATTCTTTGGATGAATATTTGGAACTTTATTAAAGTCTTTACTTTTAAGGTACTTAACTTTTAAAGAAGACATCTTGTAGGAATGCTCAATCTTGTCTGTAACGAGCTTCCTTGAAAACATAGTGGCTCTTATTGCGTGTTCTTATTTTGTGCTAACATCCTAGGCTTAACCATTTTGTGATCCAAAAAATTGCCTTGTACAGCCAATTTTATACAATAAGTCAAATACTGAAGTGCAGCACCTGAGCCCCCCATACAAGTTTCCAAAAAAAAGTTTTTCCTGTAATGTGTGCAACTCCTGGAAATTGCATAGTGATTCTATATTGCCTGTCTCTCAGTGATGGGATTTGCAATATATTTTGACTACTTCTGTATCTAATATTTGTTTAATAAAATCACTTCTCATAATGGAATTGGCAATTGAAAGTGATGACATTGAAAAATAAATTAGCATTAGAAAATGAGTCTGGGGATTTCCTTATGAAATCTAAAACATTCCAAGGGAAATGGCATAAGGATCCATAAGTATTCCAGATGGCAAATCATTTTCTGTGTAACATTCAGATCTATCTCTAACAGCAGCTTTTTTGTGCATTTATAAAATCTTCTCTGTCTTTTGGTTTTTAGTATTGTAAAAATATTTTCATTCAGTGATGGAAAGCTATAAAAACTTGCTTTCTGTGGCTTCTGGTACTGATGTTCATAAGCAAAGGTTTCAGAAAGATCAGCACAACTCTGGAAATCTGAGAAAGCCACCAGTGAGCATACACCAGTGAGCCACCATTGAAGCACTGTATGCTTCAAAATTAGTTGAGTATTTCTCTATGCTTGACACACACTTTTTTTTTTTTTTTTCCCCCTGTAGTAGTGACTGAAGTTTGGCAGAACCTAACAAATATTCCTCAAACTAGTATGCTGATTGTATTATATTGAGACTGATGATACCAGACATGGTTATTATGCACTTTAATACTAGAAAATGTGGATAATTCGCACTGTGTCAGAAGTTTCAGGATAAAACAGGGACCTGAAAGCATGTCTAAAACATGGAAATTATATTATCCTCTACTCTTTTATTGGCTTTTACAGTGCTTTATCAGGGTGTATGGACCTCTTGAAATCAATTAATACAACATATTCTTCTGAGTTTTTTCCGGATATTTACCTTCCAGTTCCTAAGAAAAATATTTTTCATATATGATCTTGCATTACTTTTTAAACTTCAGCCCATTTCTATTACACCCACTCCTTAAGGTCATCCCTTGTTCCCTGTTTGTATTTGAGCACCTATGGTCTGTGTCATCAATAAATTTCATCAGTGTTCTTCCTATTTTCTCTGCCAAGACTTCTAATGAAAATGTTACAGCTCAAGTTTTATGTTATGTGATTTAAGAAAGTCCTCTATGTCTGGCTTTCATCACTTCCAGCAAGTATCTTCAGACAATTCTTTACCCATCTAGCCTCTATTATCTTGAGCTCAGTGGTATTCTAGTTTAGTAATGGCAATGAATGAGAGCTGCTGTATTTCCTATTTCTAGAAAGAAAGGTATTTATTAATAAAGAGAGAAACTGGATTAGTCTCACGTGCTTTACTTTTGATGCATGACATAAAAACACATGGAGTCAAACAGGTATGAGACATCTAAAGAAAGAGTAAAGCAGCATTTCTGGGCAATTCTTTCCTGTGTATATTCTCCCACAGCTTGGCAGTCAGTGGCTTGAAGTTTTGTGATGTCAGAAGTCAAATTCAGGTAGCTATGTTTAACAGATATCAATGAATCTACAAGACCTTCTGAATTATTCATGCTTTTAGGCTACGTCATCTTGTGATGGTGACTCACATAATTAAATTATGGTTGTTTTTTAGAAGTCTTTGCATGCACTCATTAGAACTTCACTTCTGATTTTTTAATTGAAAGATCTCTATTTTAATATCATGATGATAATTCCCCGTACATTGTTATATAAGGTTTTATTTTATCCTTCAATTATCTCTTTTTCGAACTGAAGAACTCTTGCCCATTCCACTATCTTCCAATATGGAACGACTTAAAAATCCTTCTGTATTCTTCCTGTCTTTTCTGCCTTTTTTGTAGGTCTGATGTGTTTGTCTGAAATGCACTAATCAGAAATTCAGTGTTTGACATAAATGTGCAGTAGATGGATGTATCAGGTTAAAGATAGCTTCCTGCTGTGTTTATTTTCCCAATTTTTTGTGTTCTGCTGCTACTTTTTTTTGACTGCGGTTGGAAGCTGGTGATTTTAGAGAACTAGTCACAGTGACACCCAATGAATCCACCATTTTGAATGTATAGAAAGGGATATTTGTTCCCACACAGACTGTGTTGTGTATATTGACACCATTTCACTCATTCTGCTTCTGTGTTCCAGTCAAAGAAGTTGTTTCTGACACTGCAATGCTATGCAATTGCTGTGAGATACGTAATATTTATTTGCATGCTTTTTATAAGAGAGAATATAATTTTAAATCATCATAAGGAAGGACAAGCCAATTTGGAGTCTGGATAGTTAATATTATTTTTCCAGATTATTGTGTAGCTGAATGACAACTTGCATACAAATTAAGCTCTAAAGAGCATTAAAACTAAATTGTCTCAATTTCTATCCTTCAATTTTTATTCACTTTAAATCCTAGTGTCGCCTACTTCGTAAATACCAGCTTTCAGACTGCAAGTGCTATTGAGTGTACATGAAGTTTTGATGATTTTAAATTTTGTGGAGGTGTTGTGACATTTTCAGGACTTCTCAGCTAGTCCTACACATTGTTTCATATATATATATATATATGTGTGTGTGTGTGTGTGTGTATATATATATATATATATATGATCTTACTAGCTAGTTTCAGTAGAAAAACTTCCATTAATACCAATGGAGAATCAAACTGATAATGTGTATAAAACTGTGTTATATTTTGGATGAAAAATAAAATGCCATGCCATTTATGCCATGGCACAATAGTTCTGTTATCTTTTGAAGATACCAGAAATCCAAATATGCATAAAATAATCAGAAAAATCAAGCTTTATGTCTTCTAGTATCCTCCTGTGTTTTTAGTAATACTGAAATATAATGATCAGAGAAATCTAAATGGTTAAATTATCTACCTTCAGTTACAAGATTCTTTGTCATATCTGCAGGAAGAGAAATACAGGGTATAGCAGATCTTTTAGTGGGACTTCAGTGTATTCAGTATAATTAGTTCAGTGATGGTGAAAGAGTTAACTTTGATTTAGTGCAGAGACTGCCTCATTGACTGTATTTGTTTTGTTAGCACTTTATGTTTTGTACACCCTAGTACACAAACACCTATAATATGTTTCTAATTCTGTAATGTGCACATAATATGATACCTTATCTAAAAATCCTCTAAAGTATCATTAATGTTTTCCCACATTCCAGCTGAACTCGTTAATTCGGACCTGTGTTATTTGAGTCTATAGTAAGAAAAGTTAATCGAATTTGCTTTCTTCTACAGGAAATACAAATCTGACCAATAAGAGGCATAAATTAGACATAGTCTGTGAGCAAGCTTTTCAGAATAAATATGATTTCCACTGAGACAAACACTTTAGCTCTTCTTTTCTATTTATATTTAACTCATAATAATGTGTACATCTCTATGGTAAAAACAAAAGAAGGTTTGCCATTAGAGGAATAGAAATTCTGCTATTAAAAATAATAATTCAAAATAGAAATATTAGTACTTTTACATAAACAATAAAAGCTGGTCTTTGGTGTTCCTGTCATTGCAAACTGCAGGAGGAAGATGAGGGCTCCAGTCTGCCTAATGTGGCAGCTACTGTTGATTTTTGCACGTAGTGTTGTTTTCTGATGAATCACATGTGCATAACTTGCTGTTGGCTTGCTCTAATTATCGTAGATCATCTTCATGATTTGCCACTTACAACCTAATATATTATGATAGTTGAAGTAATATGTTCTGCCTATAATTGGTTGCCCACTATTGGTGTGGGTAATGGATCTCTCCTGTGAAATACAAACAGTAAACTAGACGCACAGCAGGCAGGTGAGTTAAGTAGCCACACTACCCAGGAATCAGCAGGTATTCTTCATGAGTTAGTCTCCAGACATATTTTTTTCTGGCAGCTCAGCATATCTCTAATTGCAATTATATTTTGTGTCCATCTTGTCTCAGATCTTAGAAAAGGGGTTTCTGTGTATAAAAAATATTTAAGTATGAAAGTAAAAGGCAATACCGAGCACTTTTCTGCAGACCTGGAGAAATGTAACTGGTATAGATCTTTTCACAGATTTCCCATTTATATTACTAGAGTTATTCTCAAGGATAATTCACATTCCAGAGAAGAAAACCAAATCTTTAAACTGGAAACTGGGAGACACATTTTGACATGTCAAGTCTTCATATAACATATTTAGTTCAGTGTAATCAATACTATTAATAAATCAGTGAACTGACTGAATTCTGAAAGGGTTGTAGGCCTCACACAACAAATTGATTTTTGTGTTCTCTGTGTGAACACAAACACTGTACTTAAGTGCATAGTTAGTGTAATTTTTACTTTTTTTTTTTTGTCCTGACACTTAGTCACTCTATATTCAAAGTTGATAAGGGCGATTATATTGCAGCCAAGTCTATCAGTAATCAAGGGCACTGATTTTTCCTCAAAACACTTCTTAGATTTTAAGACCCACCCTCTTTTACATATTCTATTCAAAACTTCTAAGCTAAGCTGGAGACAAAATTTGCATCCTCTAAAAGCAGTATTAAAAGCTTGATAAAAAAAATAAATATTATATGCTTGAGGCAAATGTTTGCAGATCTGTGTAAGCTTTTTAACTATTTCACTTGATTTCTTTCAGTAAATCCAGTTATAGAGCTCGAAGAGCACACCATCAAAACCTTTAAAGTGTTAGCTCCTCTTTTCTCATCCTCACTGTTTTACACCTTTCTGAAAAGACTTCAAAAATAAGAAGTGCAAAGAACATTGCATCCAAAACTGCACATAGGTTTAGCTTAGGGTGATTAGATTTAGTGAATGAGATCTCATTTGACTTTGCATATCTCAAAACTAGCAAACTTGGATATTACTTTTGTGGCATCCATTGTAAGAAATCTTCAAAAAGAAAAAAAAAATTTTTTTTTTTTTTGAGGCTTGGTGTTACCTCTGAAGGATATAAGACACAGCAGTTTTCACCAAATATTCTGCTCTATTTACAGCTTAGCTAATACTAAACTTATAATCTATAAGACAGTGGTTATATTTTTACATAACTTGCAGGGTTGGTAGACATAACGTGACACAATACAAATTAAATTATTTTAAGAAAATTTGCAGTTTACTACAATTTATTGGTACAATAGAAATACAGAGGTAGCTGCAGACAGAAAATACATAAACATAATAGAGAAATGTGGCAGCTTGAGATTTTGAAGCTGAAGGAGGTCATTTGACATTTTAGAACAGCATTTAAGAGTCTGAATTAACTACTCTGTGTTTATATGTCTGACTTAAACGTGGGGACTGGTGAAATCTATGTACAGCTTCAGTGATGGCGGAAGCTGAAATGAGGAGGCAAAAGCCACTTTAAAATGTTGCATGTGCTGAAATCAGATTTGTGAAGGTCTTTATATTGCAAAACATTCATTTTCAGCATCTTATTGGCTGTTGCTAGAAGTACTGGTTTTGATGGGCCAGAATTTGACTGCAAAACTGATTAGAATATTTAATTAACTATTAAGATTTTAGACAGTGTAGATCCGAATACCAGCATTCTTTGACAATACAATTTCAAATATCACAGAATCACAGACACATTGGAAGTGACCTCAAATGATCATCTAGTCCAACCCTCTGCCAGAGCAGAATCATCTGTTATATATTATTTTTTCCCAGGACTGCCAAAATCCTGCTAATTATTTATCCTGATAATTATTCAGTGGCATTATACGATTAAAAGCCTCTTGCTATACCATTCCATGCATATCAGCCATTCATCATGATCCAAACATGAAAAATGAAGGGAGGGGCCTGAAGTAGTCTGTACCTACAATAATAATGATGATGCAATATGAAAAGTAAATATAAAGATGCAGTCTTTATATTCCCAAAGCTGTGTTCATGTAGACGGTAATCTTTAGACATTTTGAGAATACGTATTGATGCTTTTGTGAGTAGACCCTTGTTAGATAGGCTGTGTTTTTCCTACAGCCTGTCAATAGCACAGCTAATTATATTCCATGTAAACCAAAAAAACATTCTTATGTTTAAGGAATAAGTATGAATTTTAAAGATAAGGCATATTGTTGGTTTATGCTTATACAAAGCTCTCTTCAAAAGCTGACAAAAGTGCACAAATTAACAAAATCTTGTTCACAACTATTTAAGCAATATTTACTCTCCATAGAACCACAACTCTTGTCTGTTTCTAAATCATTTGTTGTTGTTTCTAAAGTAGTTTGTTGATCCAAGAACTTGAGATCAATTTTTCCTATGGTTCAATTCAATAAACTAGTAAATAAAAATGCCCCGTGTGATCTTTGCCTCTGGACTCTTTCCAGCTATGTCTAGAGCCATGCCTTAAATACAATTTATGAATGAGCACTAGTCACATAAGTATCCAGGGTGCTTCTTTGAGGTGATGATAAATGCCTAGCCCTATCCATTCTTTGCCTTATGACTTTTACTGAAATCCTGCCTGGAGAGTCCCATTTTGTAGAAGGTACTTGTTTGCTTAGTTTCTGTGTCTTAAATTGTTGCTTGTGAGATAACAACCTCAGCTCTTCCTCACTCTAGCTTTGTCTCAATTTACAAACACTTAAGCCACTGCTTCTTAGAGTTTTCAATAGTCCTTACAAACAAGTATGGAAAGAGAATGTGTAGAAAAAAATCACTACTCATTTTTTACCATCTCAACGTATAACTGAGCAGAAGATGAAGTCCAGTTCAGTGTCTTGAAAATGGAATTTATTTGTCCCCAAGTCAAATGAGAGTATGTTTTGTCATAGATGTTAGCACAGTAATATAATCACTGAAGTTCCAAGCTAATAGACCTTTAAAGTTGATAGTCAAAGAAATAAGAAGTGCTGTATCATTTCAGTGTTTTATCTGACAGCACTAAAGTTTTATAAGCTTTTGGGGGTCACTTTTACATAAAATAGCACTGATGTTTTACTGTCGCTTCTATTTTGCATTTTCCACATGGGATTAAAGGTTCCGTCTCAGTACATGTAATAAATATTCCACTTTATGTGGGTAGTAGGCAAGAAGCACTATCTCTGATGAATGGCTAGAAACTGATGCCATAGCCTAACCATATGTGTCTTATTCAGTAGGGATTAGGACCTATGGAAGACCTGCTGCCTCCTGGAAAGGCAGCTAGGGCCAGGTAACTGTTGCTGCCCTGCTGTCTGAACTAGCATCACCATATATCACCTTCTTTTGTCTTCTTCCAGAATCTAGTCAGGAACAACTAGATTAAATTTTAATTCTCTCATTGAAGATTGACAGTTTGTATATACCAATAGCAATAACTTCTTCCTTTTCCTGAGATTCTTGTCCTAGCTTTCTTGTGAGAGTTTATATATTGGCTGGACTGCTCTGCTGATTGGCTGTCCAATTCTTAAATTTGAAAATTTTTGACCGCGGCCTCTCTGCTGAACAGTCCTTTTCTGTTAAAATCAGCAGCCCAATTAATCAGACATTCTAGTGAAACTGAAGAATTCCACATCTGAGCACCTCAGAAGGAGCTGATCCGCAAGGGGCCTCCATTGCTATTTGGTGGACCTGAACTGATTGATATTTTCAGCTTTTCTTCCCAAGTTTCCGAGGGCAGCACTCTTTGATCACGCTCCAGTAAATGAAGACCAGAGCATCAAAAGGAGTTAATATGCCAGCAATGAGTGTCACTGAGCTTGACTTTCAAGTACGCAGTACTAGGAATTTATTCAGAAATGTGAGTTAAATGAATTGGGACAGTTAGGCACATAAGGCAAAATCATGAAGGGAAGAGTTTTGAGTACAGGGTCACCTAAATCTAGAAATAGAAAATATTGAAAAGAGCAGAGTTATAAGAATTTTTACATTTTCTTGAATGCAAATATCTATTTTTGATAGCTTAAAATCTTCACTCTCTGGACAGTGGGGTAATTCCTGCAACTGAAAACACATGTAGAAAACAAGGAATGAAATTCAGTATTGCTGCCATAGATCTCTACACATTAAGATTTAAGGATTGCATTCAAGCTCCTTTGCTGTCTAGGGTGCAGAATTCATGTGTCAGGCTACTCTGACGGCATAAATATGAATGCTCAGACATTCAGTTGGGAAATTAGGTGCAAGTCTTAATTTTGTATTTGGGTTTATGCTTGCTTCTAAAAAGCAAAAAGGTTCTCAAATGGTATGATTCAATGATTTGGTAACTGGACCATTTTTAATATTGAGCCTTTGTTTTTTCTGTAAATTGCCCCCATATTGCTACAATTATATTTTAATATTTAAACTTCTTTCATGTTTATATTGACTGTACAGTCAAAGTGCATTCACTTTTATATATGTCTGCACATACATATAAATGTTTTATGTATTTATATATATTTTAAAATCTATACATTTATATATGTATATATGTTTGTGTGCATGAATGTATGTATGTATGTATAAAAATTTGTGGTTACGATCTAGAGTATAAATATATCTCTCTACCATGCGGGAGAGTTCTCACCATCCAGTTCTGTGTTTACAGATACTATAGGAAATGCCTAGGTTCAGGCAGCATTTAGAATCATAGAGCCCTTTGGGTTGGAAAGAACTCATAAAGGTCATCAAGCCCAATCCCCTTCAATGACCAGGGACATCTTTAACTAGGTCATGTTGCTTAGAGCCCCATCCAGTCTGACCTGGAATATTTCCAGCCATGGGCCTTCTACCACCTCTCTGGGCTACCTGTTCTAGTATTTCCTTGCTCCCACTGTAAAAATATTCTTACTTATTTCTAGTCTAAGTCTCCCTACTTTCACTTTAAATGTATTACCCCTTGTCCTATCACAACAGCCCCTGATAAAAAGTTTGTCCCCATCTTTCTTAACAGAAGCCCTTGGAAAGGCCACAAACCTGGATGCATAGATCTGATATCGAGCCTCTTTTTCAGACTGTACAGCCAACCAGCATTATGATCTAATGTAATATGCATTCTGGTTTCCCAAGAAGCTAAAAATATGATGCTTATCTTCTTTCTTAAACTCTGCCTGTCAAAATAGTATTAAGAATGACATCCCTGGTTGTTGTGGATTATCCTTGATAGGCAGCCAAGCCCCACACAGCCACTCACTTGCTGTCCCCCAAGTGAGAAGACTTGTGGGATGAGATTGAAACAGTTTAATATAGGTAAAGCAGAAACCATGTGTTCAAACAATGCAAAATAAGGAATTCATTCACTACTTGCCATCAATAGGTAGACAATTTACCATTTCCAGGAAGGCAGGGCTTCATCATATCTAATAGTTTTCTGGCAGTGAGGCTGAACCAGATGATCTGCTGAGGTTCCTTCCAGCCCCTGACATTCTGTGATTCTATGAAACACCAAAACACTCAATATCTCTGCCCTCCAGTTTTTATTGGTGAGCACAACCTCCTGTGGGGTGGGGTATCACTTTGATCTGCCGAGATCAGCCCTTGTCTCCTAGTTTCTTGTGTACCCCCAGCCTACTTGCTGGTAGTATGGCATGGGAAGCAGAAAAAACCTTGACTCTGTATAACCACTGCTCAGCGATACCATCCTGATTTGGTCACAAATCTGAACCATAGCATCATCCTAGGACTGAGAAGAAAATTAACTCTGCTCCAGCCAAAACAAACACATTACTATTATTTGCATCATATTGATACCCTTTGTAATACTTTGATCAGTCAGACCAACTCCTATCTTTAAAAAGAAAACAAAAAATCCCAGAAAATGCTCAGCTTTTACACTTCAGCTTTTTTGCTTGAACTAAAGAAAATTAGTGGTGAAATACTCCCTCACACAACATGTTTAAAATGCTGAATGCACAGGAAAATGATACCAGTCTTTCATGGGAAAAAGTATTTGCACAAATATAGGAAGTGTACATGGTTTTCACATTTAATACATGAAAGGATCAGAAAAATATAAGTAGAGTGTTTGGATTGTATTTTGAAGAGGAGTTCTAAGAAAAATTAAAACATACTGTACTTCCCTTTTTGGCAAACTGTACAATGTGAACATAATTGAAAACATAAGAATGAAATAAGATTTTTCAGGTTATTGGTAGGGGCTTTATTCCATGTATGCATTTAATTTATTAATCATCAGTCTTTATGTATGAAATACTCTCAAATTCCAGATTACTAAAACAGAAAACGATTTCAGAGTTAACTTAAGAACACCATGAGCTTCTAATACTTGTTTTAAAAAAAAGTCTGAAAATAGCTCTTTATATATATTCAAAGAGCCATTAAGTTTATTTTTCATTTAAAACGAATCATTATCTTTTCCACATGTTTTGTATTTAGTACCATTGAAAATGTTGTGTTTGCAAAGCTATGGCTTAGCAATTTATAATATATTTGCTGGTGCTTACATCAGGAAAATTGCTAAACTGCAATTTAAAATTCATATAATCTGTGCTAAAGCTAGACAGATCTTTCTGTTAAAATTCATATTAAATTCTGAGGTCACATGATCAGTTTTCCACATTAGCAGAAAGGAAAGAACCTTTTCATATGTGGCCTGAAGGAGCCGAATGTGAAAGTAAATGAGGTTCAGTGAACCTGAGGAAAGAGTCAATTTATAAACACGTTATATATCACAATGCAGCAAGAAAAAAAAATAGCATCTGAAGTTTGATTTTGGAGGTGATTTTGGTATTTTTTATAATAATTACTAATTTACAGGATTAAAAAATATATTTGATAACCAAATTCTTCATAATCTCTTCTCATTGCAGATTCCTGGATCACCAGAGATTCACCAGCATAACACCACCCAGAAAGCTGAAGGTAAGATGAAACATCCCACAGCTTCAAGCTCTGGAGTGACTCATATATTGCATTGGTATTTTTTTAAAATGACATGCACTTGTCATGTACTGACAGAATGGAGTAAACTACAAAATCACAACAGGCCAGTGTATGCTCAGTATACAGTGTTCTATTGACTTGCCCTTTATCAATAATTTATGCTGCTGTATCTAATTTAATGTTGTTGCAATAAGAGCATAGGTCGAAATATAAAATGGGATAAATCTGTGTAGGACTAACTTCAACATATGTAAGTATTTTGTTCATGCACGAAAAATCCAGAACAATAAATTCTCTACCCTGTTACCAGACTTACCAAAATTAGAACGTAATTGAATAAAAAATGGAATTCTCAAAATTAGCTGTCAAATATCTTACAAGAGTTCTCAAGTTTCCACAAGGAACTGCTGTTGTCTACGAATGCTATGTTACAAAGGTTTTTTAATGATGCTGTTGTTTAGGTGAATGATTTGTGAATGTCATTTGGAGCCATGACCAGCATAGCTGAAAGCACGTGAGGTGCCACAGCTCTGAAATGGCATCTGCTGGTGTCCATTCAGAATTGCTGGTTTGGCAGCTATCTGGCTATGAGCAAACCTGAATCTGTCTGATCAGCAGTTACACTGATACTGTACTGAACTGAGCAAGTACCTGCATTTTGTGGTTTTTTTTTTTTCCTTTGGTTTTAGCTCAGTGATTTTTCTCAATCATAACCAAAGTCAAGTAATTTAAACTTGTGAACCTCACAAAAAGGGTTCGCTTAAAACCATATTCTGTATCTCGTGACACCAAATGGAAAGTGTGTTCTTCTATATGACTACAAGGGATTTTAGAATAGTGATCAGATGTGTGTTCTGCTCATTAATGTTTGTACAGTATTCTGCCTTGAAAGAGCTACAGTTTCATACAGCAAGTCATTCAGAATTCAACTCCATTCTTCAAGTTTAATAGGTTCAGCTCTTTGAGTTCCCCTACCTCCTCCTGATTGATGGTTTGTTTCTTCTTTTAATACAAAATTCAGTAAAATTTCCCACAGTGAAAAGGGCCTTTTAATTATAAAACACCAGCATGTGGGAATGATTCAATTTACACATCAGAAAAGTTCAGTTACTTGACCATAATTTATTTTTTGTGCTGATCATTTACAGACCATAGATTCTTCTTCCTCCCCCTCCCTTCTCACTTGCTCTCTCTCCATGCAGAATAAAAATCTCAATAACCTGGAAAGGGCTTTAGATACTGTATCACTTAGTCATCAGAACTCATGTTTCTATTATCAGACTTTTTTTACCAGCTGTTTCTCTTTCTCATTTCCTAGCTATACTGTCATGTTTCATTTAAATGTGTTTTTTAATTGCTGAGTAATATTTTTTTCTTGACTGTGACAAAGGAACAGTGTAAGTAAGGAGGAGTAGGGTTCCTCACTCATGGCACTCTGAGTGTAAGTGATACTGTCTGGAAAAGATATTTGTAATTCTAATGTTGCATACAACACAACAGATCACTATGGCCTTTTTCTGTAGCCCTCTCTAGTACTTTACCTTGTCTCCTTCAGGGGACAATAAAATTTTGGGGGTTTTGGTATAGGTTTTTTTATTTGTTGTTGGGTTGTCTTGGGGGGTTTTTTGGTGGTTTGGGTTTTTTTGGTTGGTTAGTTGGGTTTTGGGGTTGTTTTTGTAGGTTTGTTTGTGGGTTTTGTTTGTTTGATCGGCTTTTTTTTGTGTTTGTTTGTTTGGGTTTTCTTAAAGGATTAATTAATACCAAAATGAGAGTCTGGAAGGAAAGAAAAATTTAATGTCTTTCCTCTGCGCAGTATTGGAATTCTACTTTCAGAGAATAGCTTAGCACTTGCATTGGTAGGCATAGCTGCTTTTGATGACAAAGATTCTGAATATTATTTTTTTCTAGCAAAAGTTAACCTTACTTGGTTCTCATTATGAGCATAAGGTAATAACCAGTGAAAATGTCCAGAATACCATTTATACCAACACACTTTAAATGCATTTATAGATACGTTCTTCTATTTATATTAGTTCTAATCAAGTGTGGTCTATGACTGAGAACTATTAGATTATATTTGCTCATTTTATAATAAAAAAAAATTAAATACCATTAGGGAATTGTAGGTAAAATCACCATTTATTCATCATAGACTGTATATATAGTTTTCTTATCCAGCTTTGTACCTAGCTGTTGGTCACCTAGTTGTTACAACATGCATAGGAAGGCAATCTCTATGCTACTGAAATAGACTACTACTACTTCTTTGATTTTTAAGTATTACATTCAGTCTGTTTGCCACTTTGGAGGGGAATGGATGTATGCTACTCTAACAAAACATATCAAACAAAGAGGAACAAAGAGGCATTCCCTGAAATTCTTTTCAGCTAATATCAATATGCTCCTTCTCCTATCCTGAACTAAGGTTTTAAAATAAAATAACCAATATTAATGTGTTTTGTAGTCTCACTATGAGAGAGAAACTGAAAGACTCGTTTTGTAATATGTGTACTTGCTGCTGTTTAGGTTTACTTTTATGTAGAAACACAATGTATCTCTGGTTAAGACTTAGAAGCTGAAACCAGAGTGTTCTTGTAAACTAAACAGTGCAAAATGTGATCTTCCATTACCCATTTAGCTATTACAAGGTAAATGAAGCTAGTAATTCTACCTGCTTGATTTTAGAAATTTAAATTTCCACTAATGCAGCTTTTACTACTTCACCTATACCTTACTGTTCTCAAATCTATCCTACCCTAGAGAACAATTCAGAGCACATGAGGAAAGCAATAATCACGATGAATACAATAATAATGATGTTCATCTAGACATCTTACTGCTAAGGACACTTATCATTCCAAATGCTAGTTTTTAAGATTCTTTATGATCTCTGAATAAGAGCAGACCCTTTTATCTTCTATCTGACTGGCATGAGTTGATAATTAAATGTTCACATATATGATGTCACAAATATTCGTAAGGAAGGTGAACTGTGGTTTTCTTGTACAAAATTAGTATGAGCTATATAAAGTTTTTCTGTGGTTTGCTTTATTTGTTTTTTGTTTTGATGAAATAATTTCATAGAAATACTCTGTTCTGCTACATCAGTGTGCCTGAAGTCACATGTAGGCAGTGTTCTCAAACTCTTTACTGACTAACCAGTCAGTAGTCCTGCTTTTTTTTTTTTTTAATTTCTTTTTTTATATTGCATGACTTCCATATCTGCTTAATTTACCAAGTAAGCCCTGTAGCCTTGTTCTCAGCAGGTCTATAGTCTTACAGTTGTCAACAGTTTGCAATAATCTAAGTCATCACTAGATCTCAGCTATAGCTATAAAAAAAAACAAACAAACAAATGGCTCTCATGTTTCTACTGAAAGCAATTTTTAAATACTTTTAAATCTCTATTCTTCTAGACCATTAATGGCTAATAACTACTGTAAACAATAATCTAAAATCAATAACTCTACTCTGTACAAAATATTATTTTTGGTGGTAGGTGAAAGTCCTCACAATTTTTATCATTACATTTTTTTTGTAATTGTTCGAGTTCTTTTCTGTCACTTAAATGCTAGAATTTTGCTTCAGTTTGTATTCATAACAGTCAAATGGTGTTGCAGACTGTGTTAAAGGTTGATATTTTAGTAGAGGTTTCTATATTTAATAGATGTCTCGATGATACAGTTTTGTGGCAGAAGTTATTATTGTCACAGCTTTTCTGCTTTTTTACTTTCCCTTTATGAAAACATGAGTAAGAATGTTGAATGTCAGTAAGACTGCAATATTCTCATCCTGACACAAAGATTCTATGGTTCCTGCTGTGTTGTATAACTTCTTGAATGTACATGGAATTTTTCATTTAGTAGATAGCGATTACAGTGACTTAGTCTTTCCTGTTGTACCTTGATTCTGCCTATGAATTAAATGTGACAGATCTTGAGTCCTTGAATTGTTGATATAGGAATCAGAGATGAATTCCCAGCTTTTAGGAGTGCCACCTCCCTAGTACTGGTTTTCCACATTACTATAAAATCTTTGTCAGGCTACCTATGAGCTGTAGAGAAGAGAGCCAATGGAAATATTTTTTTAACTTTTTCTCAGTAGGTATCATACTCAATTATTGCACTCAATCATCTTCAATCATACTTAATCATCTTCTCCTGGCAATCAGTAAGTAAGTTAAGGAGATCTGTTTTATGGGTGGGTATTTTTATATTTGCAGACACTTCCAGCATCTTCACACAAAATTGCACTGTTTGGCATGTTAGTTTTAAGTCTAATAAATTATTTTTTAAGAAAGAAAAAATAAATCAAACTCAACCTAGCCACCAGTAGCAGTGGCAAAAGTGAATTTGAAATAATCTGTGCCATCAAAGCTGAGGTCCTCATCTGATGTCCTGATTTGCAAACAACTTAGCCTGGGAGTTACAGGCCTCAGTTCCTGGAATTAACTGCCTTTCTGACCAGATGGCTATAGGTTGAACTTGATCTCAGAGGTCTTTTCCAACCTAATTAATTCTGTGATTCTGTGACTACTCACTCTTTCCATGCAAATCCAAGGATACTGTTAGCAAAGTTGCCTTTAGAAAATGGTTTCCTTCAAATCAGGGAAAAATAATGTTTCTAGATCCTTCTCAAACCCATGTATCTCTTCTGAGCAGTTAACCTAAAGACCAGCCACAGAATGGCATAAGGATCACTACTTAGCCCAGCACTTTGTGTTAATAATTCTGGAAGGATAAATTAGTGTCAGGATTTTCCTCTCCTGGTAAAACTCAACTGCTATGCTTATCAAAAGGAAATTTCTTTCTCTAGCATTCTTTGTCATCAAAAATCTGGTGTACAGCCTCTGTTTAAAACCTCTCATTGAGATGTATTAATTAATTCAACCTCTCAAGCCAATGAAGACATTAAAGCTGTTAGATTTTATTCTGTTATCATCACAATCAACACTATACTTTTAAACAGAAGTGTCCAAAGCCATTTGATCAGTAATGAGCTCAATTTTGTCAGACTGTTAAGCAGTTCCTGAGCGTGTCTAACTTAACCTGTTTAATAGTAGAATAAACTGAAGAGCTGCCTCCTTTGACAGCCTCAGATGGCCTCAGGTGGAAAGTTACTGCTAAAACACAGTCCTATTTTGCCACATGAGCAAGTTCCTGGACCTCTTGGGATTCCAGCAGAAAGTGGAAATTAGCCCTTAGTCTTGAACCTCAGCACAACCTGCTGGCATAGCCACAAGCAAGTGACAGTAGCTGTAGAGTTTGAGCTGTGTTTCATCAAGACAGGGCTGACCAAATGCATACAGGTCATCAAGTGCCTCAGTATGAAGTGTTCTGGGAAATACATGTGTTGTAGTCATGGCTCTTAGGGACATGGATCACTGGTGGACTTGGTAGTGTTAGGTTAACGTTGGACTTAATGAACTTAAAGATCTTTCCCAGAATAAATGATTTCTATGATTCTGTAATTATATTTTTTTTAATCTGATGAGGAAAAGTTGAATTTTTTCTTACAAACCATTTCTGGCTTTATTGGTAGGATTCTCCTTTAGACCATTTGCAGAGCTAATAGGCAAAAATCTTGGATTTCCTGTCAGAGTCTGCAGAGCAATGGGGAAAAACACTCTGCCCAGGGAGGTGCTACATTCCATGAGGTTCAGTACTGTCTTTTAAGGTCCCTTTACTGTTTGGCAAAATTTACTTTTAGCTCTACAGACTGTTGGTATTAACAGAGATGTTCAGGATCAGAGAGCAAATCTGACAAGTATTTATTTGATTCTAGAAGATACTGTCATTGTTGTTCTGCAAAGAATTTATACCAACTGGGTAGCAGAAAGTGATATTTTATTTTGCTGAAAACCAAGATTTTCTTTCAGGATTTTTTTTTTCCACAACAAAATAGAACTTTTACTTTATAAGATATTATGAATACAGCTGAAATAATTAGAGTGTGGATGTTTTGAGTAGTGCATTAGATAAAAATGACCAGGTACTTCCCCTTTAACTAAAGCCTGCTTTTTTTTCCTTTTTCTTTTTTCTTTTGCTCCTACTGTTTATTACATACATGCCAAAAAAATATGAAAAAAACAAAAAACAAACCCACAAATAATTTTATATGAGTGGTTTTCCCCCAACTGTTTTTCCCTAACACTTTGTCTTTCTGTTGAAAAATTGTAATTTCTGCATATTTTTGTGTAAAATAAGGAACAACATATTGCTAGTTTGAGATAGAGTTCAATAACAAGAGATGGAGTTTCCCAATACAGATTTAACCAGATCTGCTCTGATGGGGTTTTTGACAGGGTTTGAGACATTTCCTTCAGTTGATACCAATAGAAAGGGATACTTCCATGCATGCTAATTCAGTTGCCATCCATACGCTTTTCTGTATCATCTGAGAGATATTAAGACCTGATTGCCTTTTAATGGGAAGAGAAAAAAAGAGGGGGGAAAGGATTGATAATACGAATTAGACAAATCAACTGACAAGGTGGAACTCATTAGAAGACGGGGAATTGGTTGGTTGTGGATAGACTTTACAAGAGTTTTGCAACAGTATATAAATTAAGTACCAAGATCTATATGTCAAAAACAGATGTAAGGTAGCGAGTCTGTGTTAAAATTTTAATTCACTTAATTGACTAAAGCAGTATAAAATATATGCTTCATTTATTCACTTGTAGGGATACCTACCAGGGTCCTATCAAGTTATGGGAAAGTGTCAAAAAATTGCAAGTCCTGCACACGGAAGGATGTTTGTGGGGCTTGAGGTGTACCACATACAGTTCAATCCCAATTTGTTTTATTCAGTGCACCTTTGATATGGGCTATTTCACCTTCCTTTTGTCAGCAAAAGTGTTAACTATGCTGGTTGGTGGTTGTTTTTTTTTTTTTTAATAAACTAAAAAGTGAAGAATTGTATCTCTCCAGTCTACTCACTACACAGTTAACAAAGGTAGTTACATATTTTGTTGCTGAAACGGAGCCTGGTGTGATAAGCCTTCCACAAGTTCTCTGAAACGGGCAGGAGTTCTGCCCAGGTCCAGGAGCTCCAAGTGCAAATGCAAAGACTTCTGAGTATTCCTGTTACTTGAGTGTATATCTACTGTGTGGAGAAAGAAAAAAAATACCAAAAAAAAGGCCTAATCTCAGCCACAAATGCTAAGAATGACATGTCTGACACGTCTTCTCCCTTTCAGCAATAAATGCTCTTTTGTCTATCTAGATTTTATGTGTTTTTCACAAGAATTCCTAACAGTACTATACTATGTCATTAAAATATCAAAACCTAGTCAGTCAGCTGGCAATAAATGGAAAAAATAGAATTCCATAGCATAAGATTAGTGATATCTAAAAGTGGTTTATGGGTCCTAGTGGGATTCCTCTATTTTTTAACAACAAAGCACAGAGTGAAAGAATATGCACAGCTTACTTTGTCTTCCTATTTCTTTTGATCTGAAAGAACAATCAGATAAGGCTGATTTCTGAAGACAGTTCAGAATGAACAGATTTCAGTTGCCCCCAGTGATAACCATCATTGTCAACAGGAGGCATTCCAGGTACTGACACTAGAGCCTTAAATGTTCAGATGCTGAACATTTTATCTTTTATTTTAAAAACTGCTGCTGGGAACTCTCTTTATAAAATGCAATGGATGATGAGTATTTAGAAGAAGAATGAACCCTGAAGGAGAATAAAGCCCAAGCCTCAGAGACTGTCAGTGAACACCAGAAGGACAGAATAATTTAAGGTTAAGGTGGGGAATTTCATGCACACAGAAAACCTGAGGCTGTGGAAAATGGAAAGAGAGTTACAGGCTACAAAATAAAAGTACTTTAGAGACCCTGACCCTTATGGGCATTTGTCCATATTTAGTGAATGAATGCACACTGTCAGAGTACAGCAAAATTAATGCTTTTTGTTAGAGAAGGCTCAGAAGTGGAATATGTTGAGCTGTTGGTAATTGAAGTTGAAGTATCTGGATTAAAGCAGTGCACAGAAATGCTAATAGCTACCTTCTGGAAGCCACATCATTTAACAAGTGCTATCAGTCCCTCTAATAAACAAACTTTTGCTCTCAATTTTTGAAGAAAATGCTGATTTTTGGCACAGTATGACAAGTTGCATTTTACATGACCTACACATTCTACAAAGCTCATCAAACGTGACATGGTGCTATACAGTATTTTGTGAAAATTGATCAATTGCAAATGCAAAGATAATATATTTTTAAAGGCATTTATGCCCCACCTGATCCACAATGCTGATGAAAGTTTTTTTTTAATTTAGTATTCAGTTATCTTTATGATTATCTAAGTCAGTAGTTGATAGTGTCACACACTTCAAAATCAGCAGAAAATATGCTATTATAACAGCTTAAGGATAACTAATTTTGAATGAGCAGATGCAAGTATATTCCTAATTGGAGGGAGTTTGTGCTTATCACTGCCATTACAGTTTTAAAATGTTCCTGCAAAATGCATGTTATTGCTTTTCTAGACTGCCTCTGAGTAGCTTCGTCTGGCTACCAAACCTGGATATGGCATTCGAGCACAGTGACTCCAATCACCCTATTGGTGCCATTGTTTTTTCCTTATGAGTTTTGAGTAAAGTCCTATATCATATTTCATTTGTTTAAATCTAAAAATGTCTTAGAATTAGCGTCTTTATAGACTTGCACAGATATTGATGACCGTTGTATTCTAGTAAGACTTTTTGCACGAGGAAATGCAGGTGCTGATTGTGGCCAGATCTGTGATTGTGAATGTTTGAGGGTAGTAAAGAAGAAAAATCAAGCCATACATTTGAAAGTCATGAATATTGAGGAGAGTAGTTAAAGGCACCTTCTCTTCTTTCTCCCTCCATTACCTTGATTTATTCCTTGATCCTTTCACCAGTTTCTACATGTCTGAATGCATGGTCTTTAGGACACATTTAGTATGTCTGGGTTGCTGTAACTACAGCCACCTTTGAGGCCAGGATGCCCATTTTCCTGAGTATACAGTAATACCATCTTTTTTTCCCCTGAATTTTCTTTATTACAAAGTCACTGCCAGTTCTGATGTGGAAAGAAAGTACAATCTTCCATCTTTCCTGTATATCCCCAAAACTATTGGAAGTCTATCTGCAGGAAAATCAGGAAAAGTGAAGTTAGGAAGCACCAGATGACTTTCGGGCAACTCCATGTTTGAATCTCTGGCATTTATTTTTTCCAAGACCCAACAGTGATATCTATTAGATAATGTTCCACAAAGACAGTTTTACGCAAAAAGCTGTTTATAAGGTGAATATAATTAAGTAGCACACTGCACAGAAAAGGTTGCAATGATATCAGTTGTGGAATAAGATGTTCTTATGTTTTCAAATTAAAATATAAGATGAAAAAAAGTTAAACAAGTATCACTTTGGCTTATTGTGCTTTGTTAAACAATTTCTAAATATATGTGTATGATGGCAATTGAAAAAAAAAACTTTATAGAAAATATTTGTTGCAAATATCTGTAAAATTTAAGTTCTAGGTTACACAGAACTTGATTTCTGACTGTGAAACATATTAAACAGAGGCACTTAAACTGTAAATTCAATGAGAGTGTCCTCTTCAAATAAGCATAATCCAATTTTTAGCCAACTGGGCCCTTCAAAAATTTTTCAGAATTTGTGCATATTGGGCAGATAAGCATGACCATTGCTCTGGTGTCCTCTACTACCAGCAAACTAAGTAATCAGAGACTGAGGCTGTACCATGGGCCTATATCAAAAGAGAGAGCTCCATCTTACATTTAAAGTATGTGGGGCAAAAACCTAATGCACAAGAAAAACATCCTTTTTTCCCTATATATTTTCCTCTAAAAATGAACAAGCTCTCTTTGTATTTTTATCAGTAACACTGACCTGAAAGCCCACCTGGCTGCTCTTTTTTTCATGACTGAAATACCTACACATTGCTTTAATTTTTGTGTAAAGTTATACAGCGTTGACATATTCCATAGCCTTTCTGTGACAGGTCAGTATGAAAACCTTTCGTTCCATGCCTACTGAAGAAATCATTGGGGTTAAATGACAGGGCTCTACCAGTGATTTGCCTGTCACGGAGAACTGTAAATTGCAGCCTGTCTCCTGGATAGTGTTTAGACACATTCTGAGATTAATGGTTTTGCATAGACACTTTGGACTTCAAATGATTTTGAGATAAGCTCCATCAAGAAGATTCTTCCAGTTTGAACTCAGCTGAATGTATTTTGCATTTTAGCTATGTTTATAAGAAACTTTGTTTGTACACAACAGACAGTATATGATACTAAAATGAAATTGTGTCTTCTGTTCCAGACTACATAAAAATTTTCAACTCTAGATTAACTCTGTGACATTTTTTTTTATCATAGTTCTGAACACTTTTAAACACAGACAGCAGTGAGACATCTTGTTTACAGGATTGAGCAGGCCCTATCTTTTCTCTTAAAGAAGCATAGGAAACCCTGTATCCTAAACTTAGGGAAGAGAAAACTAAGTAGAGTGTATGAACATCCATCTGAGAACGTGCTAATTTATACTCTTTTCAGAACCTCAGCTGATTGATGTGTATTCTGCAGTGAATGAAATACATGTTTCAGGAACTCTAACTTAATGCAAAGTTAATAGTAAGATTTCTTTTTTGTTTTCTTTGATAAAGAGTTTATCAGAAGAATGCAATAAATGCAGGTACTCCTTTTTCATGTGTTCTCTAGTCATGTGGTTTTTTTTTTAAAAAAATAGGGAGGGAAGAAAATATCTTTATCATTATTATCAGTTTTCAGCTCTTCTGAATACGTACTGAAAATTGTATCATTTTAGTAGAATCTTAGACAGTCAGATGCCACAGCCATGCAAGAACCATCATAAAGAGCTGAATATTTGTATCACTCTCGTGAGTAACCTGTAGTTCATGTATGCTACCTAAGGGCTAAGAGAGTCAGCTATTACTTACACTACTCATTGTATCATTGACTAAATATACCACACCAGAGTATGATAGCTTGTGGCCTCCTTGTATTACTTGGAGTAAGAGGCTTCCAGTTGGATGGCACTGGATGTCTTCCCTGTTCACCTTTGTGTTGGTGCAGTTATATGACCTTAGGTTTCTGAGTGGCATCATGTGATTAAAGGAGAATTAAAAGGTCTTTTCAGGAAAAATAAAAAGCTGCTCTTTTCAAAGTGATACACAAATTTGTTCAAACATTTATAGAAACATCATGACTTTTTAATTTCACTGTTGTAAGTTTTTGCATACAATATTAGTGAATCTCATTTATAGTATCTGTGACTGAAACATCAATTAAGGTATAAAGAAGACTGAAATTAAAACAAAGATGGATTTGACCACCAGGTCCAAAGTGTATTAACTTAATGTGCCAAGCATTAAGTGGCATCTGTGCAGAAAGTTAAAGGAATTCCACCATAAAATCCCACAGCAAATGCATGATGTCTTCAATCATCCTGTCAGTGATTTGAAAACTCCCTAATTTTCTGCTATGCAAGTAAGGTGCAAACTGGATACTACAGCAAGCAAAGACTTACCATCTCTGATTAGAAGCAGTAGGATGCACCAAGAAAATGCATGAAAATTCTCACATCTGAGGGTCAACAATCTGGAATTTTATTCATAGCGAGCATAAGACTCCTCAGTCTCCTAGTGACTAACTAGCAGCCATACTCTTTAAAAGCCATTTAAAATAAAAAAGTTTCTTCCAATACATCGTAGGATGAAAATATTTAAAGTCAAACTGAAGCTGAATTGGGTTTAATGGGAAAAACATCAAGTTACTGGATGTGGAAATCCTTTAGAGCCACAGACAGTTATCAACAGAGCTCCTATAGCAGCATCGTAGCTCAGACTATACGGAACTAGAAGTGAATGGCTTCTGAAGTGCTAAGGTGAAGTTTAAATAATGAACACAGTAAATTAATTTATAAGCCTCTGTTCTGCTTTGACAGAAGAGTGAGGCTGTCTTTCAGGAGGAGCCAATTTTGTGTTACCTTGTGTGCATGGTTCTCTCCCTTTAAGATTGAGCTGTTCACAGGAAGAGGCAGACTGCCTTTGCCTTCACTAGGAACTGGATAGGCAAATGATTATTTAAATAAAAATTTTTAAAAGGCAACCCAAAACCTCATGTAACATATTAGTATCAAAATACGTCAGTTGTAATAACTTTCTTCTCTTAATGCAGCTATGGAATATGTTTGAAACAGTTTCTTTTTTCTTTCTTTTTTTTTTTTCTTTCTTTTTTGACAAATAGAGCCAAGGTTTACAAAAAATATAAAATAAGTGAATGTAAAAATCCTGCTCTGAATGTGATTAGTGCATGCCACTCGCAAATGTCAGCAGTTATTTTTAGTGGAGAGCAGTTGTAAGATCTGGCAGAAAACTCTTGAAATGTCAGGAGGGTAAGAGGAAGCATAGGAGAATCCAGATACATAAACAAATATGTTAGAGGATTGTGATAGTAAGTTCAGAATTTTTTGACAGACAACATGGAGCTGTCTTGAAAGCAACTGTATAGATCACAGTTCCCTTTCACATCACAGGTATTTTCCACATATGACAAAATAACTTAGATTTTTGAAAGTTTTGTTTCTTTATAACCAAAGGAAAGAGATTGTTCTCTCCCTACTTTCTTGTTCACAGATGGATTGGTATCATTAAACAGTATATTGCAGTCTACTTTTAAGAAATTTGTGCCACACTTATGTAACTTCTTTCTCATAGATTTATCATCAATGTTTGCTTCAAAATATTTAAGTATATTCTATCTTATATATGTATGTATATTTTAAAATATCCCTATTCAAGCACCACTGGAGGCTATAAAGGGAAAAGCAGTTCTTTGACAGCATTGTTCACAAGCTCAGGGATAATGCTGTTGAATGCTGTAGTCACTTTGCTTGATCCAGGAGTAGCTGGAGGCTTGTCAGGTATATTCGGTTAACAATATTTTCACACTGAAGGATAGCAGAGATTTGTATGCAGCAGAGTTTCAAGAATACCCCTTTGCCTTGTCCATTATTTTAATTTTTTCTCCTGCTTTAAATAACTCTGATCATATATTTCTGATTACACACAGTGAGGGAAACTGCTGAGTCATCATTGGTGCAAAAGTTGATACCTCTTAGGATTAAATTATTTAGTTTTTCACTTGTGCAGGAATAGCACTTTGCTCTTTAATAAACATTTTACTCATGGATTTCATGGCATGGAGCCTGATGGTATGACTTTTTCACTTACAGATTATGCAGGATTTTTTTTTTAATGGTTGTTTTTTTATTCCAAACATAGTTCCCATTTTTTATTCCATACATAGTTCCCATTGTAAGATAAGTCCTTTGTTCTCTGCACTGGTCAGTGCTGCTGTCTTCGCATCAGAACTCTGCCCTTGCAAATCAGTCTGAATCACTACAATTATGAAGGCTTCCTTGGGCAGATTCTAGACTTTCAGGTCACCAGGCACAGCCCCCAATCCTTTTTCTCTTATTGTTGATTATTGGAAGATTGCAGGAGGCTAATTTCTAGGGAACTAACTTCTTTTGAATCATTTTATAGATGTTACATACTTTGTTGCTTTCTTGGTTTACAGCAAAGGTAATTTTCATCTTTTAAAATTAGATCAGATTGTGGAAAATTACACTCACAGTTGCAGATAAAACGGATCATCTGGGTAAGGAGTGGACATACTAATGGTCAAAGAACAACTCTGAATTCTCCTCTTTGGCAGTGCATGAAAGAGAATGAAAATATAGGATTTATTGATAGGCAAATTTATTTCTACCTTCACTAGAAGTGACAGGACTGACCATGGAAAAGCAGAATAAGCAGTAACTTAATTGCATTAATGCCATTAACAGTTTTCCTCTGTTGACACTATTTTAAGAGTGTTTCTCTGGAATTATCTTTAAGATATATACCAATTAAAAATTCGGCTCTTTGCCTACACCTGAGAGATTTTTAAAGAAATAAAGGAAGCCAATAAGAAAGCTTCTGTGAATCCAAAATCTGATCTAATATTAGAAAAATAAAATTGTTTTTAGGTATACTCTGAGCCTGAGAATCCTGCCAAAATGAAAGTTCTGGTACAAATTTTGAAATCCCAGCTAGGCAGCCAGTTAACACAATTCCTTATTTCCAGGTAAATCTCCTTTATCTATTTACTTCCTACTTGTGCTGTCTCCTTTTTTGTAGTACAATTAGAGCAGGCAGATAGAAAAATTGTTTGCTTCCAAAGAGAAGTATGCTATTATGAAAATGTGTTACTTATGTCAGTGTTGTGAATTATTTTAAAAATCTTTTGTAAAAGTGTTCACCTTCATTGTATAATTGTTCTGTGGGATTTCAGCTTCTTAAAATCTTGGATAAATATTAGTTTTCACTTAAACCTGTATGTTGCAGTGAACCATAGAAAAAGGGGAAAAAAGAAAAAATACAATACTAGGCCATTTTTGGTTGCATTTTATTCGTACAGAATATTACAAATTTTATTGCTGATGAAGCTAAGAATAAAAGAAGACAGATGTCAGGAGACAGCTCCTTTTGTACTAGTGTGAAAGAAAATTGGCTCGCATAAAAACAAATAAACCTCAAGCTATGAGAATATTGAATAGAAGAAAACAATGGCAGGCATTTTGTTTTTATTTTTTAGGTGTTTTTTTAATGGGGAATGGGTAATGGTATAAGAATGATTCAGAAGTTACCCAAGTCAAAGTGCAATTTCAAGAAAAAACATTCAGAGGCAGACCTAAGACAGGACAAAATTAAAAACCACAGCCTTATTTTCAATATTCAAAACCTTTATATTAGAGTTGAGATTTGAAAAATGCTTAACACTCAGGATTTCCCAGTGAGATCAGTAAATTGGAACACAAGGATCCTAGGAACCTCAGAGTGACACATTTAACTGGGAGCTCCTATTTTTGTGAATGTTGATTAAAATCTAAATAAATAGGACAATATTAAAAATAAGGCAATATGAAATGTAGATGATGTGTCACTGAGGAGAGTTATGTTCTCCATCTGAATCTGTGAAGAACCCAGAGCAAGAGACCTGAGAAATTTTAAATTGTCATTACCAAGCAGAGCCTGTTGCTAGGAAGGGTAGACAGGAGACTGTCACTTTTCAAACTGTGTTGTCTTGGGAAATAGAACAGAGATTAATTAAGAAGGACACAAGTGATGAAATGTATGTGGGGGAAACTGATTAAGATGTACTGGAGGTCAAGGAATTCTAGAGAAAGTGAGCCAAAACAGAAAGGAAAGAAAAAAAAAAAAAAAAAAAACATACAGGGGGGAAAAAATCCAATATTCAGACTTCATATGAAGGCAGAATTTGTTCTCCAAATATGCTAATGGAGCCCACTATTATTTGCCTACAGATTATGAGCACTTCATAAGCCATGACTTCAAAATACAAATCTTTGTGAGATACATCTGTGACATGAATATATAGGAACTGAGAGACTTAGGGCTATGAATCTGCTCTTTTTCTATTCCCTGTGTCATTCCTGATCATTACTAGACCAAATAGCTTATGAATATATCTTAGAATTGCTTGAATCTGGAAAAACATGTTAAAAAAAAAAATTGGAGATTTTTTAATGTGTAAATTTGCAGAATTTTTAGTGCACCATGTTGCAGTTTAGATCAGTTTTTGAGGCACTTGGCCCCCACTAATCTTTGAACTTAACAAAAGGAACACTACTGTTGCATTTGAGTCTCAGCATAGATATATATCGCTGACAAAACAGGTATTTTGGTCTTCCTCAGGGAGTTCAGACACTGCTAATAACTTGGTAACAAAACAAATATGAATATAGTGTTACTTAGCTTGCTTGTCAAACAAAGGCAGGAAGCATTGTTTTCATTCCCAAAAGAATCAGAATTGTGAAAGCATCTGAGCATGTACATGTCCAGCTTCCCTGACTGTATTCTTCAGTATATCTGTATGTCTGTTGGATTTGTGGAACTAGAAAAACCGCCTTCAAGAAACTGTAATAGACAGTAGTCTGGTTCCTTCTGAGATGTCAAATACCTACTTTATTAGAGTGAGAAAATGACAGTCAATTTAAACCAGAATTTATTGAGAACATTAAGAGCTGGAAGGGCTTTGGCTAATCACTGTAATGTCCCCAACAAATGGTAAATGAAAGCACGAGGAAATTGAGTTAACACAAGTTAAAAGTTCACATACTTAGTGAATTACATTAAAAAACCTATAACCTAATTAAATTATCTAAAACTACTCGTTTCAGTCTGTCCTCTTATACTAGTGAATGCATAGGATGGTATTTTCTTAGACACGTAGTAGTTGATAGGTTTAGCATGAGTCAGATAAAGAGCCAATGAACAAGATGAAAGGATTAATTGTTTACTAGTGTGCAATGTTCTGAACATTCAGACCCAATGATGAGAAGAGTTTTCTGTTGGTGCTTCATGTCTGTATGAAAAAAAAATAGTATTATCCCTAGTAGAATGCATGTATGAAATGCATCCATTTCCCCTCCTTCACAGAACTTTTTCTTAGGGTAAAGGCTGGAGAAGGCAGTATATGCATGCTCAGAGACATGTGTTTCAGGTATGCTGATATCCCTTAAAATTGCAGGTGTGTTGCTGGTTTATACACCATTATGCTATTTCACAAAGGTCCTTTCACATGCCTAGATTTTATAGTAAGATATAAAACATAAGATTTTGTTTTCTGAATTTCTGTGTTGTCTCAGTGCAATAATCAATTCTTTTTCTTTGCATTTGAAAGAAAAGGATAAAAATATTTCACTAGTGTAACTGGTAAATGTCCTAAAACCCTTTCTACAGATTCAGGGCTTATTGAAAATACAATGGTTAAAGAAACTGTGTGGTTTCATCTTGAGGCATAGTAATTTGAATTGAAAACGGTAGGCAAATATTTGAGAATCTACAAGAAATTTGTTATGGTAGTCAGAGAGCAGTATGTACATGCAGTAGCATTCTCACTTCTAGCATTATAGGAGACTGTTTCAAGACAACTTCTGGATATTAAATAGCAGAAATGTTTCCAATTTGGAGAGTTTGGGCGTTTATGCATTTGCTGGCTTTTCTTCCTTGAGATGAAGAAAATCATGTAAGATACAGCTCAATCCTTTGGCTAATCCTCTAGGACAGAACCAGCATCTGAATACATCTTTGTGGTGCTTGACTTTTCCCACAAAAAAACTTACCTGTGTCACCTGACAGACAAATTCATAAGGAAAATTATTGATGATGGCAGAAGAGACAGTTTTCAGGTCTAGGAAAACAATACTACAGCATGACTAATATAAGATGAAGACAACATTCCAACAATGTTCAAAATTTTCCATATCTCATAGAAAGTTTCATCTTTAATTTCACCTTGAGAATGCATTCTTCTCATCAAGCTTTAATTAGAAAAATATTTGTTTTTCACAGAGAAATAGTGGCACACTTTTGTGTCTGCTTGCTTGAGAGATAAAAGCAAACAGGAAAGGATTTTTTTCCCCCACCCACAGAGAAATAATTATTTTATTAAATGAAAGGGCTTGTTCACTCCTATTTAATTCTTCTAAGTGCTTGCCTACCAAGAAGAGAGGACATTGCTGACTGTTTATTGCTTGCGTCAGTTAAGAGACTCTATCAGTTTGGGTTCTGTAAAAGGAGACATTCTAAACTTAATTGCAATCATTCTTGACTTTCCTTGCTGGTGATTAGTTTAACATTAAGACCTGCTGACAAAGAAACAAAAACATTATCCTCTTTTTCCCAAAGAATATTTTACACTTTAATATTTCTCCATATCTTTCGTAGTCTTAAACTCTATCAGAGGCAATATGTCTATTTTAAATAAATAATTTTTTTTTTTGCTTTCTTTGACACTGCTGGTTTTCACACACTCCACCACAAAATGGACAAATAAATTTAAAAATATACACCCTGCACTATAAATAGCATATTTTGGCATTTGTGGGTAGCTCAAAGCCCGCTTTAGGTAAGCCTATGCTTATTTGGATAGGCTTTGTTTAAATGCAGAAACACCCTCATGTAAAATTGAGACATTTCTATATATTTCCACTCTTGAGACAGATAAATTTCCATCAATTTCTCAATGAAAAAGGAACAGAAGATAAAGTCTTCAGGAGCACAGATCATTTTAGAAAGTATTACATTGTAAGAAGATGACCAAGCCTAGAGTAACTTTTAGAAGGCTGGTGTGCTATAAGAGCATGAAGAATTATACTAGAGAATGATTACTTTGGAGGGTTTTTTCTTTCAATCTGAATGCAAGTAGTTGATTTTCACAAATGAGAAAAAGGGAAGAATTATGTTATGGCTCTGAAGTGCTTTCTGAAACTCCAGCATCTGTAAAAGGTAATCAAATTCCCCTCACTTGAGCAGTAAGCTGCTCACCCTTGGTGATGAATGCCATGTATCTTATAGTCCTGATCTGCCTATCTGCTAAGTTCAGCACCAGTGAAAAAAAATCAGTGAAATCAATGTGGTTATACTGATGTAAAGCTCGAGTAATGCGTTGAAGGAACAAACTCTAAACCTCAAAATTCCTCATGTGGCTGTCAAGTGAAAATAATCACTGCCTCTAAAAAGATTTTTTTACAAAAGATGCTTGTAGATATTTTCGTGGAATTTCCTAAGGTCTTTTAACTTTTTCTTTTTCTTTCTTTCTTCTTTTTTTTTTTTTTTTCTTTCTCTTTTAGATTTTCTGTGTAGGTCAAAAATCTATTCACTTCACCATCACTGACATATATGCTATACGTTTTCATGCTTTCTTCATATTATGCAATTGCTTTTGCTCCTGTGAATCCCACATAATGAAAAAAAATTCTTTTCTAATGTATAGCTTATATTAAAGCAATAGGATATATTATGTCAGATTTCTTATGAGTAAATTCTAATAATGGCTTACATAAAAATGAGAGCATCTGTTTCTTTTAGCTTTGAATTTAAGAAGTATTGCAGAATCTGTAAGTATCTCTGAATGCTGCACAGGCATTCATCACACTGAAATGATTTGCCAGGCCTAAACAGGCTTGAGCTATATGAAATTTTAAAGATACTGCTGTAAACTCATTTGTTAATTTTATTAAAATAATGAAAAGCATATATTACTTTACAAAACACTGAAATGTTAATTCATATGAAGTGTTTATTTTCTACATGTATATTGCATTATTGTATGTGGTATTAAAACTGGTTCCTCTTTTTACATTTTCAGGTTTTCTCTTTTTATCTCTTATGCAATAGAATTTTTAAAATGCATTAACCTGTTAAAATTTTACCAAAAACTTCTAAACATTATCACCAGCTTGGGCTTTCTGATACAAGAATCTTGAATATTGAGCATATTCAAGATGAGTTAAATAAGAACATTTCTTGTCAATAAGCAACAGTAAGACAAGTAGCAATTTAAAATGTGCCATCTATGTGTGTTCAGGAAAAAGATGGTATTAAACTAAGAAAATTACACAAAACACTACTTAAGCCAAATTAGTAGTAGGTAATTTTTTTTTTAACATAACTATGGCAAAGTAAGCAGGTGATTTTTTTTTTTCCATAACAATATTCTAATAGAGGAAAACTATTTCACCGTTATTGGTGAAAATCAAGTTGCAGCAAACTGAAGTATTTTTACTGATTTTTTTTTCTATCTGACTTCTTGGCACCTATTTGTTATCCAAAACTAAACATTTAATCTTATTGTATTTTTTTCTCAATGGTAGAACTTTCCTACTTAGAAAAAGATCACTGCTATAATATTGAGGACCGCAATATGTTCAATATGACAATTTTCTTTTTACATATTATTTTACTTTTATCTTCCAACAAAATCCATTTTGCATGCCACTGTCAAGTTACTTGTGGTGAGTTGGTGCATTTTTATCCATATATAGGAGATATATAAAATTACTGTCTCCGTTAATGTAGAGTTACTCAGGTGTATGAGGTCCTTCAGTATCACTTTTTAAAACTTTCTTGTTTTAATAGACATTTGTGGAAAAATACTTTGGGTTTGGATTTTTAGGGGAAGTTGGGGTTTTGTGGGGTTTTTTTCCCAAAAGTCCATCTGACATTTAAACACATAAGGTATGTGGATTTACATTGGTAATTATATGGTGAACTACATTCCTGCTTTGGGAATTTCTCTGAGAACATTCAAAGGTTTTGGCTAGTAAATTCAATTACCTAGCTGTACTGACAGGCATGCAGAGCATTGCATATGCAAAGATCCCCACAATTTACAAATGTAAGAATTCAGTCTGAGATGCTTACTGAGCACAGATTTTCCTGACAGATGTATATACTTCTGCTGCTTTTAATGGGACTTCTGGTGGGCCCCAGGCTTGATCCTGCAGCATTTATCTAGCTAAACTCATAGGAAACAAACTGGAAGCTTTAAAAGCATAAAGACTACATTACTGGTATTTGGACATATTTTCTTTTTGTTTTAAATATATCAATAATTTTTTTTAAAGCCTTATTTTTCATGTAGTAGCTTTCAGCCAAATGTTGTGACTCTCAGACCATGAAGTATGAAAAGATGTTACAAAAATGAAGTTCTTTGTTAACATATAAGGCCACAGTTAATAATTCAGAATAATAATATCTTACAGAGTGTATTTGGTTCCAAAATGAATGTATGAGCCTGTTAAGCACTGGAGCTCTTTGTACTGTAAGTTCTTAGCATATACTGCATGAGGATGCTACAGCCAAAGATGATATTAATATTAATGAAGAATGGGATCTAAGATGTAGTGAGTCTCATTCTTTCCCCAGCCTCCTACAAGCTAAATCCATTAGTATAGATAGATCAGCATTAATATACAAGGAGACAAAATAGCTCTCAATGCAGGGACAGTTCTGCATGACCTTTGGTACGATAAGCTTGTACTTGTTCATTGTGGTGCTCCGAGTTGACCTATGCAGCAATGTTAAATCTGATGTAACCAGAGAAATAATGTCAGTGCTTCATGTGCAACTTCAGTGTTTGAAGCCACTGTGCTTTAGGGGAGAGGAATGTTGAGCTTTTTGGTTTGTATATCTTTATACTGATTACAAAAGGGTTTCTTCCAGGGACCCAAGCGTAAATCTATAGAAAATTAGTTATTAAAGTCATTAGGGACAAGATGCAGGTTATTGCTTTGTATTAAAAATGAGTACTTTTAATATGCTGTGCTGTTCATAAAGGCAATACTGACTCAGGATCCAACTTGCTTCTGGACATCCACTAGAATTATTTTTAATTGTTAAGCCTCAACATAGTCTCCACAGATTTCAGTGCCTAAAGAGTAACTCATCTCTTGTTCAAGTTTATACTTCTAGACACTGAGAAATTGCTTGGAGATTAAAAACACTAAAAGCACTATACTCTTGATGCACTCTGCTGAGAACACTGTTTTCAAGAGTTTTGAGAGTTGCAAAACTTTCAGAATGTTTTTTCAGTATGTGGTTGCAAAAAACCCAAAACATATAGAGTATTGCTGGTTTGGTTCAGTTCTACATTTACACAAAGGAAGCTTTAAAGATAGTTTCCACATCTAACATTTTGTAAAGCTTCTTTGAAGATATTGCATGCCAGAGGAGCTGTGAATTAACATCCCAGAAAAGTGACAAAAGCATGCTTGCAGGGCAATAGAAATAACCATACCTGCATTATATTCATACTTCCAATCACAGTTGGTGTTTGTTACTCACAAGGTAAGTAATTGTTGGAAAAGAGGGCTGGAAAAGAGGCAAGTAATAATTTGTAACTGATATTTAAGTAATCTTTGTGCAAAGCTGCAGCCAGAGTATAGCAAGCATAGGAGCAGGGCTAAGCATGATCCACATGAACCAGGACTTTGAGTTCTAGCCTCATTGTTTTCCCAAAACTGTTTCAACTACTTGAGCAATTTTGAATGCATATGTTTCTGGTTAAGCTCTTCTGTGTATGTGCTTTTTGTGTATAGCCATCAGCAACATTGCACTTGTGTGGCCTGAGAGAGATATGTCTTTGTACAGCATAGTAACTTCAACAGTTTTGGTTTATGGTTAAACAGTCTTTGAGAACTCTGCACTCCAGAAGATTCCCAGGGTTTCCAGGAACTGCGTTTCCAGCTTCATTCCAGAGCTAGCCTGGGGCAATTTTCTTTGTCACAATACCAGAACTTTTCTTTGGTTTGTTCAACTTCCACAACCCCATCCTGTTCCTAGCATTAATATTCTTAGTTGATGTGGGAAAATATGGACATAGTCCTACTTCAAATTGCAGGGAAAACTTAAACCATGACCTTGGGGGTCAGGGGAGAAATTCTGACATATGTGTAACAATGAATCTGTCACTAGACAATATGGCTGGGCTCTGAAGAAATTTCACTATGTGCCTTTTCCCCCTTATTCATTATTAACGTTGCTTTTTAGATCAAATCTATCCTTCCTTCCCTTTTTTTTTTTTCTTGCCTATAGTTCTGCTTACTTTAGTATCTGTACACTAGCTAGCTGCTTTGGCTGGCTGATGGAGGGTGCTGCTTGGAAATTCATCATCTCACCAGAATCATGCCTGTTCTTGAAACACCATCTCTACTGTAGGGGGAAGGGCTGTGCCCTAACATGGGCTGAGACAGCAAGAGCTGTGGTAAATACTTTTCAGCTGAAAAAAAAAACTATATAGATGTATATATTTATAATGAAGTGCTAAACCAAGTCTAAATTATAAAGGACAAATTCACGTCTAATTAAAGAAGGGACACGTCATTAACATCGATGAAGTGAGACTCATATAAATTTGTGTATTCTATATCACATCCCATTCCATTTGAATGTGCCAAAAAAAACTTAGGCATGCTCTAGAAGAAGGTATATAGCTCAAAACACACAAAAAATCACCACTTTGCTTTGTTAATTTTAAGGCATTTCAGGTTAGAACTGTGTTAACTTAAGACATGCTACATAAGAGAACTTTTCAGTATTTCCCTCTGAGCTGTTTCTTCTATGTGCATCTGTTCACTTTTATGCCCAACAGAAAAATAATCGTCAGATCAGACAGTCACATTTAGATAGTATTTCGTGAGACCTACAGAAGGGATTGTGAGTGCGAAGATCCATTCTGGAGCCCTTGAGAAAGGTCACAATTTACAAATGCCGTGTAATCCATACTTACCCCAAACATTTTCTTGTGCTGAGTGATAGCATTAGATGTTATCTCAGTACGTTTGAGGCTTGAGTGATTTTAAGTAAACACTGGCAAAGAGAGAAAAGAAGAGAAACTGGAGGTAGTTAAGGAAAAAACTTCATGAATTCTGATCTCGGATCGTATTTCTGCTTATTATCTCCTTGAGTATACGAAGATAGAGCCCCTACTTAACCATATATTTATGCTTAATGAAGTTCTTGATCTAATGGAATCCAATGACTAAAATGTAAAAATACAATTAGACAACCAGAAAGTGGAGACTGCTATTGCATATGTTAATCAGCTGGAATACAGCCCTTAGCTCTCTTATTTGCAACAGAAGACTCCCACTGCTTATGTCTAGCCTCACTACTCCTCTGGAAGAAAGCCTCTGCCTTCCAGATAATAAATTCTGTTCTCTTTTTCCTTGAGTAAATGATATTGCTAACACCTCCATGCTACTTTGAAAATACTCCCCCTCTTGAAGCTGATTCCTTGGCATGAATAACTTTTATACCATTATTTTGCAATTAGCAATGGGATTACATAGAAGTGCCATGCTAGCTGAGTAGTTGGTAATCTTCATTGAGAGGAAAACATCAGAAATACTGTGAGGGCTTCTAATGTTTTTTTCATCCCTATCCTGATTCCTTATCCTGTAAAACATACATCCTTTTCGGCTTCTTGCATTATTTCTGTTAGCAATTACAGCAATTTAGTGTCTTTCAAGTGCAGAAGGCAAGCTGCCTTTTGAGCAATAGTCTACCACAGGTTATTTGAATTAGGATGTTTCAATAACAGTACAGCTGTCCCGCCAAGATGAAGGATGTCACCTTGGTAACATGGTTAGTTTCCATCAGCCTCAGATCCTTTATTCATTCCTGAACCCAGTTTCAGGTGTTGGGGGTTTTGTTTTTTGTTTTGTTTTGTTTTTTAATCCAATACATAGTGGCACAAGACCAGCTGTCTCTTCACTTGGAGTAAAATCTCTGTTTCTCCTCATGCCTCGAATAGCTTGTTTTCTTGTCATATGTAAATTCAGTCATGCAGGTACCACTACCACAGTGAACACATTTGAAGAGGATATCTACTTCCAGAATTAGTGTCTTTTTATGCCCATAATTACAATGACATTTTCTGAACAATCTAATAGGGGACTTTTTAATTCAGTATGAACTTCCACGATTTTTGTCATGGTGCTACAGTCTTTCAGTATTTCAAGGAAATTATGTTGCATAGGAATTAGAGAATATATGTATCTCTAGCTGTCATTGTAGCTTTACTTTTTTAAAAATACAAGTATGAGGTACATGATATACTTTCAAAAGGTAAAGTTTTGTGCTGAGAGGTGTACACGAATCATAAATTTTAAAGTTATCTCTGCATCAGTAAGAAAAGGACCAATATTTTTTTTTTAAGTGCAATTTTTACTCTATTCTTTAAATATCAGTATTTGTATGTACGACCTTTTCAGTTTATTGGTAAAAATTAATGAAAGCATTTATATTTCCACATGATTAATACCAATACAAGAATATATAAGACAAAAATATTACTTAATGTACAAGTAGGATTTCTGTATGTAAAAAGCTAGGTCTACATTAATAAACATGTATCCAGAGTATAGGATGTGATATTTCTTCACTTGGAAATTAATATGAAGGACTGTGACATTAAAAGACGTGATTAAAAGGAAAAATATCACAGAATTTTTCTAATTTTATAATGATATGGAGCAAATACCAAATCACTTCAACTAGACTATGTAGCCCTTTCACAAATTTACAAGGGTATGTGGGAGGTACTAAATCCTCATTCCCTTGTTTAACTTTGGGGGTTAAAAGTTGGTGTGAGCAGATTGCAAATCAGCGTTGCTGCTCCACTTAGAGTAGTCTGAAAGAAAAGATAGAGACAACAAAAGTAATTTCCAAGAGAAGCTGTACTGATAATTTTATATAATGTGGTGAAGGTACTGCTGATTTCTAACCTCAGTGAAGAGTGACATTTTAACTTGATTACTACCAGTCTTCTAATACATAAAGATTAAAGCTGCATGTGCAAGAAGGTCCTATTCAGACTGATGTCTCTGTGAGAAAAGAGGTTGTATTTCACACTCTCTGCATGTTGTTTTCTGATATTAAGAGATAGTATGGGCTCTGAAATTTAAATCTCTTGCATATAACCTACTAACAGCACCTCTTTTTTGGGGAAAAAAAAAAAAAAACAACAAAAGAACAATTATAAGCAAATGACTGAGTGGTTATAATACAAAAAGTAATAATGCCAGAAAGGCAAATATGTCTGGCATTCTCAGCTATTAATAGGACACAAAAACGAAAACAATAACATCTAGTTTTGGTGCCTGCAGTTTTGTATACTTTGATTTATGTCATGACTTGCATTTGAGGCATATACACAATGATTCTTTTTTTTTTCTATTAAAAAAAAATACATTTATTCATAATGTATTAATAGGATGTTGCCCAGGATACTACAATTAAATTAAAATATGTATGATGAATTACTGTTATTTTTAGAGTTAAAATCATAAAGTGTATGACTAATTAGCTTATTAAAAATAGTTAAATAGTTTCTTTTTACATAATTATACAGGTAACTCCAGTGGTTACTAACAACTTGAAATGGGATGAATTACAGATTATCTCTATAAATATGAAGTGCTCTTTTACACTGGCAAAAGTGATAGTAATCCCCTTTATCAATAGAAGGTTAGGCAAAAAAGGAAATTGTATATTGTCCAGGACTGGAATGTAATTTGTAACAGAATCAGTTCTTTAAATCTGGAAAATTATGTTACAAATCTTTGTTCTACTCCTTTAAAAAATAATTAAATAACTGGGGAAAGTAGAGGCAACATTGGTTTAGGAATTTTAATACTTTGTCATTGAGGACTTGGTAGATAAACTTAAAGGCGTAAATCCTTTGAAAAATGTGTGTCCTAGTTAAGATCCATGATAAGGTTTTAGATTTGTGTTGTTTCACATGTAATAGAAAGTATTGGTTTCCCTATTTTACAATGAGCAATTAAATAAAAAACAGTATGGAATATAAGCGTTCTTCCTGTGCCATAATCTCTTTTCTGTATGTACTAAATAGAGTTATAAAAACTCTAGTCGTGTCTGTGAGAAGCATGGTTACTTTTGTGGTGTTTGCTCAACATTTTCTTCCCCATCACTACAGTATTAGGTGAGTGATGAAAACAAAAGACACTTGAAATTCATGGCATCTGATCATATTTGGTCAGGATTAAGTGCATTCAACTGTATTTTATGTTTAAATGTGAAATTAGTTTCTACAGAACAATTAATTAAGCCACAAAAATTAAAGTTTCTGCTTTAAATATTGACACAGCTTTAATCATAAGAGCATAAATGTGGCATGTGTTGAAGATAAACCAATGAAGTTCATAAATTCTTCTGTACAGGGATGGATGGATAGACAGATAGGTAGTCAAGGAGATATCAGATGCTATAAGGTATAACTGCCATAGAGCAAGGGAATATATGATAAAAAAAAAAAAAAGTACTTGTGTTAATGAAGTAGAGAAATTGTGTACACTTAAGAGTTGCTCATTTTTCATATTCACATGGATGTGTAAATACTCAGAATAATAGTACCTGACAAAGTGCTAAGATTAGACTTAACATCGAGTGTGAGGTGGAGTGTTTAATGGATGGACTTAAAAGCAGGTAACAGTACAGCATCCCATGTATACTTTTGTAATTGTATATTCCTCCAGAGATAATGGATATCATTATCAGCGGCGCCTGTCCTAAGAAACTTGGCAAGGTTATGATTGTTTGTTACAGCTTTGGTTATATTAACATATACATTAATATTTATAAATATTTTATGTCATGTTAATTTTTCATATAAGATGATTTATGTAATGCTGCTCTGCCCTGTTAGAGGGCATTTGCAGTGTGCTTCAGAAGGGAAGAGAATTGATGTGTGTTCTTTAAGAGGACTTGTCTCTTACAATGCTCACTGCATTATTCTGGAGAACAGTGATTTAAAGATAAACTATCTGAATTGCAAATACACTCCATTAACTTTTTAAATAAAACATAAAGACCACTCAAAAAAAACCCCAAACCCACAGTAATATTATTAACATAATATTTTCCCCTGAATAATGAAAAAAAACCCCAAAACCTGAAACAAACATCGCAAACAATGTTAGATTCCTTGGTTTGAACTAGAGAGATTTTTTTTTTTCTTATATCAGGAGAAATTAATAACTACTTTTGTGGTATAGTTTTATAAATTTGTGGGGTGAAATACTGTATAAACTTTCCAGGTTGCTATTGAGGAAATAATGATAAGATATAGATAGATATAGATATAGATGATATAGATACAGATGATATAGATATAGATATAAATAGATATAGATGATATAGATATAGATATATAGATATAGGTATAAATATAGATATATCCTTTGACGAAGGAGGAAAATAACTTACTACAAATCCAGTCATAAAGAAACATAAAAGTCAGCTCTTAAGCAGTAAGTATGACATGAAAAGTGGCAGAGATGTAAATAATTATGCCATTCAATTTGACTGCTTCTCACTATTAACTGGAAGAGTAATCACAAATCATTAAGTTTGTGAATTAGTGGATATGCAAGCAAACACAATACCAGGCCACTTTCATGACAAGGTACAAGCATAGGGGAAAATATAAACTAAGCATAATTTCAGAGTTCATAAATCACGAAACTAGATGGGTATGATAGATTAACTAGTTTATGGGTAAATTATTTGTTTAGAAGATATGATCTACAGTTTCCCTAAATAAATAAAATATTATAAATTTCTTACATTTAAAATGTAGGTTTTTAAACACAAATGGCATTATTGTTTTTAGTTGCATGTCAGCCTCTAACAGTCAGGAAGTGGTTCCAAACATACACTTGAGGACATGGCTTAATGGCCATGGTGATATTAGGTGGATGGTTATTGATATTAGGTCGATGGTTGGACTCTATGATCTTAGAGATCTTTTCCAACTGAAACAATTCTGCTATAGTGTTTAAGATCTCATGGCCAGCCTAAGACAACAATACACAGGACCTTTGCCAAGAAGTAAAGGTTTTATCTGGATATGGACACCTATGTTCTAGATAGTATATTTTAACAATTAAATCTGTGGAACTTTCTGTTAAATATTTTACAAGTCATGTCAAAGGAAATACATGTTATCAGTTTCAACAACTGGAAGCTACTGATTTTTTTTCCTGTGTGCTCCTGTGAGTTTCCTAGAATCTCTATTACCCGGAATCTCTATTACCCAAATGGTCACCTTTGTTACTGCAAAATCTTTTTGACTTTTTGAAATAAACTGATGAGATTTCACTTTAACTCATAGATTTGAATGGACAGTATCCCTTGAATCTGGAGCATCTGATTTTTAAATATCCACCCAACTTGTCCTATGAAATACAAGCACATCTTCAAAAATATATCTATATATTATATAGACTTTTGCCTTCAGCATTAGTACTTTGATGACTTGTGATTGGATTTTGTCAACCAGATTTAAATTTAATTTTAATTTAAAAAAAAAATAATAAAATAAAACCTGGCAGCACTTTGACCCAGAATTGCATTAGATAATGCAATGATGAGTGTTGTATAAGAACCTTGAGTGTAAGTGAAAGTACTGGAGAAGAAAATATACATGCATTTAGGCTAGTATTTCTTAAGTCCTGTTTTCAGTTTTTGATACCAAATAAGAATTTCATCAGAGTTAACTGCCGTGGAAGGGGAGGGTGAAGAGAAATTACATAAAATCTCTGGGCTGGAACGTGATTAAGTAGCCATACAATACAGTAACTGAAACGACGGTGGACATTAATTGGTCTTCTCTGTGGGAAATAGCAGTATGGGCAGCAGATGCTGACAGTGAGAAGAAATGACAAATTTGTATGAAATATAAGCACTTATTGTCTAATGAAAATCTTATAATAAATTTGATCATTTTAAATATGAAGATTGATTTTTATGCAGAGTTGAAAAAAAAATTATCTGCTAGGCCAAATATATGTTGACAGTATTATTAGGAATGTATTTCATGCAAAATCAACAAAAAATTTCCACTTTTAATTTTTTTTTTAACCAGTAAGCCCAGTTATTCTTAAACATATATTACTGATGAAATGTTTATTTTGTGCTAGGAAGAATAAAGAAGGACAGTGCTTTATTAGCTTCCATTACCCATGCTGTGAGAAATTTGAACAGTAAACAAATATCATATATAATGACAACTATGTTGAATAATCAGAGAGGGGAAATTCTAAGTAAATCTTGAGTATTTTCAATACCAAAGGGAGGCATTTGTAATATATGTTTGTATGCTCTGTGCCCTTCTAAGCTTCTAAGTGCTGCAAGCCTGCCTGAGGGGTAATTGTAGCTATGTCATTGGCAGTAAGAGGACCCAGTGAGGAACATTCTCGCTCAGTTTTTAGCTATGAAAGAGCATAGAAGCAAGCATCCTGTGTTGGGCATAGCTTGAAGTAAAACAACATAATTCCAGTTAACAGCAAAGTTTAGGTTTTTAAAATATCACGTATGTCAAAAGAAGTGATTCAGTGACACTTCTTTGTCCTTTTTTTGTTTTGTTTGTTTGTTTTCTGTTTTGTTAGTGGGCAAGAGGTAGAATATGAGGAATGCGCAGTACAAGTAGATGTGGCAGAATGTGCTGTACAAAAGGAAGCAATAAAAGCAGTTGTTGAGAAGATAACCATCGAAGGGATTACTCTGTAAGGGAGAAGCTCACTAATTGATGTTACAGTCAGAACAGAGATGCCTTTTGCAAAGAGTGGACTGGAACCTGTCCTTAATCTAGGAAAAGAGAGGTGATGTAAAGTCTTACAATATCCGTGGTATCAGACCACAACAGACTGAATGTTGGTGAAAAGAAGACAATTATTATAAAAAAGAGCAGTATTCTTTTTAAGCAATGGATAATTTGAAATATTAATTTCAATAATTAAAATATTCTAGTAAATAGAGATACTGCAAATTCTCACTATTCAGTACAAATCAAAGTAAAATACAAGTAAAATATTTAATATTTCATGTATAAAATAGTGATATATATACTATAAAAATACAAACCCACAAATTATTAATTCATTGATGGAAAGGCATCCAGCTGTAACTGACATTTCTATACAGCAACAACAGAGAAATGTGTCTAATTCCTTCTCATCTACTTATTGTTTTTAAAATCGAAGTAGAAAAAGCATCTAGTAGAGCTTTTGCAGAATAAAGAAAAAAAATAATAACAATTAAAAAAATCATTCCACTGCTGAACTTTTTGATTAAGTTTTACTTTTAAAATGCTGGTGCTAGGAAATGGGATCCATATTAGCAACCAGTACAAAGTCAAATCAGTAAACCATGGTATTTTGTTTTAAAATAAGTATTTGCGTTTCTCAACTAACTTACATTATTTTTCTTTTAAGATGTTTTGGGGTTTGTTGGGAGTTTTATTGTTGTTGTTGTTTATTGCTATTATTTTTTAAAATATTTTTTCTTTTTTTAGGGAGCATGTTTAAGAAATACTAAATATTACTTAGATCCTTGCTTTTGATCTGGATATGTATTTGTTTTGCTATAAGCTATACCACATACAATGTGGAAATTCAGCCCTAAGTGGAAAGAGACAGAATTTTAACAGCTGTCAATATAGTGTGAAAGTTAGGCAGTGTGTTGGTTATGACAAGGAATGCTTCCTCTAATCTCTTCAATTACTTGTGCATAGTTTGGTTTGACAAGTGCTCAGCATCACAAGTTACCATAGCTAATCAAAGGAAGCTCCATAAATGACAAACCTCCCATTTCTCTTTGCAAGCCCAGATCTGTATCTATAATAGCAAGGCAAAAATCTGACCATTTGAAACAGTTTCCTGTGTTTGATGCAAACAAGGCAGGAGGATCAGGAGAATAAAAAGTAATAGAAGATAGATGGAGGTCTATGATATGTATTTTCTACAATGAAATGCCAGCATTCATTATGGGTTTATAAGCTTGTAAGTACTTTTGCTGGTTTTCCTCCCCTTCATTCAGGTATTTCTCCAGAGAGTTTCACAATGACACAGAAAATACATCATTTTATTTTGCACTATAAATTTTTTTTTTAATTATTTTTTTTCCCAGACATAGAAACAGGGTGGGAAGTATTGCACCTACCAGGCACCTGATCATACAATATTTAAATCAAATATATCTGCAATATTTATATCAAAGTAGTCAGAGTTTAGATTTCTGCATTTCTGCTCTTTCTGCATCAGGGCTTTGAAAGTGTAATTTATTTTATCATTTGTTGAGCTAAGTTACAAAGGATCTTTTAGAACACCTATGAGATTGCATTAGACAAACGAAGCGGTCTCACACCTTATCAGCTCAGTATCTAATGTTTGGCATATCTGAATGAAAAAAAATAGCAAAAAAAATTTTTTTTTTTACCCTTTCCCTAAAACTGTTTATTTTCCTTTCACTGAGATTTAAATTTTAGAATGAAACCTAACAGACCAGCTTCTCCATTTTCGTAGCATTTAGGGCAAGTGCAGAAGACAAGTATTTTAAGTTGTTTCTGTGTAGTTAATTGAAGGTTAAAATGCCCCCAGAAAATCCTCCCCTCATTTTCTGGTTATTCTGAATTAAGTGGGCTAGAATGATGCCACAGGGGCTTCTCAATGAGCCAAGATTAAGCTAAATCACATCAGTGATACTAGTACAGTGTAGAATCGTCCTTTAATGCAAACATAATTTCCTGACAACTAGTAGCAGAGAGAAGTACAGTGGAGCTAAGTTCAGGGTAATGTCCCCTGCTGGGAAAGAACTGTCCTCTTTGAAAGGTGAGGTTTCTGAAGATACTGTCTGAACTAAATATTTCCTACTTAAAAATTGTAGGAATTTCAACCCAGTCATTCTATCTGGTTTCTGAAAGGGCACTTGATGATGAGTGGTGGAATTTAAAATAAAAAGATTTTTCTCCCCTCACTGTAGTCCACCTGCAAGTCCCAGCACAGTCATATTTTAGTGAGTCAATGCCCATACATCTCCTGTGGTCAATTAAAGTGTAAAACCGAGAGGAAGTATTGCAAGCATTAGAGAGCACTGAGAGGAATGTGAGGTGGAAAAAAAAGTCCAGAGTTTAAGGAACGTTTATTTGAATCTGATGTGTCTGAACTGGAGGGAATGTAAGTGGGGAGAGGTAGTGAATGCCCCCCAGGGAAGTTAGCTGAGTGATCATTGATTTAGTCTGATGCCCAAACAGAAAAAATATAGACGGGAGGAGAGAACTGTTTCAAATACAATTGAAACAGAATAATAGATTTAAATGGACCAGGGAAAATAGTAAGAACCAGTTTGCTAATGCAACACTCTTTTTTTTTTCCAAGTGAAAAATGAGATCTTCCTTTGTTCCCAGTTATTTGACTTTGTTTAGCATTTGCTTTCGGAATTGTTTTTTCCCCCTAAGAAAGGCATTTAAATCTAAATTTTTGTATTATTCAATTTATTATTATTCTAACGTATTCCAGAATTTTTCATTTTCAAAATGTAAAACTAGAAAAAGATCCAGTGTTTAATATCTTTTTTAATTTAAAAAGAAAAAAAAAAAAAAAAAGTGTAGCTGAAACTGAATAGAAAGAGCATAGAGAGATTTTCCCTTCACTTAATCCGCAGAGAAATGAGCTACCAATCGTAAAAATTTATTAGTGAATAAAGTTTTGCTGACCAAAGGGTAAAACTTACGAGCTCTTACTGTGAAAACTGTTTGTCCATTCTTTGTTTTCGTGGGGGTTTTTTGTGTGCAGAAACTATAAGAAGAAATTGAATGAATACTAAAATTTGCAAAACCTCTTCTACAAGTAGGGAAGTACCAAAATGTCAGGTGCCTGTGAAGTCTTATTTCTGTGGTGGTGTTACATGGTTTAATTAAAGGATCGCTTCGTGCAAAGAATGGCCCTCCTATAAAAATTAATCACCAGTTTGTACTGAAAGGGCTTTCCTTAGAAGCCTTTATTCTGTAGTTTAAAAATTTGAATATGTGTTTATGTTGGATTGCAAGGCAAAAGGTGGTTACATAATTAGAGATCATTACATGTCACCTGAAGAACTGAGCAATCAGTTTGCCTTTGCTATAGAATTTTTAATGTCATCCTGAGCAAGTCTCTCAAGACCAAATGTTCACAGTTGGCTATTTTCTGGGTTAGGTATTCTCTAGAAACTTCTACAAAGCTCAGGAGCGCAATGCTTTCTGTCTTCAGCCTCCTTGTGTCTGCTATATTAGGGAGACAAAATTTCTGGACTAGTCAATTGATTCTACAGAGTTAATTCTAGTTACATACAGGTTTATCACCAATGTAAAATACTAAAATGTCATGTTCTCAGTACCGCAGAGCTGCCTGTGATAATGGTTTTATACAGTGCATCATTCTAATGACACAGAATAAGAAAGATTAGGCAAAATCTATTGTCTATGTGAGATAAAAATGCATAGTGATTAAGTACTTTTCCTCTAAATAAGACTGATCTCAATAAAAACTATTTGATCATTAAAGAATATCCTTATATCTGAAAGCAGAATACTGAAATACAGTTTCATGTACAGCTTTGATTATTGATGGCATTGGCTGATATTTTATGCTTTGATAAAGCAATCTCACTGTTCTTTGCTTATCATTTCTCATTTTAATGTGTCATAATAAGTATAGATGTTTAAGTAGTCTGATAATTACATGAGGACTAACATGTGTACATGCACCTCTATAAGCCTAAATAGTACTTTCAGAAAACAAAGAAAAATGAGGAATATTATCAGCATAGACATGGAACCTATTATCAAATTACCAAAGGAAGTGGTGAGTGAATTTGATTATTGCCAATGTTGTTACTTATTTGTATCGCCATGGCTTCAATGAGCACTCAGACTGTGAGAGCTTTCAGACATGCTGCATTAGACATAGCATAAATGGAAAAAGACTTTTCCTGCTCCAAGAGAACTCTACTATCTAAGCATAAAACAAAAGCAACAAGGCAGTGCATCTAATGATGGCACGCAGCAGCACTGGGAATATTGGTCAGCACAATTGCAAATACTATCCCAGCTTTTTGTGAAGGTATCACAGGAAAGAAAACCTCTAAGACACAGTTAGAAAACAAGTGAGAGAGCCCACTTTGTAGGTTTTATGTAGATTTTCTTCCAAGAGTGAGAGAAATCATGGAGAGGGAAAAAGAGGGAAAAAAAAAAAAAAAAGCAGAGAGATGCATTTTAAACTTTAAGAGTTGGCAACAGCAACTGGCATCATATGTGAGGCTGACATGGGTGTTGAGCTCTTGACAGTAAGAAAGCAATGACTGGCAGGATGGAAAAGGGCAATGGAGAATCCTTAAAATGAAGACAAGTAGCTTAAGTTTGGTAGTAGAGAAGAGACTGCCAGGAGAAAAAAGTGCTATTGCCATAGTGTTGAAATGGCCACAGTGGCAGGCTGTAGGAACACTTGAGAAGGTTGCAAGCCACTTAAAAATGAATTGACAGGTTTCTTTATCTATTCTTTTACTTTCTGTAATACAATTCCTTCTGACAGACCTGGCGAGTTTAGTGTTCCAAAATTATTTTGAGAACTATTTCTTTTATAACAGAAAAATATAAATGTAGAGCTCTAGTTCTGACAGCACGCAAGCTATAGATTTCTGATGTTGCTTCTTTATGATTTTCCATTTCTTTATGACTGATGTAAAAAGTGAAAAAGCTATATTTTTACAATATGAACATACAAAGAGTTTCACTAGTTTTCTTCAGATACTGGATTTTTCTTAAAGAGGGTCTATAGCTGTGTACTTTAGAAAGCTTCCAAAAAGATTTATGTTGTAAAATGAAACTCATTAAAACTATTTCCTTTTCATTTTTGCCTTGTTGCAAGTCCCATTCCCAAAATAGTGAGACAACTTTTCCCTGAGTCAGCAAATGTTAGAGTTCACATTAGTGCTGAATTGGGATTTCAGTTCTTTAAGATTCCACTCTTGTCTGAATTCAGGGACTTCTTAAGATATCATCAACGCTTTGTGAGTATTCAGTGGTCTGATGAAAATTTTAGCTTGTAAAAAATCTTGCCATTATTCATCTGCTATTAAAAGCTTTGATTAATACACTTTTTCTTATCTAGTCTTTGTCTAGTGTAATTCTGAAGTAACTTGGAATCAGACATGCTGTGCAATTACACTGCCACAAATTCAGCAGTGCAAATATTCTACTGATATGGTTGTAACTGAAAACTGAAAAAAATAAGAGGGTGAAAACAAAAGTGATTTTAATTNGGGGGGAGGAAATCAGAAAGAACTCATGCCTCCAGAACCTATGGATGTTTCAAAATCACCCTAACTAATATACGTGGTATTTAATAGACAACTGAAAGAAAACATAAAACAGGAGGTTGAAAGCATATGATGGAAGGAACTATGGCAGTCTAAATTTATATCCATGCCAAAACTGTCTCCACTGTTGGTGGTTCTCCAATGCTGAGGTGAGATGTGTAAAAGAGTACAAAGTCCCACTCAAGCTGCTATGTTTCTCTATGCACATATGGAAGTCACATTGTTCTGAATACAAGATGAATATCATAGAATCCAAATTTAGGTCACTGTGACTGGAATCAATTCTGTTCAGAACAGCTATTCAAGAGCAGAATTATCTGGTAGACAATTATTTTTGTATATAACTTTTACTGAAGACATTTCTGGTTTTACTGAAGAATTTTCCATCTTTAGTTTCTAGGGATATAAGAACTCCATTCATTGAATTAAATTTATTTCTATTAAAAAAAAATAAAATCTGTGATTTCAGTGGTGTTGTGAACTTTTGTCAAACCAGAAAAATAAACATATTTGAACATAACAGGTTTGTAAATCCAAAATTCAAATAGCTTGTATATTCTGAAACTGCATAAATGTTAAGTTAAAAAATGGAATTCTGGCTTAGCAAAACTGATATTAGCATCAATATTAGCATCTGTGGTAAAGTTTCTGATTGCTTTGTCAGTATATATGAACACTTGTTTTTTCTGTGCCTCTTCCTTGATTTCCCTAAATGGAAATCTCTAAGAGAGGATTGGCTTTCTGCACTGTATTTGTTGTAACTTTTTAAAAGGCAGTGCTGACAGGTTGTGATGCAGTTAACATGCCTGCATACTAACAGAACTCTTGATTATAGTTGCTAGAGTACAGCCAGTCTGGCACCAGACAGAAGGATTACAAAAAGACCCTACCTAGTAAATTCTCAGAGTTACCATACTCCTTCATCTTCACACCTAGTACCTGGACAGGAGGCTGTAGAGCTGACCTACTCTTTTATTTGTCTCCTTGCTCCATAAAATAGTAGTTGAGGAGTATCCCTGAAGCCTGGAACTAGCACGCTTCTGCTTTAAGGGATGCTACATCATCAGATTGCCCTCTTTTTCTTAAACAGAAACAGGACCTCTAAGTTGTTAACAGCATGTGAGGCTCTGCACATGATGACTACATGAAAATACACAGCATAGTACCATAAGAACATGGGAAATTAGCAGGTTCAGTTCATGCTGTTTCTTTCACAGAAGACCCTTGGTTTGACTGCCTAGCAGTATAACCTGTTCCAAAACCACCCTCACTAAGAAATTACATTCCATTGCCACAGAAACACACAATGAACCTTACAAGCAACGTTCAAATAGGAAATAATATCCAGGAACATAGGCTCAAAATCAACTGGATGTACATACATTGTTCTCAATAATAATTTGCCATTTATATTGCTATAAATGAGATATTCTGAAAATATGAGAAGTAATTGTAAAAAACCCAGTTAATTTCTCTGGTTAGTTGATAGAGTTGGGAAAAAGGACAAGCTTTCACATACAGGGTTCCTTCATCAGGGTCCTCTATCAGATATGATAAGNTTTTTTTTTTTAAGCTTTTGTGAAATTCAGAGAGAAGAGAGCTTTATCTCAAGGCTGGAAAGAACCAAGAAAATTGTGGACTGCACTGATATTTTTATAATATGAGGTTCCATAGCATCTGCCTGTACATAGAAGGATTGTAGCCCCGTGGTAAATGTGTGATGCACCTCTGTTAGGCTCACTAATCCATCTCTTCTGAGGTAACTCCTGTGATTCCAAACCTCTGAGCCACTTCAAAGAACTCCTGTTTTACAAGTATCAAAGACATGCTGGGGGGGAGGAAAAAAAAAAAAAAAGTTTTATCCTTTGAATAGAGAATAGTACTTGCCCAGTGGTCCTGAAGAAGAGTAACTGGCATTGTATAGAGTGGGCAATATTTAGGACAGGTACTTAGTTTAGCATTTGTAGCTCCATGCTGTACCAAGGCCTTTTGTACTATTAGAAAAAGAGCGTTCCCCTTGCCAGATACAAATTAGTTTGCTTCTGGTGCTGACCACTCACACTGCCACTCAGAAATCAAGAACCTCTCTTACCAATGACCTATGAAGTATAAGACTTCAAGAAAATATAACCTTTACTCTCTTGTACAAGTATTAACAAACCAAAACAATTTTAAAAGCATTACTTATAGTTTTCCAGTGGAAGAACCATGAGCTTTGCATAAATCATGTCGAGCAGAATACCAGGAAGTGTTTAAGATTTTTCTGCAGAGTGTGTGGAATAGTCCCAATACAAGGGCTGTTGTGATGACACTCATCTGGAGCAATATGCCCACCTCCATCATGACTTTGTGTTTATCAGTAAATATAGTGTGTATCAATAAAGTGAATGAGTCCCTTTATGAAAGACAAGGCACCTGCATGAGGTTTTTAATACATGTGCATGTATGTTATAAACAACGTATGTGTTAGTGAAGATATTTGGGGGATCTCATGTTGCAGCTTTCCTGTGTTAGGGCAAAATGATTTGACTTTAAATTTCTGTTTGCAGGAAAGACCATATCACCCAAGTCTTCTGTAAATATCTTCAGCTACTACTTATTTTTAGGCTGCTACAATTATGCCATATCTGATTTGATTATTAGGGTGAGCAGAACCATGGCTAATGGAATCAGTATCATGGCTACAGCAAGCTTTGTGAATTCTCCCTGCCAGTTTTCTGCATAACTACACTTACGTCACTCAAGCAGCACAGGGGTACTCTAACAATTAATTGTAAACCAGGGGGAAACTTCTAATGGACCTCTTCTTGAGATCTTGTNAAAAAAAAAAAAAAGTTCCCATGAGTGAAGTATAAGTTAGCTTTTCCAGGGGGAAAAAAGGAATGAATTACATTTCTCTTCTTGTCCTTTAAATGAATAGCATAGTTTGGGTGAAATTATCGGGCAATTGCATGCCTTTTATGCAGATAATGCTATTTGATGAAAGCGGTGTTTTGATCTGCTGAGGATAATACAGATCCAGGGTTGGATTCATTGGTGAGAGTAAAGCTGTCTTCTGTGATAACTTCATCTCAGCATGAGGTCAGACGGGGAAAACTGGGATGGGGGATTAAAAAATGACACAGTCGGAGCAGTATTCAGTTCCCTGCTGTGCTCCTGGCTGCACACTATAGCTTATGTTTCTGATCTGTTATGGTATTGTCTGCTTTTCTCTCCCAGAGCAGAAAGAGATTGCTTAAAACTTTTCTTTTTTCAGCTAGAGGGATTAGTTCAGTGCAGCTTTTTTAATTAAAGAAACTGTATCTTTTTCAATGTAATTTAAGGCTGTACAAGAAAGCCATCAACATTCATAACTTAGCACTATTACCTGTAACAAAGCCTAGCCATTCATTTTACATTCAGAACAAGCAATCACTATTAAAACTTTTGAGGGTTAAAAACTGGTAATTGGCCTTACAATTACCATTAACCATAAATTCCTAAAAGTTTCCTGTGAAGGTTCTTCAAACAGATTTGCTATTAGTTTATCTGTGTTTTCTTAGTTACATCTCCATGGTATCAGAAGAGTGGTTAAAAATATTCTGATATGTGGAAGAAGACCTAAGCTTGTTTTCTAAACAAAAAGTACAAAAATCACCTCAGATATTAAAATGACATATATTAAAAAATGTCTCTGTACTACCAGCAGCTTCCTTGTTAGATCCATATTTAATTTCACTCAACATATTATCTAAAAATATGAATAGTACCTTTATTAATTAGTAACAATATGCAAATAATTGACACTTGTTCATGATACCCCAACATTTTCAGTGTATATGCATGTATATGTGTACATGTATACACATATATTCATATATTGACATACATACGCGCACATATATTCATATGTTGATATACATACACATTGATATACATACACACATATATTTTACAACTCAGAGGGTTGAGCTTACAGCTCAGTTTAAACAAGGTTAGTGGCTAAAACCTTCAAATGTTTCAAATAAGGCCCATATGGTGATCACTTTACAAAGCATACAGGGACTGTGCTTAGGTTGCAACATACACATTTCCAGCTAAATTCCATGCCAGATCAATTAGAAACAGTTCTCCTGAGCAGACAGGAACAAACACAGATTGTTACCACTCTACTGCCTGAACTCTTGTCTTCCAGGAATGAATGCAGTCATCTTGAATACAACATATTTTACTACCAACAGCCTTAGAATTCTTTTCAACCAGTAGTATTTTAATAAAATATTTGTTTAGCCACATCAGAGCAATTATCATTCAAATTATAAAGCTAAAATGGCATATCATTGTCCTTCATTAGAGCTTTTAGCTAAAGATCTACATTTCCCAGACTTTAGTTACCAGTGATATTTTCTACTTGGAGGAGTACATAGCAGAGAAAAAGGAAAAAGAAAAGAAACAAGCAGGAAAACCACATCTGGTTTCTTTTTTCCTCATTCTATATGCATTTCTTCCGTAGATTTCCTCTGTTTGAACAGTTAATTGGTGGAATTGCCTATAATGATATCTTTTCATACATCTCAGAAAAAAACCAAGAAAGGTAATTATGACTACAAAGCATAGTAAAATGAGACCTTCTTATTCTTGTAAAAATCATAAATCCTGGATAAATGTAAATTTATTACATAAATGTCTGCGATCACATACAAGGTCTGTATATGGAATCCTGAATTGCTAGAAGTATTCTGCATTTGTCTTGATAATGGAAAATATGGGTAGTTCCCCCCTGCTATAGTTTAGTGGGAAAGTGTTATATTAGTGAAGACAAATCTTAAATTTTTCATGGACTCATGCTAATTCACAGCGATAGCAATAATGGCATTTTGTGATGGCTCCTACTTGTGAATACAAGGTGATTAAAATGATTATGTGCTTGATTCTAATGCCATAAGTTTAACTCAGGCAGCAGTTCCCAATGCAGTATTAACACTGTATGAAAGGCATTTTTGTATTCCAGATCATACGCAAACTCCTTCAGGTTCTTTCCTAAGAAGCCAATGAAGAGGGTCAGCAGTTGTGTGCAGCTGAAGTGCATCATTTTCACCAGAGGTCAGCTTTCCATATAGCTTTGTTTTATGCAGTGGAACACAAACTAATGTAGTGGAAAAGCATGACCCCCATTTAAAGGTTGATTTGTATGATAATCAGTACATTTAGTGGCCTCAAAATGAACGTGTGTAAGGCCCTATCTTGCTTTAATTAAGGTAATTAAGACATATTTCCCTCTGCAGAAGGCTATTTAATTTTATGGTTTTGTCAGTGATCAGATTAGAATATTTGTTTTACGGTTTTACCACAATTCAGTACTCGGGGAAAGTGACTTTCTCGCTTTCCTGGCAGCAGAGCACCCCGGCGCAAGGACTGGCGAGGCAGTGCAGCTCTCTTTGCGTGCTTTAGCTACGTGCGTCCCCTACACCTCCTGAGTTCCGTTCCGAGTGGAGCCTGAGCGCGCCGGGGCTCCCCGCTGACGGCAGAGAGGCGAGGCCCGGCTCCTTCTGCCCAAAGTTTCCCAGTCCCCGAGGCGGGAGGGGGAGGTGGAGGGAACGTGGTGTTCGCCAGAGCTTACGGCAGAACGCGGCCACAGCCGGCTCCTCACCTTCTGACCCGGTCGCGGCACCTTCCTGCCGCCGCTGTTCTCTTCCGACGCTGCGCTGCTAATAGCGGAGGCTGCGCGGGGGCTGCGCGGGATCGCAGGGGAGGGAAGGGCGACAAAGCGGCAGCCTTCTCCTGTGCGAGCACTCGAGCAGTCGGTGACTCGCTTCCTGCACGGGACTCGCCCAGGAACAGAAACCGTGGACCTAATCGCTAATGGGAGCAGTTGGCCATGTTAGGGTCATCCAGCAGGATTGATAGGAGAGCCGAAAGAACTTATTNCGCATATATATATATAATTTTTTTCCCCCTCCCAGTTATGAAGCGTCCTGGTGCGGAGCTAGTTGTTTCCATCATGTAGAGGCAACAATCCCTACCTAGATGCACTAAACTGTACCTTGCTGCTTACCCCAAATAAAAATGGGTGGTTAGAAACAATTTCTTCCTCCGTGAGCTGTAGCTCAAGGGCCTTTGACAACGCAGAGATTTTGAGATCTCGTATTTTCAGACATGCAAGGATCCAAAGAATCCTGGGAGCAGAAAGTGCTTATAAGCCTGTCGAAGCCCAAGTTACCGTTCAAGTACCGAAGGACACATTAAGAGTGGGTTTAGAAGTTTGGAAAGAATGTAACAAAGTATTGAATTTGTCTCATCTTTGGTGTTACAAGTAGATTAGTGCAGGAGCCGGCACATCTTGCATCAGAGGGCGTCCTGCTCTCTTCTTTCACTAACACCTACTGTCAAATAAGATTTACTGATAGTCACCTTAAAAAAACCCGACTCTTAAGTGGATAAGGAATGCATATCCTTTTGTTACTCTCTGCTAAAACAGAAAGATTATTGGCAGAGTAAGGAAGGTTTGGATTGTGATTTTAGAGACTTTAGTCGCATTTAGTAGTTGATATTAGTAATACACTTTACTACAAAGCTCTAGCACATATGTGACTACACACTTTTCAAATTAGTTTCAGTTTTGAAGGCTGAAATTTAATTAAACCTTGGTAAGGCTGTTTCATTTATATTCAAGTTAAGAGCACAAAAATAACTTACTCTGAACTTCAATTTTGTATTAAGAAGTAGTTGACATTTATTATTATGTGATGGGCTTTGAATAAGGAAGGAGTTATATATTTTTATTTATAACAGAGGAGCACCTTCACTCACTATATTTGGAGGTGATAAAAAAAAAGTTCAAGTTAGTATTAGATGAATGGATTTAGCTAAGGTAAGGGAAATGGCTGAAGAAGTAGTGCAAAATTATACTACTTTATGTTTGCATTTGCAAAATATAATTTTGAATTTTGTGTTAGAGAATTGTAAGACAAAAAGAAAACTATGTAAAAAACCTTGACTCTACAGGTTTTACTTTTAGTTTTGCAGAAATGCTAATTTCTGTGCTGTACATCAACAACGTGGTGTAAGTTCAGGGTTAAGATTGTTCCTGTGTGTTTGTTGTATGTGTCTGGTAACAAAGAATTTAGTGCAATTCACATTTTCACAATTCGAGTGCTTTCTTGCAAGGACTAAAACCATTGTAGGGTATTATATTTGAAAAACAAGGTCATGATGATTCTATTTCTACCTATATCATCTGGGCACTTACCTTCACAGAAGTCTTATCTAGAGAGGTCTCAGCGACGCCTACCTTTTAAAATTGAATCTTACTACTTTAGCTTCACCCCCAAAGTCAAAGCATACTATTCTTTTCAATTCCAGTGGTTTAGTTTTGCTATCTTTGAAAAAACTTCTCGAAACCTGTATTTAAAAGTAGTTGCTTAGTAATTATAACATCCTCTCCTGGGGATGAAGAGAGATGTCTCTTATAAAATACATTTGTTGGGATGTTTGTTTTTTGGGTGGTGGGTTGGGGTTTTTTGGTTGTTGGTTTTTGTTTGGTTGGCTTTTTGGTTTTTCCCCCCCTTGTGTGCTTAATAGTACGAATTACACACTGTCTGTGCACTTAAAAATGCTTGAAACAGAAGACTTGAAACAAGTGTTCTGTTACACTTGCTGCATACCGGTGCTTGGTGATGCTGGCGATCTATGTGTGTGTGTGTGTGTGTGTGTGTGTGTGTGTGTGTGTGTGCGGGCAGTGTCTGCTGTAATTCTCAAATGCTGACCTCAGCACTGTTGGCTCAGTTTAAATACCCAGGTACCTTGCCTCTCAGGTCGAGCCCAGCAAAGTTCAAACGCAATGGAAAACACATAGGTAAAACGCTCGCAGGTGAGAGAAAACCGCTGGACGGACCATAGGTACACCCCTGACAGTGATCGTTGGCAATATCTGCAGTATCGTTTGTGTAATTAGGAGGTTTTTGCAAGTCATCTCGGGTCAGAGGAATAGAGAAATTTTCCTTGGGAGCGGTCAAGATCACATAGCCGTGCATCTTTCATTGTAGAGTCGTAGATATGACAGATAAATTTAAGTTTGGAAAATCAAAGAAATACAGCGGGCAGCCAGGTAAAGGTTCAAAGCTGCTCATCCATCTTAACTTCTCCAAATGTTTCGCATCTCCTATGTGAAACGCCTTTGAGTTTAAAAGGAAAGGAGAAAGGAATAAAAAAGAGGACGGTCCTAGACAGAGAGATGGGTAACATCCCAGCGTGCGAAAAGTTACAGCTACTACTTTGAGTCGAGAGGATGCTGAAGAGTCAGGGAGAAAAATAATCAGAAGCGCCTTTGTACGCGAGGGAGAAACGGCTTTAAAAGCAGATGTTTGAACTGTAATCAGGTCACCCAGCACCGGCTCCCGCCTCACGCCGAAAATTGCAGGGGTACGGAGGAGAGGCCGGGCGGGGGAGCCCGCGGATACCCGTGCGAGGAGCAGGCTGCTAGTCCGGGGAGCCCCGTCGGCACCCCTCGGCCTGCATGGGCGCGGGGCTACCGGCCGGCCCTGCCGCCGCTGCCTGCGCTGCGCCGCCGTGCCCCGGCTGCCAGCAGCGGGTGACGAGCCTCGGCGGGCTGGCTACGGCCGGCACTGCTTGGCGCGGCGCTGCGGGGAGGAGCGGATTATTTTCCCAAATTCTTCCTCTCCCCTCATAAAAAGAAATCGGTCCCCGCGGAAAACAAAATGCGGCGGACGGAAGCTTTGTGCCTCCGCCGGGAGAAGGGAAAGCGCAATGAAGCCGTGTAAGTTCATTAGTGCTTGCAATCAGGAGCATGCAGACACCTTCATCAGGGCAGAAAGCTGCGAAGAGCCATTCATCAGCCTGAAGTGCTGCTCGCGGGTGACCCCTAAATCACCGCCGGCGTCGTGGGTGCACTGATTGGGCACAGCGTGGGAGCCGCGCCGCGGCACTCCACGACAACCGGCGGCGGAGGGGAGGGGAAGGCGACAAAGGCGCCGCGAGCCCGGCGGACCCCATCCCGCAGCGGGGTGGGGAATCGGCAAGGCCCCTCACCCGGGCCGCCCGCGCTACGGTACAAGTAGGTACTGATGGTAGTGGCGGCGGCTGCCCCTCCCCGCGCTCCTCCCCCGCCCGGCACGTTGTCGTGCGCGCACCTTCGCCCTCCTCTCCTGCAAGTAGAGGGTCCAAACTCCCTGCCCGCCCCGGCGGGGGAGGAGGCGGGGAAAGTGAACTCCGCAGGGCGCGTAAACCCCCGCGGCGGGNCGCTCCCGCCCGCCCTCCACTCCCGCCCGCCCGGCCTGACAAAGTGTCGGCGTGCGCCGCTCTCCTCCGCGCTGCTGTCGGGGCGCGGAGGCAGCGAGGCTTGCAGCGCGCCCGCGGTAAGTGGCGCGCTCGTCTCCCTGCGTCCGCGGGGGCGGCTGGTTGGTCGCTAGCGAGAAACTGGGGCCGCGGTGTCCGTTTTCCCCCTCCTTTCTCTCCCCGACTGAGCGCGGGCGAGCGAGCATAAGGGCTGGGGGCCGGTGCGCGAAGGAAGGCGGCCCGCCCTT
>VWZI01022452.1:135584-185360 GCA_013396835.1 Psilopogon haemacephalus | reverse complement strand
CAAGTTCATTTTAATACTGTAACCAAAATAGCTCCTACTGAAATAACAAGAATTTAAATGTGATAAAATACAGAACACAGCACAAACTTAAACTCCAGTTACCTTCCTAGATGGAGGTCTGTCCACATGATACATGCTTTCATCCTACAGCATGTTTACTTTAGTTATAGAATACTTTTTGGGCAAAGGTGATACAAGTTAAAAAAATAGTTTAAGCCTGGAACTGTTTTGCACTAGTATACACTGTGGCTCTTGCTTTTCTGATTTAGACTGAATTCCAACATATATGTTCAAGGCTAGTTGAACTAATTATTTTAAATTTTGAAAATTGAGTCTCTGTGTAAGAGATTGAATTGTTGATTCTTGCTATGTATGTTTGTGCCTGGAAAAAAAAGTTAATTGTAAACATTGGTGCCTAGAATACAGAAAGCAAACCAGTAAGCTAGAAATTATAAAGTGCTGTGCTAGATTCGTCACGAATTAACATATTCTGCAAAGTGATGAAACCAGCAAATTACCTGGATTTCTATTTATGCTTTCTTGGTGATTAAATATTTTTTCGTGTATTAAATATACATTATAGGTGATGGTAGCCATTTCAGTTTAGTTTTACAATAGGTTTTACAATACCTTCCTTTTAAAATTACAATCTAAAATCTGTATTCTAGAAATCCTTTAATTTCAAAATCTAGTCTGTATCTTTGCGTTTGAATTGCGGAAGTGTAAAATAGCCATTTTCAAATATCTTAAGATATTACAACTTTAATTTTGCGTGTGATAGCATAGAAAACTGTTCAGAAAACAACTATTAGTGTTAAAGCCTTGCTGGTTTTGAACATGGAATGTGTTGCATTGGAATCAGTAGTGCTGCTGGTGTTGTTTTCCAACATTGTTGAATTTCTAATAGTACTTTTTACAGGAGTTAAAGCAACATACAGAGGAACTAATGTGTCTTATTTCCTTACTTTGGTCTTAATAGTTGTTAGTGTCTTAAGAAAGCTCCTATCAGTGGTAAAATTGGTGAAATGTAGATTTAATTGATTTTTTTTTTTTTTTGTGGAAGGAATGCTGCATGTTAAATTTTATAAAGGAGAAAAAAAATCAGTCTGTACATGATTTAACCATAAGACAACAATAGTTGCCTATATCATGGAAGTCTTTGATATGCTTTGTCTGGGTCATGGAGTGGGTGCCTGTGCAGTGGTTGAAGAAATCATCATTGCTAATAAGTGTTACTTTAGATTAGCAAATGAAAGACTGCATCGTCCTTCAAAGGCTTCATCCATTCTCATTATAATTCTTCCAACGCTTGTCTGACCTTTTTAAGGAAATCATACTGAAACTTCATGCTTAGGGTTCCACATAAATAAACTGACCAGCACTTGTCCCAAGAACTTTGTAATCTAATGGCAGGAGCAGTAATACATATCTTAATATAAAAATATCAACTGTTATTTGTCACAGCAAATTTGTGAATTTATTTTAAAATGTGTTTTCCTGGTGATACAGTGCTTATAAAACTAATGAGCACTGAACAGCTTTCTGAAGGTAAATCATGTCATGGGTGTCTAACAGAAGTCTAAAGCCAGATTGTATTGCTAGTATTTTTCCTCTTGTCTGTGTTACTGTTGGTATGTTCAGAAAGCTTGGGTAGGTGGAGTAGTTTTGTTCTTATGAATGAGAGCGTGAAAGTTTGTTAAGCTAGGACATGCCCAGCTAAAGCAAACTGGCATAGCTCTACTCACCTCAGTGAGTGTCATTTACCCTGCAGGTGATGAAAGGTAGGGCTTACACTCATGAAGCACTTTCAATTTAGATTTCGCTTTGATTCTTTTTTTTTTGTTTGTTTTTAATTTGAATGATTTTTTTCTTCCTTGTCATAAAAAACATTGTAAATCTTTGGTGCCCCTTATCAGTGCCATGGCTCAGACATTATTTTTCCAGAAAAGGATGTAATTCTGTTAGTGAGCTTGACAAAGAAGAAAATAATTTGTTATTAAATAATTTTTTTCTTGGAAAGACATAATTTATTCATGCTTCTGAATACATAAAGTACTTGATGTCTTCCTACTCCCCTTAAGAGAGAAGCTTGATTTCAGTGTCAAAAAGTAGAGTAGTGTCATCCAAACCTGTGCAACTGTAACTGATGAGGGAAGATATAATGTTCCAAGAAATCAGCTGGTTGAAATTTTGGTTACAAATTGTGAGCATTTGTATATTGCTTTATCAGCAAAGGCAAAGTCATTACAAGTCTTAACATACAGGCGTGAGTTAATGAACTACCATTTTTTTCACCGTTGTTCCCATTTTGGAAAGCAGAAAAGTAGTGTTTCTAAACTAATGGTGGAACTTGAGAAATACTGGATCTTCTGAAATTATTGTCTGAGCTCAGCCCAAACAAATGAAAATGAGGGTGGGAATGCTGGGGAGTTCTAGCTTGCATTTGGTAAGTCAGACTGATATTAAGATAAGTCTTTACATTTTATGTCACTTCATCCATAACTAGTTAGAAAATTTAAACTGAGCATCAGAGAGTCCTTCAGTACTATAGTTTCTCATTTATGTTTTGAGCCTGATGACTCTGTGTGTGAATGAGATCATACAGATTGTAAGAAGGATTCTTTTTCATATCTTGCTTGGTGCTTGCAGTGCTAATGTATACACCATTTATAATTATATAATATTCAAAACTGATAATTTGATTTTTATATCAATTGCTGGCAGATGAATGAAAAGCATTCCTGGCAATTTTTAAAAATACCTGTATGTGTGTGTGTGTATTAACCATTCAACACAAATTGATATATCATAAGCACTATGGTGCAAAATTATAGGAGGACTTTATATTTCTTTTTTCCCTTGGTTTGTCTGACAGTTGCAGAGGTGTGGATTTCAGCAGAGGCTGAATTTGACAAACCCCTGAAATGCTTAGGGTATGATGTTCATAGTTACACCTTGGTGAAGGCTGAGAGTAGAAATGCCCATCACCTTTCAGAAAGTTTTTCAGTCATTTGTGTATTATTAGACCATGAAACAAGACTCACCTTGTAATGAAATATTCATGTTTGTGGCCTGTTTTCATCTTTCACAATTTTTATTGTATTCAGTAAGATGTAGCAATCTATCTAAATGGACAATAGCCCAGAAATATATCTATGAATGATGGTGCTCTACAGGAAAATTAATAAGTGATAAGGAAAGCCTTTTTATTTTATTTTTCCCCTTTCATTATTTCCCTCTTTTATCTTATGGTGAAAATGTATTATCAACTCTTTCTTACAAAAAAATAGTTATATTTGGAAATGTTTTAAGTGGCTTAGGAATACTACTTTAAGAATACTTAAGAATACTACCTTATATTATAATTTTGATAATTTTATGTTAATTGTGGAATGCTACAGTGTTGGTACAAAATGTTAGCACTTCTAATGATATAAGAACAGTGCAGTCATTAAATTCAGTAAAGTGAATATGTGGGCCTCATAAATAAGTGCTGAATTATAATACAAAACACACCATGACCAAATTAATTAGTATGTTTAATCTAGTGAATTCCAGCTAGGCTGCATACAAAATGGACATGTATTTAATTTCTAAATTTAATATTAGCTGCATAAGTCAACTCTCACTTATTCAATGCTGAATTAGTAACAGAAATTTGCTGTCTTCTACTGTTTTGTGTAAGTTGCTTGTTTGTGTGGTTTTGTTGTTTTTTGGTTTTTTTGGGGTTTTTTTTGGAAGCAAGTTATTTTAACTCTGTTGGAGATTTTAAACATTATCATTAAAAAGGGGATGCAAGTAGCTATGTTCCCCCCTGCTCTGCCCACATATTGTCCGCAGGAGGTGGCATTCCTGAGGTCCAAAGTAAAAAATCCATTCAGTCAAAGTAGTGACAGTCATTCAAATTAATTCAGCATTTTAGAGCAGTGTATTTTGTATTTACGTATTTGATGTAAGCTCTTCTGTTGGTTGCTTTGCTGTGATCATTATTGTATTAGATTTTATTTGTCCAGGGAGAGTCAAAATGCCAGTAGAATAATCTTTTTTCATTTGAAAGCTTTATTTTTCAAAGCGTGCATAAAATACATTTTAAAAATTTATTTATTTACCTCTAAGTACCTCAGGTTTTCTTCTAAAATGGTAAGGGTTTTTTTATTGTTATGTGAGTTACAGAGCACACAGATGTTCTTTAACTCAGCTTCTGAATTCTTAAATATGAATTTAGGACAGAAATAGGAAATTGGGTGGTTTGAAGTGTTTGAGTCTAATTCCACAGATCTCTAAATAATCTCTTCAGTTGGTAGTTCCATTGACTTCATTAGATTGTGTAGTGAATAGGCATTGTGCCTGTAATCAGTGGAATATAGGCTTAGGCTCATGCTTTCAGAGAATATTCTGTTTAAAATGAGGAGAGTTTGAGAATAAACAGTGTGGTTTTTCCTTATTTTTTTCTTGATACTGAATCACACCCCCTATCCATAACTTGATATGTATACTTTTGCATAGCAGTTTTTCAGTAAATACTTGACTAGAAATGACTTGAAGTATTCAATTTTTTTCTTAATGGAAAGTCCATAAAGCACTGAGCAATCTGCTCTCAGTCAAACCTTATTGTTAAATATATTTAAGGTCATTTCCCCTCCTCACCCTGCATTTCCAACAAGCAAGTCCATTGGCTGTTTATTTGCTGGGTCACACAAATGAGTGCACTTGTCCAATAGGGGGCATGATCAGGGTATGCCTATACGAGCCTGGTAAGCACCGTGCTGTAAGTTCCCCACATGCTGGGACACAGTCATCTGTATGTCTTAACTTTTAAAGAGCGTCCTCACAGCTTTTTGATCTGTGCCTTTTTGTGTACTCCCAAAGAATTCTTGGGCATGGTTTTGCTGTTGAAACTTGGGACACGTTCCTGGGACCATTTCCCATAAGCACTTTTGGCCCTTGATTTAGAGGTTAAGATGTTTTACTAGCACAAGCCTGATTTAATTAGGCCTGCTTTTAGCAGCATTTTTGATTATAACCTCCAGAAGACCTTTCCAACCAAAATTATTCCATGTTCCACATCTAGTGGTTTCTTACAATCCATCTTAGGCATGTTGAATTTATTCTTTGGTCATCATGTCCAAATTCAGTGTTGCTGATGCTAATTCCGTTGATCACATTTGCAAGAATAGTTTGGTTTAATGAGCTCAGAATTAAGATTATTTTGTTCCTCTTTGAATCAGTTTTAATGAACTGATTTTACTGTTTCGTAACCTGTTGTAGAGGTAAGTTTTCTGAGGAAGGGTGTGAGTTGCTTGTATGAGACAGTTCCTGTTAACTCATCCAGAGGATTTGTGGGACTAGACAAGCACAATGGGGACTCTTTGTGTTAGAAACATTAAGTATTTCTTGAAAAGAGCTGTTTTACTTTGGAAGATAGTTTTGTTGTTGTTTTGTTTGTGGTTTTGGGTTTGTTGGTTTGTTTTTTTTTTAAATTTCATTCATTAACCACAGAACTGTGTTGAAAAGTCTTTTTCTCAGCACTTATTTTGAACTCTGGAGTCATTAAGTGCAGCAAGTTACTCTGCTCTAGAAACTTGATAAAATCAGTTCAAATGTTAAAAAAGAAAATTAAAAAAACAAAACCCCAAACTTAGTGCACAGACCTTCTAATTATTACACAATGCTAACATGACATGTCTATGCCTCAAGGTATGGTGACTCCACCACCTCCCTGGGTATCTTATTCCAGTAGTTAGCATTACTATTTCTCGGCGACATCATGTATGGAACCCAGATGAACAGCTTTTTAGGACTGGACTAAAGATGATATTAGCAGACTTGTGGCAGACTTGAGATTCCCCTCCCTTTTTTTTTTTTTTTTTTAAAAGGGGGGTTTTTTTCCTTTGGGTTTTTGCAGAATGAAACAAGCTACAATGCTGTTTTTTTAAAAAATATTGATGTAAAACCACTTTATAGATTAGACTTTAAAGCATTTACTTAACATAGAATTGAACAGCAATTATATACCTGAACTGGAAGGGATGTGGGCTGTAGTCCACCAAGTACAAGCAGTTAACTGAACCCTAAAGGTGGGTGCCTTATGAAGCACTTTCTCTGCAGTGCTTCAGCTTCATACCCACTCAATAGAGGAAAATAAATGAAATAGCCTACAAGCGATCTTGTCTGTCTGAGGTTAGGCACCCAAATGGGTTGCCTTTCTGAAGGTCTTTGAGGCATGTCATGACCTTATCTCCATTGCTTTGAAAGTCGGACACTTACTGCAGCACTGCTGCTTTGTGAGATGCCTAAAGCATAGGCTCAGTTTAATGACCGAAGCTAAACAGACTGGATTTCAGACATGCTACCTCAACCATCAACAACTGTGAGAGCCTTGTAAAAGTTATGAATGTTAAGGACTTCTTTAACTGGAACAGCAATAATTATTTTCAGGTTTGCTTCATTTTTTAATGTTGTAACTGAATTCACATTACATGTATTTCCAAACTGTTGTTTGATCATCAGCTTGTAGATTGACTGTAGTCCCCAGGTCTAAAGAAGATCTTAGACTTAAGATATGTCACCCTTACATTAGAAACAAATGGTGCTGAAAATATCTGGAAGTCTTTGTTTGTTTTTTTTTTCCTTTTTTTTTTTATAAGTTCGGACTTAAGTTGGTATTGATTCAGGGGGAAAAAGAGTGTACACATTATTTCTTCATAAATAGATTAAGTGATAAGCACTGTATCTATTGTTATTTTGAATATTTTTGCTAAATGTGATTAAAAGACTTACATTGGAAAATGTGCAAAAATTTGATTAAGTGCATTTTACTATTAAAACTCTTCTAGCTCACTGATATTTTAACAAATATAAGTACACAGTGGCTCTAGACTTTTTCCTCAGAACGTTAGCAGCATACTTAATTGAATTCCGTGTCTTACAAATCAGAAGTACTAGGGATTCTGAAAGCTTGGTCTTAATATTTTTCTTCTCCCTGCATTGTGCCATTCACATGCCTGATCACTCAGCCCTGTTATATTTCTCCCTGATGGCTGAAAATGACTGTTAGATACCAATTTCTACCTCCAGAAGATGGGTTATGTGGTTTCTGTGTGACAAGCTCAGGAACTGCTTGTACTTCTGTCTCATCTATGGTGGTTCATAACTGTCTTTAAAAAAATGTAAGATGCTGGTTTGATTAACATTTTAAGCTTTCATAAGCTGCCAGTACTTCCTTTAAAAATAGAAAATTGTTATCCTGCACCCTTTACAAGCCTGTCCTTCATTCTTGCCCTCTCGCTTGTATAAGCTCAGCTGTATGCTTGGCTGTGTACAAAATTAAAAGCTCTGGTACACTTGAAAAATGCCATTCAGATTAATTTTTTTTTTTTAATTGTATTTATTTTTCACCAGCCGCAGCATTGTGGCAGGTGCAAGGCAACAATATAAGAATAGGTCTACCTTTTCAGCACACCAATCAAGATTTTCCTGCTTAATTAAATTGAAAACACCTACAGGAGAAAAGGAACTCCTACAGATGGCTTTAAAACATATGGTTTTCCTCTCTGTGAATTGCTTTCTTTCATACTCGTCATCATAGCAGTAAACTTTTGTGACTAAGCTGATAAAGAGGGACTACAAATAGAGAACTGAAATGAAAGACTACCTTTTTTCCTTTTGGGTTTTTTTTCCACCTACAGTAACTGTATGTGTGTATGCATACGGTAAGGCTACATGTGTTTTGTTGGGTTTGGTTTTGTTCCTTTATTATTTCATATATACTTTTTATAGAAGGAAATATAATGATGCCTTGCTCTGTAGTCAAATTGCAGTCATTCTTCGAGAGTTCAACCAGCTCCAGAAGGGAAGTCACAACACAGCGCTTGTTTACGGAGGACATAAGAGGACTTATTTCTCTAGACCATGCATTTCTGTATTCAAGTGTTTGTTTGGGTTTTTTGTTTGTTTGTTTTTAAAAATCAGCATAGGGTCAATGCTACCAACACTTGTGTTGATGATTTGTGCCTCTTAGAAGTTTTCAAGGAATACTAACCTAAAATTTATTGTTTTGTCTGATATATAAGCTTCATTTCATAAGGTGGCTTTCCCTAAAGTCTTTGCTAATTGTTTAGAGCTAATCTTCATGGTTGCAAGTAAAGGAGATGCAGCTATTTATGTAGCTTTTCCCTCTGCCCCACCTATTTCACTCTCTGGACATGGATATATAAGGGCATCACAGGGGTTTTCACATTTTACCCCTACCCTTTAGTACCAGCTGATGTGACAGCAGGTAATTCTGCATCCTGCGATGGACTTACAGTCATACCTTGTGCAACTTTGCTGTTTTGAGGCAACAGTTCAGTTCCCATTTTTCCTGAAGGAAGTCATCATCACTTAGCTGTAGATTATGATACTGATCTTTATTTTTCCTGTTGAAGTTCTTCTTCCCATGAAAAACCTACCTAATGCTTAGGGTGTGCATCTGAGGAGGTGAAATCTTACAGGTTTCTTTAATCTGCAAGTAGTGTCCTTTTACTTCATTCCTGTTGCTGCTCTTGTGTTGACATGAGTACTGGTATGGCTTTGGTCTGAGACAGAATTTATCTGTCTGAAAGACTGTAATTTCCCCCCCCTCCCCCCCAAGTTCATTTTCCTTTTCCTCTTTTTGAGTTAGTCTTTGCTAGCTCAATTTGCAGACTCTCTTTTGGTGCCACACCTAGTGCTGGCACGCAAGAGGAAAGAATCAGTGTCTGAAGCTGTGAGTAAGATATTGCTAAAAAGGCTGGGAATGCACTTAAAAAAAATATTATATGGCATTAAAGTGATCTATGTAGTGTCTCAACTACACGGTGTAGTAGCATGCAAATGAAACATGAATGCACATATCTGTATATCTATATCTATATCTAAGCTAAAACAGGCAAAACATGAGCACTTTTTGCTTGTGAGAGATGTTAACTCACTTCCTAGACTAAATCTGAGTTTAAGTGTGTGCATCCTCTTTTTTTGATCTGACTTCTATCTTTATCTCAGAAAGAACAGTTGCAAGTTGATGATTTTGGTCAGCTTGTGGTCCTGAATGACTGTTTTTGAACATGCAAAGGGAAGAAATATAAAATGAAGATAATGTGGCAAAGTAAACAGTTCCAGAATTAAATATAATAGATAACCCCCTCCATTCAAAACCTTGTTTCTCAGGTTGGCAAAAGCACAGTATTTTTTATGTAATTCAGCAGATTATTCTTGTACTCATGGATATCCTGGGCTCACTCTCTTAAAGATACGCATGATTGTCTTCCCCAGGAAGAGCAGAATGATTGCTGTCATTGCAACTTGAAACACCATTTTCACAACAGCCATTCTCAGTAGTTCATTAATAAAAGTTATCAGTGGAGTTTATTAGGTGTGATAAAACCTATGAAGTTTACCCTTATTTTACAGACCTGAAGACGAGAGCAATGAAAGATGATTTGATCATAGAACTACAAGAACCTAAGAGTGGAGCCCTCATATAGTGTGACTCCTAATTAGGCTGTATGGAAGATTCATATTCTTTATAGGCTTGGTTTTGTCTTGCTTGTAGTTTTGACGTGGTGCATTAATTTGCCTTACTGTTTCTTGTAAGCAGTCACACATACTTCTGCGCATAAAAAGAAGATATGTCAAGCTGTAGTTCTGAGTTGCTCATCCTCAAACACAACCATATTTCAAAGTGGAAGATATTTTCATTCAATTGCTTTGTTTTGAAAATCACTCACCACCATTTTTTCCTAATTCCATTATGAATAAATTCCCTTGCAAAGCTTTGCTGGCTATATTTGAAGAAATGAGGTGCTGACTAGCCATATTGCTAATATTTTTAGGTGACAGTCTCAGCAGCTCGCACATTTTAGTATGATTGAGTTTTTTTGCTGCTGCCATTGATGAAACAGTGACTGGCTTTGAGTGCATGTGGTAGCAAAGACAAGGCCTTAAAATTAAGCAGCCTCAAAAATTTATCCATGCAAGTGTACAGTGTACCTCCTGAAAGCAGATTTGTTCCTTTTTTCTTTTCTCTGTAACACCATAAACTGAAGGAAAAAAAAAAAGTCATTGAGGTGAAATGTTTTGTATCTAGTCACTGACTGAGAACATTCTTTAATTTGAGTCGTAGAAGGCTTTTGGTGTTGGTTTTGTTGTTGCAGAACTGTTATTAGGTAGTTGACTTAACAGAGTTGTATAGGTCACAGTTAAAATGAGTATAAAATTAAAACTTGTATCTTCCCCCATTCCCTCAAAAGTCTGCATTAGCAACTATATGAATATATTTTTATCTGACTGAGAATCTACCAGTAGAAAGAAATACTTCAAATTTAAATATTTAGTTTAAAAAATAATTTCTTAGGTTCCTTTTCTGGATCAGAAGATTACCTTTGTATTTATAGTTGCGGCTTAAGAGAATTTTTATATTTTGTCATAGATGAGGTAGTTATCAAGGAAAGAAATCTTTATAAAGATACCTACAATATTTTATGCCATAACATGCTTCTCTATGAAGGGGAACTGAAATAAAAGATAATGATGTAGAGCAGCATGCTCCAGTCACGAACCAGTATGGATTTTACCTCTTCAGAAAAAGACTAAAACTATGACAATTCTGATATTCAGTGATAGTTCTGGCATTTTTCTCCTTTTTTTGGCCTGTGCATCCCTGAGCAGATGTTTTTTCCAGTTTATATGCTTATTGTTGAGTCCTAATGGTTTTTTACCCCCTTACTAGTTTAATCACAGGAGTAGCTAATTTTAACCTGATTTGAAACAGTGGCTGAGCTTTGCTAAGGTAAAAGAGGTTGGATAGACGCAGTTGAGCTGCTGGTTGAGTGCAAGTCCTCTGGAGCTGGGGGAAGGTTGCGTGCAGTGCTCAGTCTTTTCAGGTCCGTATTCCACATCTATTACATACCCTTTCACCTCTCAGTGTGAAAAGCCTAGGGATGGAGGGTGCAGCTCACTAGAAGGGATTGTGGTTCCACAGGGAAAAGACATCTTGAGAATTCGTGATCAGGTGGTATATTCATTGTACATTTAGAAAGTTCTTGGACAACTGAGATGAAAAAGGAATGCTCATCTAGTGCTTAATGCGTTTAGTCTACAAAGTCTCCTGTGCTTTGTGAGACTAAGGACAGCTCACTTTAACAGAGAGAGTTTAATCCAGCATCTTTCCTCAGATTTCAGTTACATGATGTCCTTGGAGTGACTTGGAAAAGTAAGATTAGAGAAGTAAGATTTTTAAGCTGTCTTTAGGAAGAGAATCATTTACCCATGGTGAACTGTAAATTACAAACTGCAACTTTATGTATTGCTTTAGTACGTAGGTCATTGTTCAGAAGACACTGGAATAAATGCATTGTCCTCCAGAAAAGAGTCAGAAAATTGAATTTCACTTGTAAGAAATGCTCTTTCTCTTTCTTCTTCTGTCGGCTGATCATTAGTGATTTGTGGTGCATGTCTGAGATGGTTGTGATTTGTCCATAAGGATAGCTAGATTACTTTGCGGCGTTTTCAGCTTAACTTTTGTAGGCTGCTCTGACTCAATGTCAATTTGATTTAAAGCCTTATTATTTAATTTTTTTTCCCCCCAGTGTCATTCTTTTACTGCTTTCTCATTTTCATTTGCACTTATTTTGAAGTGATGTACAAAATGACTGTCTGACTGTGGAGTTCTTAGTGTTTAGCATTGATGGAATGTTTAATGTAATACTTGTTTCTGGAAAACGTGTAGTACCCAGTGATGCTGTTTAGCTATTGTAGTTCTTATTTCTCATTTTAGACTTCAGAGTGCCTAGAAGGGTTTTGTGATCTGCACAGTGAACTCCTAGGCTGGAGTTTCTTACTGCTGTTGTACTTGGAATGTAGTGTGTTCAGGACAGAGGTAAAAGCCTCGTCAGTTGGCATGAGGGTAAAAAATGCAATGGGCTGCAGAAGAAGTCATGCCGTTCTGGTCCTGATGCCAAGCAATTATATTAGATGGTTTTTCACCAGATTCGAGGACTGAATGATTGTATCTGCTGACGTGAATCATAATGATGTAGCCCTGTCCCTGTGATTTCAGTGAAACTGAAGGTTTTCCTCCTGAGGTGAGCAATCGAGGTGTTTGACTGGCTGATTGTTTCAGTAACTCAGAAATCTGAAAGGGAGAGTATCTGCCAACTGAAATTGATGCTGTGCATGTTCCTATGTATTGGACTGTCAGTGTAGGATACTGTGTCCTTCTTAAGCAGTAAGGACATTTTAGTTAAGCTGTCTAGTATGAAGGTAGACATATGCCTGTGAGGTCTGTGTCAGGGTAACAAGTGTGCTTGAAGTAATATGTCTTCAAATGCTGACCTAGTCTGAACAGCGGTGGTAGAGTGACCTTGCAAGTGTGCATCTGCTCTAACTTTGATGCAGAGGTCATTTTCTATGCTGTTTTCATTGTAAATCAGGTTGTCAGTGTCTTCTGCAGAGTCTACATTCTTCTATTTCAAAGTACTTTGTGTAAACAACTTTTTTTTTTTTTTTTTAACTTTATACTGCAGAAATATGTGATAAAAGGTAATATTGGATATGAAAAGAAACAAAGCTGGTCTTTGTAAATCAACGGCTTATTCTTGTTAAAATATTTTGTTACTAAGAAAATACTTCTACTTACTCATATAGAAATAAGCAATTATATAAGCCCACAAACATTTAAAAAAGAAACAGATCTTTTTATAGATAGCTGCTCCACTACTTTGCCATCTAGTTTCTTCCTCCAAACTGTTGCTGTGCATTACAGATGGGGTATGATATGCCAGATGTGCAAAATCCTCAAAACTTCAAGTAAGTTAAAGCAGATTAGTTTTATTTTTTGTTAGCATAGTAATTGTGCAGTATTTTAGCACAGGACAACTTTCTGCCAGTGTCAAGGCATTGAACAGCTTGCATTCATGGGAAAGAGGTGGCAAAATTGATGGAACAGTCTGTTCCTGACGATGTTCATTTCAATGCCCCAGAATAAGGCTTTCAGTGTCTCTGTTGCCAGAGTGTACCCGAAATTGCTGGGATAGAAGGAACAGCCTGGATCTTCATGTGTTAAAGTGAGGAAATGAAAATGTAAACCTCATTTAGGTTTGAAATTAAGTGGGTTAGCAATGCCTGTGGAGCACAAAAGGTGAGTCCTCCCTATCATGCAACCCTCTGAAAGAAGCTGCAAATGTTCTTTGGAGGATTGAAGCAGACAAACAGAACAGCTTTTCTTGCAATAACCAAAACTCAATTGAAAAGTTAAGGGGGGAAAGGAAGATATTAAAGTCTAAGGAAAAAGACATGTTGAATTTAAAATGTATTTCTGGAAATAGTTAAGAGTGAAAAATGCTGTGGCATTTGCAAAGAGAAAATATCTCTGGTATTACTAAGACCAGTGTGCTGTCTGTGTGATCTGCTGAAATTCTGAACACTCAAGGGTAACCGTAATTAATCATCTAATTTTGCAACAGTTAACTCCCAGTAAGGTACCAGGAATCATGTTGCTGATATGCAGTTATTATTTCCATTTCCCATTTTTCCACAGTGATGGGACCTACCCCTGCTCCCTTTCAAGCTGGAAAGAGGGACTTGGACAATTTAGGATCAGGCACGTTTTATAAAGGAGATATTTTAAAAAAAAATATAGGCAGGGTAATTGCAACATTGCTTATAGATATCTTCTACTCACCTTAATGTGAAAATGCCATGAAACAATAGGTTAAAAAATGTATATGGAGCAGGACTTTAAAACTTGCATATGTGCTCAGTGTATGTAAAATGCGTATGTGTCAAGTGTGTATATATAAAGCCACGAGTGTTATTAGTTTCTTTAATCCATTAAGATAATGTTATAAAGATGAAGTCTTTGATTCCACTCAGTCAAAACTGGAGCTGTTTATGCTTCCTTAGACCCACTAAATCACAAGTGGATAGGTGTCTGCTGCAGCAAAGTGGAATGGCATCCTACCTTTCTGGTTCTATTGGACTGCTTGGTGGTTGTGTTTTGGGGTTTTGGGTTTTTTTGTATGTTTGTTTGTTTTCCTAATGCTGATAAATCCTTTAACCAGAAGACTGAAGTAGACAGCTTTGCAACTGATTCCTGACCTTTGGCCTTTTGGACTTAGGTGAGAATGCCATAAGGTACAACTTCTGTCAGCATGGCTCTTGTTTTCAATAATTCGCCTGGGGCATTCGACCCCAGGTTGATACCTGGGGCATATCAACTATCCTTTCCAAGGGAGACTGTTCCAAAGTATACATTTTGATTTACTCATATGATGCATCATTTGAATAAATTATATTTTTATAGAAACATACACAGAAAATTTAAAATAAAAGCTTTTTTTTTCCCCTGAAGTTTTTATTACAGAATCCCAGAATGGTGAGGCTTGGAAGGGACTGCCAGAGATTATCTAGTTCAACGCTCCTGCTAAAGCAGGAAGCAGGTTTGCCTAGATCGGATTGCATAGGAACATGTTCAGGTGGGTTTGAAATCTCCAGAGAAGGAGACACCACAACCTCACTGGACAGCCTGGTCCAGTGCTTTGGCACCCTCACAGGAAAAAAGTTTTTCCTTATGTTCGTGTGAAACCTCTTGTGTTCTAGTCTGTAGCTGTTGCTCCTTGTCCTATCACTGAAAAGCACCACTGAAAAGAGCGCAGCCCCATACTCCTTATGCTTACCCATTTATAAGCATTAATAAGATCCCTTCTCTATCTTTTCCACACTGAAGAGCCCCAGATCTCTCAGCCTCTCCTTCCAAGGGAAATGCTCCACTCCCCTAATCATCTTTGTAACCCTCAGTTTGACTGCCTCTAGTCAAATCTTGTCTCTTGAACTGGGAAGCCCAGAACTGGCCACTACTTACAGTGTGGCCTCATAAGGGCAGAGTAGAGGGGAAGGGGAACCTCTTTCAACCTTCTTGCCACAATCTTAATGCACCCTAGAATGCTGTTGATTTCTTTGCAACGAGGGCACATTGCTGGCTCATACTGAACTTGTTCACTGGGCCTCCCAAGTCCTTCTGCTTGGAGCTGCTTTCCAGCTGTACTGATCCATGTGGTCATTCCTCCTCAGGTGCAGGACTCCACCTTGTTGAACTTCATGAGATTTACCTCTGCCCAGCTCTACAGCTTGTCCAGGTCTTGGTGAATTGCAATACAGACTTCTGGTGTGTCAGCCACTCCTTCCAGTTTTTTATCATCAACAAACTTGCTGGGATTACACTCTGTCCTTTCATTCAGGTAGTTGATTATGATGTTGAACAACACTGAACCTAGTTGTAACCCCAGTAGAACACCACTAGCTATTGTCTTCCAACTGTACTGTACACCGTTGATCACAAACTCTGTGTTCTGTCATTCAGCCAGTTCTCAATCCACTTCACTGTCCTCTTATCTAACCTACACTTCCTAAACTCACTTATGAGGATGTTATGGGAAACAGTGTCATAGTATTTTAGAATTGTGTTATGTCATTATTTTAAGATTAAAATTATGTATATATATATAAAAAAAAATCCTGTAGCTACAAATTAAGCTTAATATGTCCCTCAAATCATGTGATATTTTAAAAAATACCAATATGGCTTAAGTTCCATCCCTGCCCCTGGCACTTCTCTAGAGGAAAGCCAATGGACTAGTAAGACATCTCCACTCTAGTAACAGTTTCTATGTACTTTCCACTGTATCTTGCTAATAGAGCAGGTTTGTTCCATTGTGGGTTAAGAATATTTAATCCTTTAAAGCTGACATATACAACACAGAACCATGTCAGCTACAGCTGTTTCCAAACATCAGTAACAAAATTATAGATGGTTTTGAAGCTTCTGTGGTAGAAATGAATACATTTGAGGATTCAACTTGCTGACAGTGCTTATGTAATTTAATCTTGCCATCTGGAAGAAGGTAAACATTTTTTAGGAAATTAAAGTTAAGGTAGCAAGCCCCATGTGGTTTCTGGCTGCTGCAAATGAGTTGAACCAAGTTGATGGAAATCTTCAATAGGGAGAGGACCGTGGTTATATTTAAAAGACCAGTGCACTGATGCATAAAATTGTTTTGTAATATCTGCTTTATTAACTTGCTGGCTTTTTTAATAGATACATTTCTTCTTCTTAGACAAAAGTAGCTTTTTTTTTTTTTTTCTTTTTAGTGTAATGTGATAAAACGTGCATTCTGCAGGTATATGCTTCTTATAGATGTAACTGAAGCAGCTACATAATGGCTTCATTTTTCTGTTCTTTTTTCCTAGTCCTCCTTAATTTATCTTTTTTTTTTCTCTCCCTTTTCTTTTTCCTTTTTTTCATTCTATATCATAGAATCATAGAATACTTTGGGTTGGAAGGGACCTTAAAAATTGTCTAGTTCCAACCCCACTGCCATGGACACCTTCCACTAGACCAGGTTGTGCAAGGCCTCGGCCAACCTGGCCTTGAACACCTTCGGGGAGGGAACATCCATGTCCTTCCTGGGCAACCTGTTCAAGTGTCTCACCACTCTTAATATAAATATTTTCTTTCTTATATCTGGCCTAAGTCTGCCGTCCTCAACCTTAAATTCATCCCCTCTCCTCGTACAAACTCGTAACAAGTCCTGTTCTGGCTTACTTGCGGGCCTCCTTCAGCTACTGGAAGGCCACTGTGGGCTATCCCCAGAGCCTTCTTTTCTTTAGGCTGAACAGCCATAACTCTCACAGTGTTCCCTATAGGTGCTTCAGTTCTCTGATCATCATCATGGCCCTTCCCTGGACCCATTCCAGCAGTTTGATGTCCCTCTTATGCTGGGGGTGCCAGAACTGGATGCAGCACTCGAGGTGGGGTCTCACAAAATATGTTGTTTTGCCTCTCATACACCTGCTTTTTTTTCCCCTTTTATTCATCTTTACTATTCTATGAGATTGTTATTTTATTTCCATGTTTTAGCTTCATTTTCTAAAGAAACATAGTTTACACGGTCTCACCATACATTTATCAGACCCCATGTAATAATTTTGAACCAGTTAGTGAAAAAATGACAAGTCAGAAAAAGATTCCAAAGGCCTTGAAATCCCATAATGAGTTCAAGTGGCTTGGTAGATGCAAGGAGAGACCTTAATAGTAATAACCATGAGCTATATGGAGAGAGAAAAAAAGATTAGAGAGACCTGTGGCAAACCAAGGTTAATTAACTATACTGCTCATAAAATCACCTAAATGCTAGCCCTTTCCCCTTGCTATTCATCATTCTGTCATTTTCAGTTTGCCATCTGATGAGAAGTTTTACATGATAAGATAACTTTTCATAATTGTTGTGGCCTAAAACATTTATACATACTAGACATTTCTGTTAGGAAGCTGGTTTTAAAGCTGCATAATTTGAAGATATGGCTAGTGTCAGAAGTGGATGAAACAAAATTACAGTAGAGCACGTGGAAGTCTTGGTTTAGCCTTTAGGTTTTGAGGTTTAAGATAATCTTTATTGATGTGAAGGATATTTACTGGTTGTTTGGTTTGTTTTATTATTCTTGAACGAAATCCAAAATTCTCAGATAAGTAATTTCAGAGAATCTCTATACTATGCAGCATTTGTTAAGAAATCTAGGATTTTGTGGTAAGATCAACAAAGACGCAAGCAGCTGGTATGGTGGTGATGCCCTTGGTTCCTAAGGGCAGGAGAGCAGTAAAAAATGTTGCAGAAGTATGAACTCAGCAGAAATAGCTTGGTGATAATAAACTGAGAGCAACGCTTTGCAGTGTTCTTTAAAGTGTCTGTAAAACCAGAGAAAGCTATAGGCTGTTCCTGCTTATCTTTGGTGTCTAGCGACTTCAGCTAGTTCTTTCAACCTCTGTTTTTTCTGCTCTTTAAGATCATATCATTCCTTCTTGATGTCTAAATCCTCTTGCTTTGCTCTCTTCTGCTAGAAGCACTGCTTTATTTATTGAAGTTTGTACATGATAGTGTTCTGCTAAAATTAAAAACACCAGTGCCATATAGGAGCTTGTCATATAGTGGGGTTTTAAACTAAAATACCCAATTTCTTCATATGCAGTGAAAGCTGCCTGTCAGCATCTTTATGGGTCTGAATAGGCCTTTAAAAAAGTTGTATCTCTAAGCCTTCATAACTGAACTTAAGATCTGAAGTTGCTGATGTAATTTTGAAATGTAAACCTCATCCTCATTGTGAAACTGCAATGAAGATCCACATGAAAATGAAATAGGATATTACTGGAGAATATCTTGTTTAGCTTTGCTACTCAGTGTAAGCAACAATTTTAGAACTGTTAATTTTTTTTTTATTGTCTTACATTATAAAGCTAGCTAGTTAGTATCCAAATCATGCCATGTTCCAACTTTGTCAGTGACCTAGACATTTGGCTTGAAATAAATACACAGACTGGTGAGTTTGTAAACATTTATAACTGTGCCCTGTGTTAAATAAGGGCTATGCTTTATTTTCATGCAGTAAAATTTAATTAGTTGCAAGTCAGGTTTTACTTTACTTGTAATTAGTTTAGCATATAATTATTCTGTTTAATAGCAATCTGAAATCTGCAAGCATTTTGATCTTATTCCAAGTTTAAAAAAAAATACTCTTAGATGTATTCAATCAGTAGCAATAATAGAATCTTATTAGTCAACCATATTACAGACTGAAAATCTTTAAGTGACTGAAACAGTGTTTTAACTGATGCTTGTGTGTTGCCTTAGAAGATGTATAAAAATGTTTTATGTTGGACTTGTTTTCTTAGATGATTAGGAAAAAAATAGACATGGATTTTCTTGGTGAACTTAATATTTGCTGTTTGATTCTTAGCTTTTTAAAATTTGTATTTCAAAGTTAATTTTAAAGCTCTGACTTTCATAAAATATAAGTGGGGACAGCGTGTGTGGAAATAGAAACCCTTCCATTTTAAAGAATGGGTGCCTAGTATATCTCATAGTATACACAAAACACTTGTTTCCTAATAAAACATGTTATAGTGGTACATGGGCATTTTTTATACAATGTCTTGTGTCTTCTGTCTTTTGGTTGGGGCTGGCTGGCATTTCTAAAGAAGTTATTCTGCCAAGAAATCTTCTGCCAGCTTTGCCTATGGATTTCCTTATGGGAACAGCATTACAGCAAGAGATAAATGCAGGGAGTCTGGCGTGCTATTAGCTGCAGTGGAGTAATGGGGAGCTGAGCTTCTGTTCTCCTTCCAGTCCAACACAGCTTATTTTTTGCAGATATCATAACCACTATTAGCTGATAATAATGTTGTTTTAATTTAAATTTTACCTGTATTATTAATATTAAGGTGCTTACATGTTTGATTCATTAAAGGGCTCATTTTGTTCTCTGCTGATCATTTAATCAGCTGATAGTTCAGAAATTCTGACTAATCAGAGTACAGGAAATGACACTTTTCAAGGTATTGAATAAATCAATAGTAAACAGCCTTGTACTTGATGAATATCTGTCTTTGGGAAGCTCTATGGTGTCATTGGAAGGAATAAATGACTTCACAACTGGATATTGACAATAATACTTTAGACTAATCAGGAATTGCTTCATTTTTAGGAAATAAGGTTTTAATTTCCTTTTTGCTTTTGCTGTTACCTGCCCTACAACATTCACAAATTTAGATATCTCTATGTTAACTTGTCATTCAGCTTTCCAGAATTATTCCTATTTTAGAAGAGTGAATAGAGTGCCATTCTTAATTCTGTTCCAAGGTGTTTGTTGTTTTTTTTTTCAGAGCAATCATATTGATGTTATCTGTCATATTTTTAAAGTATTTTACAAGAACATTGTATTTAGCATATGTTCTTACATGTACAATTATGTGTCTATAAATACTTGTGTATGCAGCAATTACAGAATTCAACACTGTTATTATAGAACTCAACACTGTATGTGTGTGAATATATGGATAATACAGAACTAAAATCTTAAACTATAGAACTCAATTGTATATAAACTAAATAATTTGCATATGCCCACTTGTAAAATACCAGTATACTAAGGTCTTGGTGCCTAATGAAAGCTCTTATAAAGTTACTGTTAACTTAGTGTTAAGATCTGGAATAGCAATAGGGAAAATAGAACATTTCTTGGTGGTTTGCCTCCTCCCCGAGTGAAATGAACCAAGAAATTTTTTTAATTCTCAAATTGAAAAAAAAAAGTGAAAATAATGTTGCTTACAATAGAATAGTATATTTGTGTTTTATTTTTTAGCACCTAGACTACTTTAAACCTTGTTTTAAGAAGGCACACTTTTGGAATTGTTGAACAGAAGTACTTTTCAAACCAGATGTGATAATAAAAATAAAATGAAATATATACCTTTTATTGCTCAAGATACTGTAGTTAGAAGATGGAAGTAGAAATGGCTCAAAATATCCAGCTGGTTTACAACAGAGACTAGTGTAAGTTATAAATAAATGCTTGGAAATGTTTTGTCTTTAAATTGAAAGAAGTCTTAAAAAAGAGTGATTCAATTCAGCATGACAAATGAAGTATGAATTCCATTTTGAGATAAATAAAAGGGAAGGCTTTTATTTTTGTTCCTTTAACTATGTTTTACCCAAACATATGGATATTGTATTCAGTACTAAACAGTTTCAGAAGATCAAAGTTGCCAGTCATTGGAGCCTCTGTGCCTTTTCTAGGCCACAGCCACTGAGCTGAGGGAAGCAGAGAGATGTGGAAATCTACAATAATAGAAAGCATTTGCATCTAATAAAATTGAATTTCAGCTATATGCTTGGAATTAGAGAAAGGCATATATAAGGGGAGGTGTCTCCTCCCCAGCTTGGAAATTATTTCAGAGGGCCTTGCAGCCAATTAAGGGATTTCCTACAGATACTCACAAAGAGAAATAATCTGGGATTTTTCTCACATGATAAACAAAGACAGAAACTCCATTTTTTACTCAGTATGATCCTTATATATTATGTGCCCACAGAGGTATATGCTTATATGGACAAGAATTAATAAATATTCATCTCAAGGAATCAGCTTGTAACTACCTTTAGTTTTATTTGTATTGTTGCAGAACTGAGCAGCATTGTAGAAAATGAAAGCAGATTTCTGCTGGATGTAGTGCAGTAGAGGTCAAGAGCAAAATAACAGGGAAAATGTTTCATTATTGAAAAAAGAATTAAAAGAAGTTTTGCAGAGCAAAGATCTGGTGATTTGGGTTTTTTTTCCACTCTTTTGAGGCAACACAGAATCCTGGCTTTACTGTCTAATTACTGACAGAGCAAGAAGTCTTCATTTTGATTTATATGGTGTCTGTTAAATAAGCAAGCTGGAAAATTCCTAGCTGGTAGCTTTTTCAAGTGTGTATGTTTGGTTTGTTGCATTTTTGGTTGTTCTTTAGGGTATAGTAACGTGGAAAATATTTCAAGATCTAAAAATTTTCATGGGATGAAGAGATTTTAGGGGAATTTTACAATTTGGAGATTTGTGGTAGAGAAGCGTGTGAACTTCTGGAGAACAAAGGACAGAAAATCTGGAAGAGCAGACTAAGTGGCAAGCTAAAGGAAGATGCATTGGGCACCAGATGGCACCCTTTTCCCATAACAAGCTAATAGTTTATGGATGGCAAATGCATGTGGTAGTTCCCACAGGCTTCCAAAAGTTTCATTTCGACGTCAGCATGTTCTCCCCACAGTAGCTTCTCACTTGTTCTTTCTTCAGTTTTGGAGTCGTTTGCTTTGGATCAGCTACTTGGTAGGCATCAGATGTTGTGGTCTTTGCTGAACTGCTAGGGTGCTGGTTGGCTTGTTGGTCAGGAGCTAACATGTATGTCCACCGGCTGCTTCCCCAGAGCTGCTAGAGAAGAGAACCAAATGGGCCACCAAATGTCTTCATCAGTTGAAGAATATCTAGAAGATGTGGAAGGCTTAGTGAGAAGACAACAGTGAAGTTACAGGGAGGAAGGAGTCAGGATATTATCAAGAAGTGATAAACTGAAAATCAATTCTATAGAAGGGAAGTAACATAGAGAAGCATATCAATAAGGACACTATATAGTTAGTTAGAGGAAAAGAAAATAATGGAAAGAAGAAATAGCAAATGTTCTGTCTGATTCTACTTACTTCAGGTTTTTCAAGAAAAATACCTTAAAAATCCAACCAACCAAACACCAGCCCAACTACCACACCCCTCCCCCCCCAAAAAGAAACAACAAACAAAAACCAAAGAGAGCAAATAGCTGTAAGAAGTGAAAGAATCCAAGAGAAAATCAAGTTAGTCTCTCTCTCTTTTTTTTTTCTTTTTTTTTGAAAGACAGTATATTGAGAAGCTGCTCCTGTGTGGGAAGAGAGAGTATTGGATAACTTGTTATATTGATGTTTTATCACCTGTCCAGTCTAGCTTCAACTCCTGGTCGTTCATGATTATGTAGCAGTAGCTTTTCCAATTCATAGCCAAATCTGCACACTTCAGGTTTGCATCTCCATAATTTGAATGGCACACTGGCTTTTGACTCTTTTCCAGGGAGACTTAACCACCAAGCTGAGGTATACACGATGAATATTGAAGCTACTGAGGTAAAATACATTCTGAACCTATATTTTAAGTATCTCTTGTTTCTGTGTAGTACTTCTTGCACTATCTTTGTATTGGTTTAACTGAAACCAGGACAACCCTGAAGTGTGCAATATGTGTTGTTTCAGAAAGCATTTTCTGTCTTTGAGTAGGAAAGGTATTTCATCATCCAGTAACTAAGAACTTTTTCCAAGGCTGGCGACCCAGACGCTTTAAGACAGGCTTGAGTTTAGTTAAATTTCATTTCAGACTGCTTTTACTGACCTTCCCTCCCCCTCTACCCTTGCATATTCCCTCAGCGGTCTTTCAAAAGCCAGGTGTCTGGGATTGTCTCCAGCCTACGCTGAAAGCACCCCAGGCCTTGGATTAATACTTGAGAGCTGCCTTTTATTTAAGTTCAGCCATTTACATAATGCCTGCTCAGTCAAACTCACTTGCAATGTACAGCCTAGTTGAACCAAAACCTTAGCAGGTCAGTAGTGCATGGTCCCGTTTTCCACTGAATTAAACTTAAAATACCACATCTTTTCACAATGGAAACTGAAAAATATTTCAACAGCATTCTGGATTTCTGCTTCACAGAGGGATTTTTTTTGTGATCTCAGATGATCTTTGTGTAAAAGAACTGAAGAACGGTGTGTACAGATGTGCTCTTATTTAAAGTGTGTGAGTATAGATCTAATACCAGGGTGAAAAATTTCATTGTATTTATGTGGCATGGCAGCATATTGCTAGTGTCTGGAATACTTTTTATAAGACACAGAACAGATTTGATGGGACTGCATCAGTGATACCCTATTATAACAACTTCTCGCGTCAAAAGCATTGTTTCCACTAAATGCAACAATTTATTAAAAGAGTCTCACTTTCTTAATTACCAATGTCTGAAAATTCCCCAAATATCTTGTTATCCTTCACAAGTGTGTTGAAGCACAGGTTGAGGTGGTTGTTGTTTGGTGTGGGGGTTTTTTCCTATCTTATTTTTTTTTTAAATGTTTGTTCTGGGTTTTGGGTTTTTTTTGTTTGTTTGGGGGTGTGGGTTTTGGGTTGGTGTTGTTTTTTGGGGTTTTTTTTGTTTTTTTTTCTTATAATCCTGATTGTCATCTTTTATACCTTAGCATGTTATTTGAGTCCTCCTCAATATCATTGACAGTAGGTCTCAGACACCTGGTCCAGTTAGGAGAGCAAGGAACAACTGCAGAAAATAGTGATCACTGCTTAGAGTGTGTATTTAAAATGTTCACACTGCTGAATTTGCAAACAGATGGTATTATTAGTGCTTGTTTCAATTAGAGGTGATATCCAAGTTCTCCTGCGTGACTAGCACTTGAACAATGAGTAAATAAACCACAGACTTCCATGACGATAAAAATAATCACAAACAAGATTTAAATATTAGAATACCTGTTACTTAGTGATAAGTTTTCTTGTCACAATTGGTTTTGATTGATGCAACTTAGTGTGAATGCATTAGAAGGGCATTATTTTTGCAATATTTCTTTATCTGCTGCCTTTTTTTATGACATTAAAACAGTGTTTGAATAATTAGCTGGTTCTGAGACTTAGATATAATGTTGCTGGTACTTTCACAATATAGCACTGCTTGATTTCCCTAATGAGCAAATAGTTGTTTACTGTACTTTGTTCTGTATGTAATTCACATCCTTATGGATGTATTTCTGTAGGCTGGAGTACTGTAATAATGAAGTGTTGATATGAGATTATTCTTGCTCTTAGTTTTACCATGCTGCTCTTTATAGTCCTTCAATGACTTCAGAATTATAGTGGTTGTCTTTTACTGCCATTTCTAAATTATCCTGTTGATTAATATTATTTGACTTGAAACTTTAAATTTTACAGATAATAATACACATGCAAAAATCTCAATTGTCTCTTGATCTCTTTTGATCTTTGTGATCTTTGACCTTGAGTTATCTTTGTTACTCTTCAAACATTTGGGGGGATTTTTTTTCTCCTCTAAAAATTAGAAAATTTTCTTTAGACTATTAAGAGTTTGTTTGTTTATAGAAATAAAGCAAAGATTCATTAGGAATAGCATGAGAACATACTATTTACTCTACAAATTACTTATCAGAAATTTTATTGTAAAATTCTGAAACATATAACCAGTGAGGCTATACAAAAAGTATTTAAAAATAAGAGAGCATACAAGTGATTAGATTTAAGAGCTAATCAGGTCTAACATGGGGAAGATAATTGTATGAAATTGATGCCAGATTTGGTCTTGGTCCTCTATTATACTAAATGGTTAGGCTAAGAAGAAACAGAAATTACAGATCATAATGTGACAAGATATATAAATAGAGAGTGTTTGTAAATAAAGAAGTATGAAGCTAGTGAATATTAAAAGCAGTACTTAAAAATTTGGGTGATAGTGACAAGAAAACCAAAGTGAAGTAGAAATAAGTTATTGTGGATTGGAACAAAAAATCCATCAAATAGAAGTACTTTTTGGTAGAATTGTTGTTCAGTAATTACCTGGTTCACCATGGTGCAGAGTGGAAAACAGGATTTTGAGGATTTCTGATGATATTGTTTAGTTCCTGCCCCCTCCCCCTTTTCTTTTTTAAACACATTCTAGTTTATCTGAAAGATAAACACTGTAGAAATGACTGCATTCTTTGCTTGATTCTAATGTTACTGCGAGGGAGAACATTTCCAGAAGGAACTACATCCCACCTAAAATGTTGTCTTGTCAACAGCAAAAATGCTTGTATAACAAAGTAAACTTTTGAGACTGTGGTGGTTTTGCCCCAGCTGGGGGCCAAATGCCCACAGAGCCACTCTATCACTCCCCCTCTTAAATGGGCAGGGGAGAGGGGAAAAATATAACAAAGGCCGCTTATAAGATAGAAGCAATTTAATAATAATAATAAATAAGCAAGAAGCAACAGACTGCATGGAAGCAGGAGCAGAGAGAGATGTTTATCTCTAATTCCCACCATCTGGACGATGTTTTGGTCTTGGAAGCAGGGCTCTCTACACTTGATGGTTACTGCTGGAGGACCGACGCCATNTTCGGCTGTGTCCTCCTAGCATTTTGGGGCAGGGAGATGTTGAGAAAAAAAAACAACAGAACCCCAGCCTGGGTGCTCAGCCCAGCAGTAGCCACAACACTGCTGCCTTATCAATGCTTAGCTGCAGCACCGCAAAACACAGCATTAGAGGAGAATTAACCCCAGCTCAGCCCAGTTCTAACCTGCTATGTGGATCTTAGTATTTTCATCATACCTAGCAAGCAATGGTCCATTTAAGAGCAAGTACTCAACTTACCATGGAGATCCATATTTGATGATGATGCACCTCTTGTGTCCAAGGCAGCAGGAATGCTTTGCCTTTCAAAGCATACCTCTTGGCCCATTTTTAATATCTATCAATATCAGAATACTTACGAGTTGTCAGGGGCACAATGTGTCCAATTAATTCCTCTCTGTCAGTGACTCCTGAAAAGAGTAGTCTAGAGGAATTGGCATAGACTGTGGTGGAAAATTTCCAGTGCATGGTGGCTTTACACCAGTTTGACTGGCATCTCCTGCTCAAATGGTCCATGATGCTTTCTGTTAACTTGTATAAATACTAAGGTCCCATTTTCACCACAACCATAAGGTTACTATCTGTTGTGAGAATTAGTATATAAACTGGAGTGTTTTACATGCACTTAACTCCTCCCGTCATTTGTGCTACCTTTTTCTTACCTATCTACATTGGTTGAAGGTTTATTTGACACGTCATAGTATGCAAACCTCTGTAAAAAACAAAACAACAAAACAAACACAAATACTAGTTGACAGTGTGTCAGCAGAAGGTGAATACTGAGAACATGTTCAGTGCCATTTCAGAAAGCTTAGACTATAATTCATTAAAAAAACCCAAAACCAAACAACATCATAAAAAAAACCCAAAAACCAACCACCAAAACCACAACTCCCCTCCACACCCCTTCTCCCCCCCTGCAAACAAACAAACAAAACCCCCGAAAACAGAGTCCAAAGTTTTAATACTCTTGGATGTTTGGTTGTGTGACCATGTTTTGTGATTGATGAAACACATCAAATATTTCAAAATGAATTTTAAAGAATTGTGCTTGTTTTATTTTTAAAGTGTGTTTCACTAATGCACGTTTTAATTAAATGTAAAAATTCGTGATCTTAAATATTTGGAAATAATTGCTATAGTGTGTGTGAGGAAAACCTGAGCTTCTGAAGATAGCCTGAGGGAATGGGCTCGGACAAAATTTTGGTGTTACAACAGTTTGATTAGAAAGAAAAAGCATTGTGACTACAGGTGAAAAAAATGATGAAAAGAAGAAGGAAAATGCTAGTGATAAATAAATCATATATGTCTGGGGGAAAGGGGGAAGATTTTGTTGCTAATCTGACACTGATTCCCAGATGCCTTTAGCCCAGTTTTTGGAAGAGAAGTGCTGCTAGATTTATCAGTGAAAACTGTGCAGTCAGTTGTGATTAAAAAACACCTGAAAATGTGTCTGAGTGTTTCATGGTTTGACATTAGCTGAAAGAATTATATTTAACAGAAATCATATTTGATTTCTAAGTATTTGAAATTTGACAAATATCTTAAGGTTCATATGCTAATTACTTTTGTTACGTTATTATCTGTGATTTGAGGTTTGAATGATGAACACAGCTTGATTTGGGGATTTTTATAAATAATGAAAAATAAAGAATGGAAAAATGGGGTATGAAGCTGTTCAATTTTCTGTTTGTTTTGGGTTTTTATTGAGTCTGATTTTGTTTGGGATTTTTTCATGGCATTTGGGGTTTTTTAGCAGTTTGGGTGTTTTTTCATGCTGTTTGTGTTTGGCTTTTTGTTTTTATCTTAGAAGTTAGGAAAATTATTTTTGGGAATCATGACAAAAAATAATTTAAAGTGTCAGTATGGTAAGGTAGGATCCTTGAGTTAACCACTTCAAAGCACCTAAATACATTATAAGCAGAAAGCCTATGTACAAAGCTGACAACAGCTGGTTGTGACCGTGGTATAAAAGTGATCTTTTAAGAGTCCGAAATGCATGCAAATGAAGTATGAAAGAAACTTCAAACATTTTAAGCAGTTGTATTTCAGCCTGCAAAACAAATGAAATTTCCATAGTAGATTTTCTTGTTAAAAAATTGAGTTTGTGATAAAGAGTATTGGATTTTAATTAATATGCAAAAGGCATCTATATGGACTTCTTATCTGTCAAAATTTTTCTTTTAATTAAACTTATTCTAGCATGTTACAGTATGGAGGTGTAATAATTGCTTAGCAGACTGTATGACAATACTTGATTCTTCCTTTGTGCTACAGAAAACCCAGCAATAACAAGAGGGATTTTAAAGAAAATGTGTATTAATAAGGCATGGAAACTTCATCTCCTCCTCCCATTCTTTTTTTGATCTTTGAGTTATACTGTCAGTTTTGACATTTTCTTAAGCTTGCATATGGAGCAGATTTGTGTTATGTTTCGGATAAGACAAGAAGGTTTAATGGTCTGTCCTGGAGATACAGACTGGCACCTTTTCAGTTCCTAAGTATCAACAGCAGACTCAACAATGCAACAGTGAAAGAAAATTGAGCTTGGATTATCCTGTCAATAGGTATTTTGAGATGAAGAAAACATGTGGAGCTTACTAACAGAGAAATCCTAGAAGTAGCCAAGTTCAAGAAAGATTTGGGTTGTTACTGTTTTTCTTGGCTAGTGTTGGTGCTGTGTAGCAATTACTGAGGAATGGGTGAAGCTGGAAGTCATGACTTCCAAGAAAAAATGAGTTTGATCTGTCTTCAAGGAGAAATATGAGAAAGCTTCCATTAGAAACTTATCTGTTATTTAAAGGTGTAGCATGTGAAACTGACCTCGGGGGGTGTGAAATCTAAAAAAAATATTGACACTGAGAATAGAATAGACTGCAAATTTTAAATATTAGTGAAGCATTGATCTAGAGATGCAAGAGAAAGAAACTGGCTTCAAATGATACTTAAAAAACTGGGTGGCTTTTGAACAAGTGCAGATATTCAACTTTCTGAGGAAACAATTGGGATATCTTCTGTGACTTGCTTTGCATGGGCTAAGAATAGGTGTAAGGATGGATTCTCTTATAATGAAAATCTGAATCTAATACAGGACTCATAAAAAAAATGACTGGGGTTTTATCTCTGTGGCACAAGTCTGGGTCTTATTTTACAGTAAGTTAAAATCTTTTTTTCAGTCATAGTGAAAGTGCACATTGGATATAAAGCATTTACAATTGAAAAGATTTTAACAACTTGTACTAGGAATCTATTTGATACCCCTGGTTTAGCCTTTCATCCTTTAGAATATCAGCTGTGCCATGACAACAGAGCTCAGATATTAAATAAGAGTGTTGCAGGAGCAGGTGGAAGGAAGTAAAAAGTGACCAGATAAAGTATTAAGTGAATGAAAAATAAATGTGTGGTTCTTGGTTTTGAGTAGGGAGTGCTGAGTGATGTAAGTACAATGATTATCTGTTTACTTATTCTAGACAATTCTTTCGAAGAGGCTAAAATCCTTTATGATTGATTAATGTTTGGTTGGCATTTTTTGGGAGTGGAGGGTGAGCAGTTTTTGTGTGCAGGTGTATTTTTCTGGGCCAATGAGGCACATTTATGATAGTCCTTGGATGTTTTTTTTTAACAAACTGCCCTATTTTCTTTATCTGTATAATGTCTAACTTTCAACAAAACACACCAACATATGTTGTAGTATTCTAACAGAAAACTCTGACACTATCTCAGGTCTTTATGTCAAAACCACTTAATTTTGCTGATTTAGCACTGCTATACGTTGGATGCTGCTGCTATGAGTCTTTCTATATAGGGAGTTTTGCAGTGAGAATGCTTGCAGCTTAGGCTATGGAATACTTGGCCTTAGGATCTTACTGGTTTGCATTTGTTAAACACTGTTGTTCACTACATTTTTTTTCAGTCAAATATTGAAAAGACTGCATATCTGAACTGACTGGCATCTCAACTGACCTCTCAACTGCATTCTTGTACCTAAGATGGGTCAGTCGTGTGGAGTAAAGCAAACTGTTGTGTGGAGTTCTTTTGTTATTGAGATACAATCCTTGATATGAATTCTGCAAAAGCCTTTTTTTTCTTTTTATTTAATTAAAGTGAACACTAAAAGGTTTATTTTTGTAACCATGGTGTGTGCTGCAGTTTGATTTACTAGACTTCTCTTTAGCTGATTGCGTGAGCCATGTAGCATGTTCATTTATATATGTGCATATACTTATGTAGTAATTTTCGGCTGTTAATTTGAGATTAATAAGGTTTAAATTTGTGACAGAGTAGAATAAATGCTTGAATGTTTGACCAGAAAATGTTTTACCTCCTTACAGTAATCCATTGTGGAGGCTTACAATGAACGTGACCAAAGATGTTGAATTGCACAAATTCTTGTGACATCCAGAATATAAGATCAGAGTTTAAGTGAAGTCTTCAGAGAGAAAAGATACTTTCATTTTTACTGAGATAACAAAGGCTAATTAAGCTGTTGCTGAATAGTTAATATTTTCTGAGTGGCGTCTGGAAGACAAAGAGATTGTCAGTTACAGTTCCATTACTGCTCTTCCACATGGTCTGGGAACCTTGTGCCTTTCAAGAGCACAAGAAAACTGAATTATTCCACATGCTGTGTGTATCCAGTTGTCTTTCATGGCCAAGTAAGTGAAGGGAAAAGAAAAAAAGAAAAAGATAATGTGGAAGATGTTAAAGCAAAATCATTTCCATTCAGGAAATCTCTTGCTTCTCTTTACTGAACAGTTCCAAGTGAAATATTCTCCTTCAAGAATGTATCTACAATTTACAGTGAAAGATCAAATTGTTCAGAAGAAAATACTGTTTGCCTGTGGCAAATGCACAAAAATACTCTGTCTGGCTTATTTTTTAAAAATGGCAGTGCTTTCAATATGTGCTGCTGCAAGAAGGCAGGAGGTTTCATCGTAAGTTAAGAATCTATCTGAGCTATAAAACCTAGGATAATTAGAATAATCAGTCTGAAATGTTGCTAGTATGTAGTTATTTAGTGTGAGATAGGAAACAGAGTTTGTGTTTCTTAGTCAATTAGATTATATAAAAATAAAATTAATGTTTTAATAAAAAAGGGATACTATAGCAGCGAAGTCCAAATATACAGGGATCAGAGAGGGTGACAGGAGTGAAACAAGTGTTAAGAAGTGTTCTAAAATGCTTTGACAGAAAAACAGCCATCATACATTTACAATAGAATAATGATGATGTAAATAAACATTTTTTTCTAGTTTTAAATTAATGATGATATAAACATACCATAAGATGTTTTAGGCAGCTTGTTCATTCTGTACTTCCATTAAACTAGTATCTAGAGCATAGTATGAATAACAACGGCAGGTTCAACTCAATCCATGACAGACAAAGAAAATTACAAATAATAGTGGAAGGGACTAGAAGATACTAATATGGGATGGAAAAACTATAGCCATGGTTAAACAATTATTTTTCCCTGCACACAAACACTTGCAAAAAACCCCAAACCAAACAAAAAAAATAAAGAAAACCTCCAAAAAACCCAAACAAACCCCAAACAAAAAAAAAAACCACCAAGATGAAAACACACACCAAAACCCAAAGCACTAACATATGTGAATAGATTGCCTATGTTTTTATATTTCAGTCTTTGTCACAGTGATTTATACTCATGGAGAGGACCCCAGGCTTAGGATCTTGTTGGTAAAAGAAGAATACACAGTAATAAGTTGCAAATCAGATGATGATCACAAAAAAAAAAGTTATTTTTCAGGCTCCTGAAAGTAGTGACAGCACTGCTTTGACTGAAGGGTTCTTGGGATTTCAGGATCACCCTGGAAACTGTTACAAGCAATTTTATTGTCTCATTCAGTAATTATTTTTTTGTTTTAAAAAACACTAAAATAAGGATAATCACATTAATACTTTAAAGTGCTGCTGAAGTTGTGAAATGGGAAAAGAAACAGAAAAACTAATACACCTTTGTAGTTGAAATGTCTTTTAATATAACTATGTTTTTTCTAGATGTTCTAGTGCATAGTATTTGCGTCAAGAGGTTGAAATGGATTCCCTAGGACAGCCATCAATGTCTTGTCTGTTGCTTTCTTTTATGTCTGTAGAAGAAAAAGAATTAAAGCCTTGCATTTGTTGTATTTGTGGTATCTGCAGCACAGAAACTACCTGAGCATGCTGAAGCCAATAACATTTATTTTTATTTTTCCCCCTTTCCTGCTAGTTTCATTTAATTTGTTTCCTTACTATTGATGTATGTAGTTGGCAAAACCAGAATGTGCCATTTTGCTCAAGAAAATGCACTAAACTTTTAGCTATGCCTTTGTGAAGCCTGGTACTTCTCTAATGTAAAATATGTCAACAATGTAGATAAGGATTGCACTAATTAATATTACGTAGGCTTCATGGCATTTTAACAAACAGAATAGCTTTGTTAATGCATCATTAGCAAATAAATTCTTTCTTCTGATTCCTTAAAACTGAGAGCACACATGCAAGCCACATGTTTGCCATCTTAACTTGAAGGCTTGCTTTTTCAGTTTTTCTAAGTTGCAGATCCTATTGATTACCTGTACTGGTGCCATGCGTACTGTGATAAACGGCTTAGGCACCAGTGTTCAAAGAGATCTCAAATAGGCCAAACTGTATTTATGTCTTAATAGCAGCATGCCCTTATACATCTCTGTGTAGCAGATTAAGTATTCTACACAGGTACTTCTGCACTAAGTATATAATCTAAAAGACTGTCAGGTGTACTTCTGCAGGAGTCTGCAGGTGAATATGCAGTGTTTCTTGTCTATCTGAACAGCATAAACATGGGAAAATAACTGCAAGTTTAGAATGGGAGAAAGTGCCTGCTGAGATGCTCATGAATCAAGAGATAGTTTATGTTAATGATTCCTGTACTGGAGATGAGTGTAGTAAGCCTAGCTTTTTGTTTTGAAAGGTAGATAGAAATTGCTGGAATGCTGAGTTGTTTCCTTCTTCATGAATCTGTCTAGACTGACAGGTGTAATTTTGTGGAAAGAAAAATTTGACGTATTAGTGCTAAATTTAAGGTATTGTGTACTAGCCACATGATTCTTCCACTCTGCCTTTGTAGTCTGCGTTAACAGTAATGATACGTACAGAGAATTAGAATAAAAATTTGGAGCAGTACTAAGTGCTATATACACATTCCTAAAGTGGAAAACAGGGAATTTACATGGGGGTACCTATAATACCAAAATATTCTCTGGTGTGGTATTTAATGATACCCTAAAATTTATAATTAGAGCAATCAAACTGTTCCTATGCTATCTTGGAGCTTCCCTGTAAAAAGTGGTAGGGCTGTTCTGTTCTTTTTGTAGTATTTAAGACTATATGCAGTAAAGAAATAAATGTAAGGTGGGGGGTGGAATGGGGAATAAAATTGCCAACAGTTACCAACCGTGGAATAATATTCTGTGAAGTTCACAAAAGAAATGGAATATATTGCCATAGGGCTTCCCCTGAAGTATATTTCTACAAATGGAATACAGGTGTCTTATAGAGATGAGCTAGGGGAGGATTCTCCTTTCTTACGAAGAACATTGCAAAAGCACCCAAAACAGAGAGCCTTCCCTTCCATTAGGAATTAGTTTGTCGCTAAACTTCCATCCCATTTGTGCTTTTTGTGAAAAATTGGTTTGGTTTGTTTTTTTCGGTTGGTTGGGGGTTTTTGTGTGTGATTATTGTGTGTGTTGATTTTGTGTTTTTTGTTTGGATATTTTTGTTGTTGTTTTGTTCATTTATGGTTGAGGTTTTTTTTGTGGTTTTGGCGTTTGCCTTTTTTGGTTTGGGTATTTGGACTTTTTTGTTCGCTTGTTTGTTTTCTGGTTTTATTTGGGGATGGTTGTTTTTTAGTTAGTGGTTTTTTGTTAGAGTGGGGGTTTTTTGTTTGGAACATATTCCAGGTGTCGTTCATTTTCCATGGATCTCAAAGGATGCCACTCTCTTCAGGCTATTTTCTGTGGCAAAAGTACAGTAAGCCTGACTTATTGGAAAAACAATTGCTGTTATAAATTATTCTGTGATTGTATATGAATAGGTATTTAAGTTGGGAGTGATTTCCAGAGGTTGCTTGGTTCAGTTTTTCGCTTAGCTCAGGCTGGTCTGATTAAATCAGATTGCTCGGCGTTGCATCCAGCATAGTCTTGAACACCTGCAGGGTGGGGACCTCATGGCCTCTCTGAGCAACCTGTTTTGTTATTTGCCCATTCTTATGGTAAAATCTTATTGGTTTCAGATGAACTAGCAAGTAGGAACCGACTTCTTAATTTTTGTGTTACAATGTCCTAGCTTCTTTCCCTCTTCTTTGTTTTATGGTCAGGTACAGAGAGAAACTGCTTCTGTACTGCGGCTCTTGTTAGACAGTTTGCTCCTTTCCATGGAGAATGCTTACGTACTTAAAGAAAATACATAGTCTAGTTGTAGTTTCATGTTAGTGAGAGGAAACACTTTTTCTCCTACTTGATTCTGCTTGAATAATTGCCTTTCCATTTTCCATAGGAGTCTATTGCAAGGTGAAAGAAAGTCTTTGAGACACTGGCAACAATCAGGCAACTATTTCTTTAACGCTAGAGGTAAGCTGCCATAAAGAGTCCTATTTGGTATTATATTGGAAGGGAAGTGAGAAGAAAATGGAAAACTAAGAATGGTGTTTCAGAAAGATGACATTTCCATGTATAAAAATAGTTTGCCCTTTTCTGTGAATGCCTAAAACCAAATATTTGTGCTTGTCCTTAACTGATGTTACATACCTCTTACCCTTTATCTATTGAAATGCAGAACTTTCTACTTCTCCTCCCCTTCCCTCAAGTTTTGTTTTATATAGGTATACTTATTCCCTGACTTACTGCCAGTAAGAAAATAATACTTTAGCTATTTGGTCAGTTATTTAACTGAGGTGAGAATGAATTTCACAGGAATGTATAGCTTGTAATATAATTTTTGAGCTGAGGCAAGGTGAATCATACTTTTCACTAGGAAAGTATTTCCCCTTAGTTTCTCACAGTGAAAAAATTTTATTGATGAAAGATATGTTTTACCTGCTTTCAGAATACAGCAGTGCCCAGCCCTTGTGCCCCAGTTTCAAAAGCTGGGAACTCATCAGTTGTCTAAGCATTGTAGTAACTCTCAATTTGCATGTGGGAAGAGCTAACAGAAGAAAGAAATACTGGCTTTTAAAATTTGTTTAACATCTCAAATACTTAATTTCTGCAACAATGCGAATGAAAAGAATACACTGGAATATAAATTTGAGTAAGATTTCTTTTCAGAGACAGACTGCATAATATATGTTTGCAGTGTGGAATGCTACAATTTACTAGGCTAATGATATACCAGAAGGTTAATCATGTGTCCTCTTTTTCTGAGGCAGCTATTTCTAGGAATAGCTGTTTCTAAGCTTTTCATCCCAATTTCTGTCAACCAGAATGAACCACAATGAACAGCCGAAAGGACCATAAACAGCAGCTTCTGTTGTTCTGTTCTGAAGTGCACTTCCTTTTTACTTTAAAGCAATGATTAACCCTTTCTAAAACTTCTTTTTGATGTGACCAGACAAAGAGAGAGACTCATAGAGCTCTTTGGGATTTGCCTGCAGTGAACTTTCTTCAAAAATCATGACCTTGGCTGTCTCAGTGACAAGGCTCTCAAGTTGTTCCCGTATTTGTTCCTGTAGATGTAGCGTAGCGATTAGCAGTACTTTGTATTAGTTAAAGCACATGTGAGTATATTAACCACTCAGGTTGTTGTTGGCAGAGCTGACAACAAATCTGTGTAGCAGTAGAGTGGAGCAAACTGTACCAACATACTTATACCTGAACATGTAAGCATTTGATACATAAGTGTGAATGTGAGTTGTGTTTACTTTTGTCTGGAGGTAATGATACTGAGAAGTCTTTCTTGGCAACAAGGCCATGCTTTGTAATGCAGATACACGTGTACCTTTTTCTTTATGGTCATAGTAACTTCTTGTCATACAAACCAAAAAGTCCCAAGCGATGCTTTCCCATCACAGTAGAACAAGAACTCAATAACTTGTTATTCAAAACCCTATGATAGAATGCATTTCTGTCATCAGAAATTGGGTTCTTTACACATTTCCCTGGGAAAGAATAACACTCCAGTGACCATTTCAATGTATGCACTGGGTTATAAAGGGAGTTTCAGAGATACTGTACTTATCAGCTGCACATGAACAGTTTGTGGTTTGAAGAGGAAACCTGGGATGGAGAAATCCAACCTTCTGTATCCAATTTTACCCAGTGGAATATGGCATTAAACAACACTATTTTGTGTTTAAAATTTCATTTTGTGTGTTGGAACACTAGACCATATGGTTTATCTGGAAAAGCTTGTGGATAATATGTTCATCACTGTTTCTTCATTTTCTACTTTATGAATCAGATCATATGAGGAAATATATTGAGATAATCATTAACATGGTATAAACTATACCTTGTGTCTTAGTTACTTTATTGGAATAGAGAACTTGTGCCTTTTAAAAGTTATACATTTGAATTAAAGTCAGATTGAATTGAGGACTAAAAATGAAATGCCTGTGAAATATTTCATTAGAAAGGTTATGGATGTTCTGTTTCACAAGAACTGCTTGAAACATTAAACATCCTTAGGAAAGCAGTTATTGTTTTTAATATATGAACTGGAGTTGGGATACACTTTCTGATATCAACCAGTCTTTTAGGTTTTAAAGAACACTGATGGCTTTTTTTTTTTTCCTTTTCATTCTGCCCTATATTTATTTACTTATCTCCTTTTATACATTTGTTTTTATGTATTAGTTTACAAATGGAATATTTTCTTAAGGTTACGTTTAGGATGTAGTGTAGCTGACCTGTAAAAGTACATAAGCTATGCAAATGTATACGCTCTGTGAGATAGACTGGAAAGCTGCCTATCACTATTTATATAGCTTTCAGTATTGCTGTTTATTGCAGTTTATTTATTCCACATTTTAAACACAAAGTGTTTGTCGCTTCTGAGATTTTAGGTGGAACAGCCTCAAAAACAAGCGTCCTTTACCGAGTGAAAATGAATGATCAGAGAAAAGTATGCGAGGACTATAATAATGTTTGTAACATTCATTAACTCTTTGTTAAGTAATGTATTCAGACTGACTAGTGTTTCCCAGCTTCTACATTGCCCATTATGTGTTCTAGTAAATTAAAGCTAGGAAGCCTTTGTTGGAGTTATAACACTCAAACTGACATCTAATTCCCCCAGACAATAGGTACAAGCCTGCAAGTCTCTCTAATTCTTTCCAGTCTTTACATTTATTGATTCTTTTGTAAACGTGTTTCATCCAATCTATTACAAACAGCACTGGTTAGAAATGTGAAGTTTACCACGTTTGACCTAAGGCACATTAAAAACAATAACTATCTGGCATGCAATTGTGTATTCCACACTTACTTCTAATCAGGAAAAAATGTGTATCTAACTGCTTGACATCCTGCTTTGCTTACAAGGACTGACATGTTAATTCTTTGATTGGTGTAGATATGAATTTAGTTCATCTATTGCTTGTATTCTACACTAAATGTTTCATTACTTGAGTTGACTTAGGTAAGTAGTTTGTTTCAAGACTTCATTTTGTCTAGTCTTGAGTAATGTTTTGCTTATAGAGATGTTAAGTTTCTTACTGCAAAGCATGGATGTGATTTTTTGGAAAATTTTAAAATTTATTTCCCCCCCTACAAGATATCAGCTTTTTGGCATCTATTAATTTTGAAAAGTTAGCAAATAGGCCATTAATAATCTCTGAATGGATAAAAAGAACAGTAAATTTTAATGAAAAGAGCGTAATTTTATTTTGTGCATATCTTATACTGTAAAACATGTCTAATAAATAATTAATAGTAAATAAATGTCTTATTTTTCCTACCATATTTATCATCCATACCAAAGGTTTGAAGCTCAGTAAATAATTTATTATAGTGTAAGAAAATCAAACCATACTCCTGATCCTGTTTGCTTTTTGTCCTTGTAATTCTTGAGCAGAATTTTTATTTGATAGCCAAAATGCATGATAAAAGAATGCATAAATAACCAATGAATGTAATTAAATTCTGAAAGTTCAATCAGATATTTTGATTTTTTTAAAAAGTCTTTGAAATTCATAATAATTTTTTCTGTATTGTCAAAGTTTTTGTAGTCTTTTATTATTGGTTATGAATTGCATAAGACAGCAGTAGAAGCAAATATTTTTAAATAGAAAATTGAGCATGTTTTCAGCCTGCTTTCATTCCCAAAACTCTAGTCAGGATGTTTCTTAGTCTGCTTAAATACCTTGCTGCGATCTGCTGTATTTGGCAAGAATGAAAAAAAGATGCCAGACTACAAAAATCAAAAAACAAACAAGGTTTTAGCCTTTGATGAAATGTCTCCATAGCATACATCTTCTAATTCCTTTGTTTTCCCTTGTTTACATGGGGAAGACTTTGGAGAGATTTTTGAGCATTTGAAGACATGTTTGATTTTTGGGTTTTGTGTGTGTGTTTTTTTTCCCCAAGTGATTGAGTCTCTTCAGGATGTTTTTTATTTATGCATTCTCACAAAAATTCTTAAAGACACTGACTGTATGTTGTCACTTTTCACCTAGATCCTGACTTACCTAAAACTTCATACAGCAGGGAAAAAAGAAAAAAAAAACTTACTTCAGGCACAGATGTAAAAATTCAGTGTAATTCTGTAGCTTCCAGGTACTGATATCTGAGATCCCTACTCCAGCCCTCAAAACAGAGTGAGATTACGACAAAGAAAAATAATTTGAGAGCATCCTCTTTTTGGCTGCAAAAAGCAGCGCAGCATAAAACCTTACATGTAGTTTTCCAAAGCTGAATGTAGAAAAATGGTAAAAGTTTTATGTTTCTGAGAATTTGCCAAGTTGCTTTTTTCCTCAAAAACATTATGTACATATAAATGCAGATACATGACAGTACTTGGGCTGAAGGTGTTGGGAGTACCTAGGAATCTTCGCCCTTTATAACTTCTCTCTATGTGGACACGACCTACAGCGCTCGTTTTGCTGCATTGCTTTATTTCCATGAAGCCCCAGGTTTTTGCTTGTTTCTGACACGGGGTGAAAGAGGGAGCAGGGAATAGAATAGAAACTGTTTTCTGCATCTGTATTTACAATGAAGCATTCCACTGAAGTTCTAAAGGGCATCTTCAATGCAAGTGCAGTTATTCCATGATGCAGAATTTTCTGGTTCTGAAGTGGAGGCTAGGTTATGAGGCTTTCTACATAAAGGTGATTCATAGAAGTTATGAGCTGGATGTTGTCAGAGTTACCAACAGCGAGGAGAGCTGTCTTGTTTTTGCCTTTCAGGAGATTCTTGCCTCGAGAGTTTGTGTACATCACTGCTGTTTCCCTTGAAACTGGTATGAGTCCTACCTTCTGTTGGCAAGACCAAGTTAGGGTAGTATATTCATTGGATCCCTAACGTTTCTGGTGTGGCAGATGACAGAAGATTAATATTTGGGGATGTTTCTAACTTTGACAAATATAGTAATAATTTCACTGACAAAGGCATATTATTCCTTTCTACCTTGAGTGGTAATGACCTTCTCCAAAAAAATGAATTTGTTGGAACATTTAGGAAAGAAGAATCCCACAATATTTTACAGTGAAAATATTAGCCTAGATATAGATGTTGTCATTGACTAATTAGTGCTGTTGGACAGTGGCATGTTGTTTCCTTTAGGTATCTGTAAGTGATGTGATGAGCAAACTTTCAATCTTCACTTGGTAGTTCAACTGCTTCTTAAAAAGTTTTTTGGTTTGGTTTTGTTTAAAAAGCTCTTATTTTCATTTTCTCCTTATGACTTCTGCCATGGTTACTTTGTCTATATTTTGATGTTATTAAGTTGTGAAACTAGTGATGACAACTGGTCAAATAAACAGTGTTTGCAGATGAACATGCCTATTCTTGGAATGAATATGGAAGTTTTAAAACTGTCAAAGGAATATCAGCAAAAATATTACAAGAAACGTGACTGCAGAGGGGTAGATTTTCAGTAAAAGAAGAACCTTTGTACTCAGCTAAAGCACCTCTGACTTTTGTAGAGCAACCTGAAGGATTGGGCCTTGCTTTTTGTGAAGAATGTGGGAAGAATTTGTCAGCTACAATATATACAACAATACATCACCTTCATATCTTTCTTTGGTCGTAGAGAATCTGCTGACATCAGGACTGTGGCAGAACAGGCCACATCCCCCTATGACTTTTTACATTTAGTGTCACCTTGGTGCATCACACCTAGTTCCCAAGTAATTCCTATCTCAAGGGGGTTTTTATGTTTGGCTGGTTGGTTTTTTTACTACTTTTTTTGCTGTCTTGGGCACCCTACTAAGTTCACATATTTCACAAAGTGAATGCAAAAATGCTATAGAGAAGAAAAATCTCAGTAATTTTCAAGCTGCTTTTTTTGTCGTCAGATATTTTGAAACACTTAAGAATTGTTTGCATTTGTATTAATCTGTAATATGTTTATGAAAACATGGATTTCTTGGAAAGGAAGATAGAGTGGGAAAGGCCAGCTTCAAGAAGGATAAAATGAACCTCAGCTGAAGGAAGTAGGTTGACAAGTACATATGAATGTTCAGGCTAGAATATTTTTCGCACATAGCCCTCAGTTATCTGCAGAACAAAGGAAGATCTTCAATAACTGTCAGTATAGAAAGATCATAGTTACCCTACTGACCATTAGTAACTGCATAAAAGGCAAGATGCTTGGTTCTTGGTATTGGAATCTTTGGAGTTCAATTAGTAAAACACACTTGTGTAGCTATGAATGAATGCCTTTGTGAGCTGAATGTTCTGTTTTAGGACATTAGAAGCACTAATTAATAAAAAGCAGTGTGTTTTAATTAAAATATTTTTTAGTGCAAATCTACTTGAGGTAAAAAGCAATTCATGGTAAAAAAGATGAAAACTGAAACCTGACAAATGTAGGTTTGCACAGAACTTTCTTGCAGGTATAGAACTCTGTCTTTAATGTGTATTAGTTGCTAAATCAAGTCAGATGTCTGAAGTGAGAACTGGAGAGCTCAGAGCAAATATTCATAATGAAAGTTGGTAACAACCTTAATTAAGCTGCTGCTGTCTTTCCATGATAAATTTAGATCTTTTCCATGAGTTACTTAACACACCGTTTGCATTGAGGAGTGTTTGATTTAGATTAGTTTCTTTGTTAATAGGTCTGCAGAAGCCTCTTTGATAGCCCTACACTGAAGAACCCAGGAGCTTTGTTTCTGCTGTGTTGCCATGTAGTTGAGTTGTATATGGACTTAAACCTTTTCCAGGGTTGACATAACCTGAGAAATGTTTTTAGTGAGGACTAAGGTTTACTTCTTACAATTCTTCAACTGCAAATTCTGCAATATGTTTTAGTTGCTCTATTTGGTAAAAGATGAGATGTGCAAACAGGTGTAGAATAATTATCCTAACACTTAGCTATGACATCTGTTTTACAGAGGCTGTTCATAGAGTCGTGTCATGTCTGAAACTTCGCACATTTTTTTCTCAGTTGAGTTCAAAAAGAAGGACATCCCTTTTCTGAAATCACCAAGTTATACTGAGGAAAACACTCAAGGTGGATACCCTAAGAGCTTAAAAAGATAGTATTGGGTTTTTTTAATATATCATGCAGGGGATAATAATCAGTTTTACAAAACAAGGCCAGAATCTTGATCACATAGACTAAGTTGCAGTAGTTGAAAGTAGGAAAAAAATTATAGGTGCTGATCAGCTGAAATTTTCTCATGATTGTGGCAAGGTTTTTTCCTGGTATCCGTATCTACTCCTTCACAGTTGCATACTGGTGGTGATTTGACAGTTGTTCTGCCTATTTGTCTGATTCCCATCTCATGAAGATTTCAATGTAGTTACCCATTTCATCTCCCTACTCCAGTACTGCACAATATCTGTAGTGTTGTTCTTAAAACTTGGAATAATCGAAGAAAACTTCTGGCACTCAGTTCATTCTAAGTCTTATCTTTAAAACTTTTATCTTGCAAATTTAGACTAAAAGGATAATTTCAAACATATTTTTAGAAGCACTGCTGTGCACAGTTTAAGACGTCTATATTCATTCCTGTAGTGTTAGCTGCAACTGAAATGAAAGGCTTTGAGATAACTTAATTGGAGGATTCTTTGAATAGCAAGTTAGTATAATGTCATCAGATTATTTGAATAGGTTTATCTTCTCTGTGTATTTTGCTTTCAGGCATTGTATACATTGTATAATCTGTTACTAAATCATCAATGACTAAACTGTCTGACAGATGTTTTTCCATTTTAATTATCTTGAGGAGAGAATAATTGGAATTGAAAGGTGATTCTTTTATTATACTTTTTAAACCAAAAATAAAATGTAAGTTTTTTTTTTTTTGTCTATTAATTGTCATTGTTTCTGAACTAGACATTTTAATAGTGTTCCATTGTATATTTTGCTTACCACAATTAGTACCAATCTTGCACAAATAAACAAGCAGTAGTCAAAACTGTTGTTCTTATGGTCAGCAAAATTCAAGATAGAATGGATCATTAAGTTCATGTAAATTACAAGAGTCATCTATATATTTGGCTTAAATTACAATATTAATGTATTTTTATATCAAAGCAAACACAAACAGAGAAGTTGTGTTTTTCAAGAATGTGAAAGGAGAAGGGTCTCTGAGCAACAGATGTGGAGACTTTAATGTATATGACCACTTAAAGAAATCCAAAAGCTTGGCTTCTTTTAACTGTTTTTGTGTGTTTTGTTGTTGTTTTTAGTTTGGTTTGTTTTGGGGTTTGGGGGTTTTGTGAGTATGTATGTATGTGTGTGTGTGTCTGTGTTCATGTTTGTTGTGTTATGATGCTTGTGATTCAGCAGTGTTTCTGAACTTCTGAAGTGTTATGACTTCTTTGTGTCACACCTTGCGTGGCAGGGAAGCAAAAACCAGAGAAATACTACCCAATATGTGTGATCCTGAAGTGCTTAAATTTACAACACTAATTTCAGTTGTTTCGTAGACAACTGACATTTGCAGGAAACTGATAGGTGAATGAAATATTGTAAGCTTTCTTACCTGACAATCGTTACAGCATAAGAAATTTTTGCAGTAGCATCTCTGGAAGGTCTACGTAGTAAATTAGCTAAGCAGTATATCACAGAAGTAGATAGAAGTATTTAAAAAAAAAAAAAGAAAAAAAGAAAAAAAAAGAATTTACAGTCCAAGATTAAACTGTTACAGATTTTCTCTTGAAACTAAGTAGTTGCATTTTAAGGAGATGGAAAGTTACAAAGACATAAGAGTTTCCTCCATGCAGGTTGATGCTATTTTATTGAGGTAGCAGGGATGTTTCTGGACAAATAAATATTCTCTTTGAATAGTTCTGCATACCAGGAGGTGTAGGAGCATCAAAAAGGACGAGGCAGATCCAGAACGCACATGGCACTTAGGTTATCTGTAGAGATTCTCTGGTTTGGGATTAGAAACATGATGAATGTAGGTGACTCCTACAGAGAAGTCGATATCAAAGCTTGTCTTTGTTGCCTTGCTTCCCTCAGGTTGTGTACTGCACGCTCTACTCTAGTATTTGGCAAGCACTTCACTGTGGTAGCTGTGTTTCCAAAGAGCTGCTGAGAACAGAAGCAGATGGTAGCTCAGTCATTTATCCATTCTGCACTATTTACTTCTATATTCTCTGGAAACTGAAGTTAATTGATGTTAAGTTGTATCTTCCTGTTCTCTCTCTCTCTCGCTTTTTTTTTTTTTTCCCCTTTTTGTTTTAAAAAGAGAAAATAGAAGCCTTGGTTGGTTGGGTTTTTTTTGTTGTTTGTTTTTTGTTTGATTGTTGTGGGGTTTGTTTGGTTTTGTGGGGTTTTCGGTTGTTTTTTTTTTTCTGGTGTTTTGTGGTTTGGTTTTCATGTTTGTGGGGTTTTTGGTTGGTTGGGGTTGTTGTTTGTTTGCTTGTTGTGTTTTTTTGTTTTTTTTTTCTCGTAGTCATAAGTATTTCAGAGCTGTGATGCATTTCCAGTTAGAAAGTTAAAGGCAGGGTAAAGGAAACAAAATGGCTTTTTTTGTGAAAGGGGGCTGTGTGCTTCATTGTGAATGTTATGAACAGTATGAATTTCACCACTGGTTTATGTGAATGATACTAGGTTTTGAATGTTTGTTTGGGTTTTTTTTTTTTTTTTTTTTAAATCATTTTTTTTCAAACCCAAATCCTGGGCTGCTAGAGAAAAAGGGCACAATCCTTGACTGACTGCCCATAACTCAGAGAGGAGGAAACTGGTTCTGTTGCATTACAGCTCCTGTATGCATCCAGGAAATTCAGCTTCTTTCCCTTCTTGGATCTGATGTGCAAAGAACTGTGAAAGCAAGAATGATACTGCCCATAAATTGCCTTACATTAATTTCTGTTCCAATTCTGTGTAGCACATGTAAGTGAAAATCTTGGAAATATGTTTGCTAAATCATGTGGTAAATGGTCTTGTTGATGACTGCAGAGTTGCTCTGGGGATGGAGTTGTTAAGCAGTTGTTATAGGAATCCAACAGGGCAAATTAAGAGAAACCTCTGTGTGTGCTTGTTATTTTAGGACTTTTATGCTTGTCTGCTGAGACACCTCATATTGGACCTCATGACCTAAAAAGGCTTTATGTCTTTTAGTCAGAGGTTAACTTCTGAAATCTCAATTACTGACCTATCAAAGTGATCACCTCCAAGGGAGGGTTTAATGTTATTATTCTTTAATGCTAAATAGCTGAATATTGCTGTTAATAATACATATAAAGTAGCTTTTTAGCATTCTGCTTAGTTGTATGTGGTATTTCCACTTATAACTCAGTCTTTTTATACTTGCAAATTCAAGGAGTTATTTTATGTTTCATTGTAAGTAACTGCTGAACAGTTTTCTTATTTGTTTGTAATACTGCTGCAAGCGTTTCCTTAATCCATGAGTGTTCAGGATACAGTGGGTGGAACTTAAAGCTGTATATGAGCGTTCCTTGGAAATATTATTCCAAGTACACAAAAACACTGTGCGAGGCAAAATTTGCTATAATAATAAATTCCATCATAGAAGAACCAGTGCATGGTATTTTTTGTTAGTTTCAGTTGTTAATGTTTCAAGACATAAATGTGCAGCCAATTTAAAACAAGTATTGCTGTTGCTTATACTACTTGCTAGATACATCTCTTGATACATGTAAAGATTTGTCAGGTTTTAATTCTAGTACACAAATGTATACTTCTACTTAAATTTCAAATTTTAGTATGTAAGGAACAGTTGAATCATTTTTCTTACTTTACCCCCCAAATTTCATTCAACTTTATCAGGAATACAAGTAATCCAAAAAAAAAAGTCATCTTCTTCTAATGCCATTTTTGCTAGGATCTTACGAATTTTCAGTGACCTTTGCAAGCAGCTTTACTGACAGATCTTGAGTTCCAGCTGAATCAGTTAAGATGTTTGATGGGACTATTATTTTGCCAGTTGTTATTATAACAGTGGAAGTCCTCTTTGAAGAATTTTGTATGATTCATACATGAGCTTTACTACAACAGTAATAAAATTCATTGCTTGTCTGGTAACTACACAGGACTCATACTGATGGGAATGCATACATAGGTTGTCATGTGCGCAGTTAAGTTGGTTTTAGAATAAGCACATGACAATGCAAGTATAGCATACTAATAAACTGGAAATATATATATTTTCTTTTAATTTATGGAATGCTTAAAAGTACCTGAAACAACATTCTCTCCTTCCAGTTTTACCTCTATTCCTCTGGTAAAGTTTATAAACTTCCTTTTAAAACTTGTATGTATTTATATAGAATATTTTGCCTGCTTTGTCTTTAAATAGTATTTTCCCACCATCCTTACAGCTTATTTGTAAGACTATATTAGCAACTTCCATTTAAGCCAGTGCTTTAAACCAGTGCTTAAATGGCTTCTCCGAAAACTGTATTCCAACCATATATATACACTAATGTTCACTTGTCATATTAATCTCTGTATCTTATTTGTAGTAGTAATGATTGTATCAAAAAATAGTTTTATCTATTAATACAGAATGATTTATTAATGTAGAAGCTGGTACTCATATTTACCTTGAAGAAATTCATACTAGTATCATACCACTCTTTTGAGACTATAGAACTGTCAGCATTAAATTGACTTAACAGGATGATGCAGAGTGTCATTTCCAATTTGGAAGCAAAACAAAACAAACCCTATAGGTCTTTTAGCTTGTGTAATATTAGACCATGTGATATAAGTTCTCACTGACTATTTTGTAATCAAAGAATGATTTTCATTCAGTAGGATTCTGGAAAATTTCCAAAATAGTAAATTAGTAACTTAAGCTGTGCTTTACTGTTGTACATTTGATTCTGTTACTTGTTGTAGTAGGTTAGAACTGGGTTGAGCTGGGGTTATGCTGTGTTTTGCGGTGCTGCAGCTAAGCATTGATAAGCAGCAGTGTTGTGACTACTGCTGGGCTGAGCACCCAGGCTGGGGGTTTTGGTTTTTTTTTTCCAACATCTCCCCGCCCCAAGATGCTAGGAGGATCCAGACTGGCCAAAGGGATATTCCATACCATATGATGTCAGCTCAGATATAAGAAGGAGGTAATAGGAGGAAGTTTGGGGAAGATTCGTCTATGGTGTTGGTCCTCCAAGAGTAGAGAGCCCTGCTTCCAAGACCAGAACATCGTCCAGCTGATGGGAAGTAGAAATTAATATCTCTCTCTGCTCCTGCTTCCGCGCGTCTGTTGCCCTTTGCTTTATTATTATTAAAATTGCTTCTATTCTATAAGCAGCCTTTGTTATATATTTTTTTTTCCCTTCTCCCCTGCCCTTTTAAGAGGGGGAGTGATAGAGTGGCTCTGGTGGGTGTTTGGCCCCCCAGCTGGGGCAAAACCACCACACTTGTGTAAACGGAGCTATTTGGCCTTCGAGTATAGCAAAGAGGTGCAGAGATCGGGCAGCAGTAGTGCTTTAAACTGCATGTGCCAACCTGACCAGGTCTGTTTGCTAAACAAACCAGGTTGAAAATCACCCTAACTGTAAACCTTGACAATAAAAGACAAAAAATAACTGAAATTTTAAAAAGCTAAATTTAAGACATATCATATTTTTTCTATGGTGCCAAGCATTTTCAGTGTGTATTTAAGGAAAATGTGCATAATATTTTGGAGGTGGCATGCAGCAACATGCTGGGATGCCTAGTAATAGGCTTTCCACTCCTCATGAATGCTGAAAGGAATTCCAGGCTTCTGTTTGCAAAGGCAGCAACAGAAAGGGTAAGTGAATGGAGGTGGAGCCAAAAACAACTCCCTTTGTTACACACGAGGACATAAAAAACCTGCTTTTCTAATTAAGATTGTTACTGAATCCATTGTTGCTGCTATTTCACACTGAACTTCTGTTGAGCTAATCATTTTTTAAAACAACTGAAAGGCAGTTGAACACATGCATGGAAAGTACACTGAATGCTAAAACAATTACAAATTTCTTAATGAAGACAGTGGTGATGTTGCAAAGTGTAATGGACATTCCTTTTCATGAAATGAAGTAAATTTGCATATAATCCCCAGCACATTAACCTCTTGAGATGATGCCCATCTCCGTAACATATTTCGAGAGCTACAGGTACCCAAAGAGAAACAATAAAGTTAATTCTGTATGTGTTCCTCTTTAAAGTTTTGCTGTTTGCCCATTTGCCTCTTCAGTAGAAGCTGATTTGGCAGAACCTGATTGCTTTATAAGTGGATCTTCCACTAGACTTCTGAAGAATTCCCAAGAAGCTAATAAGTAATTAAAAAAAAAAGAAGAGCTCTTTTAATTCAGATGATAGCTGCAGTGTATTTCAAAATATGATGTAACAAATTGCTGCAAGTACAGATAATAAAACTGAAAAAAACAGCATATGATGCTACAAAGTCTTTTAAGGAATGATGTCAGTATCTTGAATGTGCTAAAATATAATGTACAGATTTACTTAATCTGGTTGGTATTTCACAGTTGTACTGTTGTAAAGAATTTCTCTGCAAGCAAAGTTGTGAGCAGAGGAGGAGGAATTAGATTATAGTACAGTAAAACTAGATGAGAATTACCTTTTCCAGAAATGCGTAACAAACTTCATCTAGCATGCTGTTAGCAACACAGAAGGTTTTATGGTTCTCCTGTAATTTAGATACTCTGTTTTGGATATTCAGTAAAATTTTTAGAGGGTTCAGGAAAAAATTCTATTCTTGTGTCTTACACTATAGGTAATCACTCAGTTTGGTTCAGTGTGATAGATAAAATCACAGAATAACTATTGTTGAAAAAGAATGATAAGATCATTAAGTTCAACCATTTTCTAACTCTACCAGCACCACTACTACTACATACATCCTTGAGAACCATACTTTTTTTTTTTCCTGACCTCTAATTACTGGTGTGAACCAAGGGGAAGAAACAACTGCCTTGAAATCCAGCCAAACAATTTGACACTTTGTTGGTAATTAAATTAAAATTAATTAAAATCAGGAAGATACAGTGCATCCAATGATTTTGTACTTCATGAAGGGGATGCCAGTAAGTACTTTGAGTACTTTGAAGAAAATATTATATATTCGGGGTATTTTATTGGCTTTTTAAAAATTATAAGTCACATTTGTGAGATTTTTATTCTGTTCCTGTTTTATTCTGTTCCTGGCAAAAGTAAGGCAGAGATGCACTGTTCTTCAGTGTCATTGCTGGTGCTTATGTAGAACCATGCAAAGTGGTTCTTAAATCTGCTCAGAGCAAATGCTAACCTTAATCTCTTATTTCCTCTGGTATTGTGCTTACTTTCTGAAACAGTGCACCTTGCAATCATTAAAATATCAGAGCAAAGGAAACTCTGTAGACAGGGTAACAGGGGAGGACAGCAGAAGCAGTGACTTGGATTGATTTAAATTGGTAAAAAAATTCACTGACTTCATTAGACTCTAGTGTGCTTGGGATTCTTATCACTATGTGGCTGAAAGGGTGCTGTGATGTGTTAGGTAATCTAATGTCTTCTTTGTATTGATTCTCTTTCATACCAGGCTGTGGAAAATGTACAAATGTTGGGCTGCAAACACCAAGGGAAATAAAACCCTCAAGTGGTGGCCTAATAATGATGTTAATATTCTACTTTATCTTTAAAGAGAGCATCCTTGGCACAGTAACAGCTATTGGGCAGGCATACTGAATTTTTGCATCTGAACTCAAGGAGTTGATCATGTCCTAGGCACTTTTGAAGACATTTATAAGTCTGATCTACAGGTCATCATACAAAGATGACCAACAGTTGTAATGGGAGCAGTGTTTCCCTAACTGTTTGGGGAACACCTTGGGCAAAGGAGGAATCTGTCCAGTGTGATTTCAAGCAAGTCAAGAAATTCCCTGATGAAAAGAGAGAGCTATGCTAAGAGAAGTTTGGATATGCAGAATAATTTTGGCTTGAGCAATTTTCAGTGGTGAGAGAGGGAGATAAGTGCACCTTTACACTGTTTTGTTAGCATGTGCTTGGTTTAACATCAGCTAACATTTAAATAACAAATTTGGGAACTGCTGCATGTTTTAGTACTGTTATTTTCATTGATTTTCCTGGAGATATGACCTGTTGAACCACAATGCCTTCAGGTTTTAGAGCCCTGTGAAGGGCTGCATCACACTGAACAGGATTTAGTGAGGTCAGACTCCTACTTAGGAGATGTAATCATCTCCATTGCAATGCCTGTTTTATGGGAAGGTTGAAGAAGCTTAGCAATGAGGTTAAGGAGAGGAACTATGCCAAAGTCTCATCAGACAGAGCCTTCACATTACTGGGACTTGCAGTCCTTTCTTACTTACTTCATCAAAATATTATATTTCCTTTATTTTATTTGAAAACAACCCATTTTTTTTAACTAGGAATCCGTAGTACACCAATATAAATCTACTTGAGGGGTGGGAGGAACAACAACAACTCTTTATTCAGACCCTGAATATGTTTTCCTGGGGTCTCATTAATCATAGAATCTTAGAATCATAGAATGGTCTAGGTTGGAAGAGACCTCAAAGATCATCCAGTTCCAACCCCCCGCCATAGGCAGGGACACCTCCCACTAGATCAGGACGCTCAAGACCT
>VWZI01022452.1:92815-134851 GCA_013396835.1 Psilopogon haemacephalus | reverse complement strand
ATCCAGCGAGTTGTCCACCTATCAAGTCCATGCTTTTCCAGTTTGGTGACCAGGGTGTCATGTGGGACAGAGTCAAAGGCCTTACTCAGGTAAAGGTAGATGACATCAGTTGCCCTTCCCTTGTCCACTGCTGCTGTGACTTTATCGTAGAAAGCCACCAAATTTGTTAGGCATGATTTGCCCTTGGTGAAGCCATGCTGGTTGGCATCAGGCACCTCTGCTTTGTTCTCCATCTGCCTTAGCAGAGCCTTGAGGAGGATCTGCTCCATGATCTTGCCAGGCACAGAGGTGAGGCTGACTGGTCTGTAGTTCCCAGGGTCGTCCTTTTTTCCCTTCTTGAAGATAGGTATTATATTTGCCTTTTTCCAGTCAGCAGGAACTTCACCAGTCTGCCATGACCTTTCAAATACAATGGACAACGGCTTGGCAACTTCATCTGCTGGGTTCCCCAGCATACAGTAAGGTAAACCAGGGAATAATTTTAGTTGTAAGGGTATTCTTCAGGTCATCCAGTCCAGCCTCTTTGTCAGAACAGGGCTGTCTTCAGAAAGAAATCAGGTAGCTAAGGGTCTTGTCGAGTCAAGCTCAGAAAATCCCTAAGGGTGGTGATTTCACAGGCTCTCTTGATAGGAGGTTCCAGTGCTTACCCGTTCTCATCATAAAGTCATAGCATCATTTAGGTCAGAAAACACCTTTAAGATCATCAAGTCTAGCCTTTTACCATAGCACTGCCAAATTATGAAGCTGCAAAAAGGGATTCACAGTGTATTTTGCAAATTTTAAATCCTGATTCTGATTTAGGTGTCCTGTATTTTACATCTGGATAAGATGCAGATTAACTTAACATACCTATCCTCTTTGTTTCAATCTAGAGCTTTCAATGGATGCTTTTTAAGAATATTCAAGTAACAGTTCCTCGCTGTTGAATCAGTGTTAGGATTTTACTTGTTGGCACCGGTTTTGATATTTTTCAGCTGATATAGAGTGTTTTGTACCTGCTGAAACCTTCTATTCTGTTCTCTTAGAACACTGTTTGCATACATTTCTTTTCTGTTTCTTGTATGGATGAGTCCTCTTTCTCTGCTAATGCTGAGATGAGGAGCTTCCATGTAGTTCTGGGGTTCTCTCCCCCCCCTCCCCCCCCATATGTGTATTAGGTTACCATTATTTTCATCTAGCTTCAGGAAAAAAATGGTGTTGTGGTGTGCGCATCAAGTTGCACAGCTTGAGAATGGTAATTTTCTCAAGAGACTAGAGGATCTGAAAGTCACAGATAACCTAGTTAAAATGTGACAGGTTGCTTTGTGTGTTCTTGGAGAACAAATAGAGTGTGGAATGTGTAGGGGTTTTCTCATGTAACCCTCTAGCTAATCAAGGGATTATACAAATTAGTAATTAAAGATAAATTAGTAATTAAAGATAAACAATCTATAAGATTTTATCACTTTTTATGTCTGAGGAAGTACTTTTTTTCTGTACGTCCTGAACATTAATATTGTTTGAAGAAAAGGACTCAACTACAGTTAGTGAAGTGCAGGGAACTAAAGCTGTCACTACTATAAATTATATTTTCAGGAATGAGAAGGTTAGTTTATGTGATGCTTTATACAAAGTGTCTTTGAAAGTCTAAGGTTCTGTCTTTGTGAGTTATGATGCAAACACTGAGAGGAGATGTTCATGTGGTCTCTCTTCTATATCTTTTCTAAGATACATCATTTGGGTCACATTTTAAAGTAAAATCAGTGTTTGGTATAGACATGGCACTTGTGTTCCTCGAGTTAAGGAAACTCACAACAGGTGAATTATGCTGCTCATTCTAAGTTTGTGCCAAAAAAAAAAAAAAATCATTCATGTACCACATTCTGCAATTTTTGACCATAAACTGTCCTAAAAAGTATTTTAAGAAATACTCAAACATAAAGTTAGATAAGTTGTATACCACATATGAAACTCATCTTTACTACAACTAGTTTTATAGCTTTTGAGAAAAAAAATCCAACTTTTTAAAGATCACTTAACGCCTGCTTATATCAGAAACAGATTCTTCAAATTTTCTCTACAACATACATCTAGAGGATAGAATTGATTAGTGGAATATTCCAGCACTTCTGTTCACCTAAGGTTAACTCAGTAGGGCATTGGTTCATCATTGCAAGGGACATAGCAGATGTAAGTGTACCAGGTGCATAGCTGTTACTTTTATGTGAGTCTCTGATCCTCTTAAAAGCCACTTGAAATCAAGGCACTTGAAGGGAATTGTCACACACAGACACAGCCTTGGAAAATGGGAGCACAGCCCCTGTTCTGAGTTTCGGTAAGGATATCTTCTCAAGCAACATGGGTGAAGACCTTGTTTGTACATATGGAATTAGATAGGAATTAGACATTTAAACATTTGAGGGTCCATGGAGACACCTTTCTGATATTTGAAGGGCCTTAAGAATTTGTAATAATCCAGATAGTAGTTCCCCATTGATTTCTGTGGTTTTTTTTTTTTTTTGTTATATGAGTAAGTATATAGCTGTTCCTTGAGACTGAATATTATATAAGAAATAATCAAAATTGTAATAAAATAGATTTTAAAGATTGCTAGAAAACTTGTTGCGCAGGCAGTGTCCTATTGTCCAATCCACTGTTACGTTTCACAGTGACCTTGTCTGACTTACTGAAATTCTGAAATGCCGAAATGCTTCAGCATTTCTTATTAGCATGTTTACTTGCCGGTAGACCCCTGGGCAAAGGAACTCAACTGCATTAAATATTGCACAGTGATGAAGATGATAGTCCTCACCTTAGGAATACATAGTATTGAAGATAAATCTAGCACATGAAGACCTCCAACCAGCTATGTGAATGCAGGCTGAGGAAAGTTAGGTATGTATTGGGCATCTACTTGAATGACATTTTTTCCTTTATTCTTAGTAAGTATGCCGTTACCTAAATTTTACTAAATATATCTGAAATACTCAATGCCAATATTTTTTCTTGATAGTATGATTGTGGTGATTTGGCCGTGTCTGAGGGCCAGATGCCCATCAAAGCTGCTCTATTGCTCTCCTTCTTAGATGGACAGAGAAAAGGGAAAATACGACTCAAGATCTGTGAGTCAAATTAGAAGCAATTTAACAGGATGAAAAGCCAAAGCAAAGGCTGCACATAGAAGCAAGAACAAAGAATGATGTTATTCTCTACTTCCCATCAGGAGATGATGTTAGTCACTTCCTGGGAAGCAGGGCTCCCTGGTTACTCTGGAGGACAAATGCCATCAGAAATGCCCCCCCTCACTTCCTTCTGTCACTTAGCTTTTGTATCTTAGCTGATGTCATATAGCATGGAATACCGCTTTGGTAAGGTAGTCTGGCTGTGTCCTCTCCTAAGATCTTGCCAATCCCTGAGCCTGCTGTTGTGATGGGAAAGTTGGAAAAGCACAGCTTTGGGTCTTGGCTTGGCAGCAGCCAAAGCACTGGTGTGTTATCAACACCCAGCTACATCACTGCAAAACACAGTACTGTAAAAAACCCTGCGGGGAGAATTAACTCCAGCTCAGCCAAACCCAATATCTTAAAAATTATGCAGTAGAAATGTAGGCAATTTCTCAAATTATGCACAGTTTTAATCTCATAATCAAGTGGATCCTGAAAACATGAGTAGGTGGGTGATCTTGTATCCAAGTTTTTCTTTCATATCCATTTTCTTTATTTACTCATCTAAAACTAGAGAAGTTACTTTGTTGTTTTGCTACATAGTCATTTGTTATGGGTTGCTAAAATGTTCTATAGTCATTTGTTATAGAATTGAAATCTTATATGGCCATTTATTATGGAAAGTTAAAATGTTGACTACAATAGTAAGAGATTTGAACTCTATTTGGATTATTAAGTTTTTCCTTACCTAATTGATACCTCAAGTGAGAGAGCTGTCACTTAAAAGTGGTGGGCTGCTCTAACACTATTTGACTGTCATGAACTCACAGCTATAATAGAATTGCAAAGATATATAATATGAAACTTCAGAAATGTAGATGGGGAATTAATAGCTATAATTTATTTTCCAGTTATGCTGCCTTTTCTTTCTTAGAAAATACTACTTTGATATTTATTGCAGTTACATGTTGCCAGGTGACAATTAAGTTATGTTTTTCTTCTTATGCATAACAAGCTGTAAATTTATTGGAGATTCACTAGGTAGTGTGAGAGAAAGTGGAGTTCTAGCTGTGTTTATTCCATGATGTCTGTTTTCAGCCGTGGTGCTGGCAGCTTGTTCTGTTGTTTTGTGCTGTGAGTTCTCCCCAGCTCCAGCACTGCATAGCAGCTGGGTTCTGCATGCTGTGTCCCCCTTTCCATCTATTGAGTTGATCGTGCCTGTTTCTTCATCTTCAGAACATGCTCTGGTTTAGCAATGCAATGGATACTGGAATATCCAGTACCCCAGTACCAGATCAAAATGTCCATACAGTGCAAATTCTGACTCAGTGTTCTTATTTGTTGTGTTCCAATTTTTATTGCTTGGTTCACTTTCTATGAGCAGTTTTCACATGGATCATGTGTCACCTATCCATACCATTCTGACTGTGTGTCATCTTACTTAAACTTGCATAAGATCCATGTACTGCTCTTTGGCTAGCTTGGCAGACGTAGTAGTCTTATGTTGAGGCCAAATCCTCCAAGTTATATTAGTTATATTAGTACCGTTAGCTGATGAAGCAGTACTCCTCTGCTGCTGCCATCAGGGAAATGTTGCCTTGTTAGACTAGTGAATATTTTTAGTTAGTGCTGACCATTTATCATGTCAGCTACAGACAGAGGTGGCTTTTAATAAACAGGGAAAATGGTCCAAACAACCACTAAAGACTATGAATCAAATTAGACATTTTATTTTGTGGACTTTGTGTTGGAAATTCTGAAGTGGCCAGAGATTATGAAATCTGAAAGTGAATATCTAGATAGACTAAAAGAGATATACGGTAAAGAACTAAAAGAAATCTTTTCTGCAAAAGTGTAGAAGGGGTAATAGCAAACTATGCTTTTGGTTTTATATACTGCAAGTCAACCACATAGTTCATGTAAGAAACTCAAGCATGGTTGAGTGGAATTTTCAATTCTTGCACCAATTTTCTAATTTTTTTTTTTTTATAGACATAAAATGTACTCATTATGTGTCTCTTAAGGCATTCTCTCGTCCTTATTTATTATAGGGGTGAGGGATGCATGTTACTGAATGTTGTTTTAAATTTTTCTGGAGGGAAATTGAGGTAGTCCGGAAGGTTTTTGCCCCTGGCTTAATTCTGGCCTTGTGCCTGTGCCCAAATGAAAAACATTGCACAGTGGTATACTGGAGTCATCTTCAGTTTCCTTGGAGAGCACTACATTACTTGCTTTGTGTCATATGCTATATGGCATAATTACAAAGTTTATCCAGTAAAAGGAAATGCCCTTTTCTTTTCCAGACTTTCTTAAATATTTTGCTGTCCATGCTGTAAATATAGTGGCATTGCTGTGCAGTGACAGTCAAGATGATCTGGTCCATGACTTCTGTGGTACTGAGGTCAGACTGGTAGGCCTATTGTTCCCTTGATCCTGCTTTCAGCCCTTCTTGTAGGTGGGCATCCTATTTGCCAATCTCCAATCAGTTGGGACCTACCCAGTTAGCAAGGTCTGCTGGGTTTTAAAAAATATTATTATCTGATTTAATGATTTTAGAAAAAAGCTGTTTCTGCTGTACCTTCCAAATGTGCAATCTGAGAAATTTCTAACTTGTCATGGGCTCTTACACAAACACACTTAAAGACGAGTATCAAAACTAACTGAAATTTGATGCAGTGATTGTCTCATAGCCCTTGTTGCACTGTTCAGGTCCTTTGCAGCTGGATCATTGACGGACTCTTCTCTTCATATGATTTCTTCTGGGATCAGATAGAGTACTGTCAGGATGAGCATTTTCAAAATGTAGGAGGACCAAACAGGAGTCAGACTTATCTTAGATTGATGACTAGATTGATGGTAAGCTGCACAGAAGGTTCGAGCCCCATGCTAGCATGAAATCATTTGACAGATAGAAATATTTGCTTATAAATTGAAAGAGTAGGTAATAATAGTGTTTTTTGTGATTACATTACATGATATTTTATGATTACACAGACTAATAGCTAGCAGATGGCACAGTATCCATTTTACTTGTTTACGAAGATGATGGATGGCAGAGATTGAAAAACACTTTTTCCTTGTTACATCACTCTGAAAGCTTGTAGTGGACAGGCAATTTGCAATAGGAGTCAACAATAATTTGTGTCTGTCCTAGATTTTGGGGGGCATCAGTTATGTTTCTTATTTTATTGGAGTTTTTCCTTGTTTCAGTGGTACTTCTTACAGAAAGAGGGAAAAAAAAAGAGAATTCTACTTTGAGAACCAGGCCTTTAAAAGGATGGATGTTTGTTTGACAGCCTACATATACAAATATCTATTTGTATGTAGAATAATCAGTGGGAGGTTTTTGCACTGTTCTTTTTCAATGTTTATCATATTACTTGGGCATTTTGATGCAAAGAGAGATGCTCTGTCTTTTGTTTGGGCACTTCAGCACAAATCTACGTTGTTATGTTGCATGCTACCAAGATAGTTAAAGCTATCCAGTTGCAATAATAATTGCAGTGTTTTTCATCCCTTTTATTTAATTGGTATTGACTTACTCAAATTATCTGTGCGTATGTTTTATATGTATCTGCTGTATTGTTTTCTTTGTTGCTTGTTTGGGGTGCTTTTTTTCTTTGGTACTATGGCCTGAAAATACTCAAACATAAATTGGGTTAGACCTAAAATCAGATATTTTATTTCCCCTATGTCAATTCCTTATATATTTTAGTCTCCAGTGTCAGATGCCCATCTGCCTATCATGTCCCTAGAGTTCCTTTCGGCATCCCTCAATGGTTTTGGCTGGGTGAGAGGTCGTGTGTTTGTGATTTCAACAGAGTGCCTAAATTCTGATTAGCTAGTAGATTGCTGTCTCTCCAAGGGAAAAGGGACAAAGCTATGCTTGCTCTTCCCTCAAGAGTCACTGTGTTGGTTTGTACTTTTCTGTAAGGTCTCTAACTTCAGTGAAATTCATATCTGAGACATCTAACATTTTGCCAAATTTGATAGAACTTGGGCAGAAAGGTTCAAATGTTACGATTTTGTGTTTAGTTCTCTCATAATAATATTAGTTTCCTGGAAAAATCAGCCTAAAACAATCAGATGGCACCAAGGAGCCTTTTTCTCCTTGAAGAACCCAATATGATTTTTTTTCCCCCTAGTAAAAGAGAAAGGGAAGTCATTGCAATAATTGTGACTGGACAGCATAAAACATAACTTGAGATATTTTTTCACAATAATATGAGTCTTGCCTTTCAGCCAGAGGATGCTCCAGAATATATATGACTGATTTCTGATGGAAATATCATTTGTTTAAAACTGTGCCTTAAGTTTCCTTTATGAGTTTGTATACATAATAAAATGTGAATTTACATTAATACTGGAGATCTCAGTTTTGTATCTAGTCATAGATGAATCCAGTGAGTCCCTGTAATTCTACCCACTTTCAGCTCCCATCACTCAAAGGATTTTCATCACTGCACACTGCTAGCAGCCTTTCATCGGGTAGAAATCTTATGCTATTGTCTGTTGCCATGTGAAGAGGAAAAACAACTTTGCCTTCTGATTTGGGAGTCATATATATGTGTATACATGTATGTGTGTGGGTATATGTATATGTCAACGGTTTGTATCTTCTTCAGGCTTATTACCTTTGACTACATCTTTATTTAACATAAAGACCAAAGCTTCAGACAGGTATGATAATGCAGTGTTATCCAGCTTGTGTGCCTAAAGGTGAAATGACTTTTGTAGTGATGCCTAGCTTCAGTTGTGAAGAAAAGGATGAGAAATAAGCAGCAGAAATCTAGCTACAACAAGCCAACAATCTCAAACTCTATGATTTTTATATGGAAACTTGAGTACTGTTCCTGAATGGTCACTAATACTTGCTTGGGTTTGGTAGTATGGGAAGGAAACAGGACTAGACAAGAGGAGAAATATCAATGCTCATCTGGTCTCTTTTTAAGTATTCATGGTGCTCTTGCTAAGAGAAGATGAGCAAAAAACAACTGTTGTATCCAAAATAGTTTTCGGTCTGGATAGGTATGAAATTCTCTGTGTAATGCTTGCTGAATTTGTATTACAAAGCCAGGTTATGAAGTGAAAATTGTAGGTTTTAGTTTAATGAACGCTGTAAGTGTCCCTTTCCTGTACCTGCAGCAACCAGATGCATGCCTACCTGTGCAAGAGTTAGTTTGGCTGGGTGCAGGTACAGGCAGGGGTTTGTACTCAAGTTAAAGCTGACTTTGTGAAAAGGAGTATTTAACTCAGGTGAGCTCTGGCAACAGGAAACTCCCAGCTTTGAGATGGAACAGGGGGCAGGCATGCATAGACCTGGGTAGAAGCAGTGGAACACAGGCTTGCTGTCTTTCAGGAATACTGTGGTCACATACTTGTGTGAAGTTTCATAAAAACTAATCTTTATCTAATCATAGAACTACATATGCAGATTTCCGGATTAGAAGATGGCAGTGATTGACATACATGTACTGTTAGTGTGCAAATCCTAGAGTTTTGTCAGGAGTAGAGATGATAAACCAGGCAATAGGTCTTAGTTAAAATATGTACAAAATGTGCACTTGACTTCAGACGTTTTTGCTGAGATTTTTAGTAGCTTTTTGTGTTTGCAACATTCATTCTTAATTATGCATGTAGTCTGAGAACTGCTACATGCTGTCTCTTTAAAATCCTTTGCAAGATTTTAAAAAGGTATTTGTAAAGTATATACTTGTAATATATATCTTACTGCTGCAAAACTACATAGTGATTTTAAAAAATATTCTAAGTTAGTCCTTTGTTAAAGCTCCTTTATGGTATGTGGCTCCTGTATTTTTATAGTTCTTTGTGGAGAGAAAAAAGGGCATTGCATTTTGTGCATGTATCTAAATTACGCTTTCATAGTTTCATTATGTTTAGTTCTATTTTTATCCTGTTTACGTGCCTTATATAAGTCACTTTGAATCCCTTCTAACAATGTAATACTTGTATTACCCATCATCAATATTCACAAACAGGAGATTTATTCATATCGGTTAGTAAATACTCTGATTGTTCCTCAGATGTCTCCAAAAATATATTGCAGTATTTTTACCGCTTATATGAATATCGATCATGTTCCAGAACTGAACCTCTGTATTTTGAGAATGTAATGAAAGTTAAGCACAGATTGTTAAAGCTAATTTGATATGTATTTGGTCAGGAAAATGTGAAGGAATTTAAGGAGTCTATGGAAACTGTTTCAGAACTTTCAACTACAGTTTTCCCAGAACTATGTCTTTCCAGGTACATTTTCTTTTCAGACAGCTTTATGGACCAAGGGAAGTTCTTGTTGGTTGCAGAAGAAAGTGCTGTTGTCTGTCCAAAACAAAAGCTACTACCTGTTTTATTATTGTATTTGTCATAATGAGCAGGCTTTAGATTCTAACCAAAGCCAAAACTGAGGGGGTGTAATACAGTGTACTAGTCCATCAGTATTTTCATTAGACTATCAGAATCTTCCAGCTGATTCAGGATGATTTCTTTTCAAATTTGCAAATCATTGTTTTGTGAGGGCAGTCACAGCAATGAAAGGGCAGGGAGAGGAGTGCCTTTATTATTTTTAAAAAAAATTAAAAATTTCAAAACACCACCTGCAAACCAAAGCAAAAGCCAACTGACTGCCTTTAGCAATTGGAAAAGTATTATTTATTGCCTGGGATATGACAATATGTCAGATTTACTTTAAAAGATACAGTTTACAAATAGTTCCATTTTCTGATTTTTGGTATAGAAGTTATCCATTATATTCCATTCCTTAGTCAAAAAGCAGTGAGTTCACTGCAAATGCTTATAAAAGGCTGAAAGATTGTATGTATAAGGGGACAGGGGAAAACAAAGTAAGTACAAGAAGAAAAGTATCAAGCAGAAGAAAGTATACAAAGTACATACATGTGTACATATATTAATTTTTTACAACACACCACTTTAAGGTATCAAAATTGTACAAATAAGACCCACCTCTATATTTTTCCTTTTTTCTTAAAAAGAAAAAAAAAAAAGTACATATTTCCACTGCTGTAGATGCATAAGAATTGTCTAGAAAGAATGAAAGGGAGAAAAAAAACGGTTCTTGTTCTTGTCCCCTCTGTGTCAGCCTGGTGTCCAGTCCCTCCTCCCCTTGCTATTGATACTAAATAAAAATTGTGTGCTTTTGTTAGGAAGGTAGTCTTGATGTTGGTGATATCCTAGATTCTAGTGTTTGCAGCACCTGAGCAGACTTCTTGCAGAAGGTCAGACAAGGCAAATTCTACTTTCAGGAGTCAGACTCCAAAATCAGTTCTACCAACTTAGTTCCCTCCTTGCACTCTGAAGACCTTTTTTAATAAAATCAAATAGATTTTATTTATGCTATCAGTTTTCTGTCAGGGGAAAAAAAATCATTAAAAATAAGATATTGATCTGGACGGTACCCCAATATGCAAAATATTCACTGACATATCTTGTGCATTTCCACGCTGTTCCTTACAGGCGAGATCACCATCATGCTTCTTTTATTTACTTAAAAGTAAATAATAAGTGTAAAAAAAACCCCCACCACTCTTTCCCTTTCCCCTTCCTCCCCTGCCCTTTAAATGAGTGACTGCATTAGTTTAGATCAGTTACACACTGTCTTGGGGAAGCTAGAGGGGGAAATGGAAAAGCATCCAATATATCTCTTGTGTAAATTAGGTTTTTGATCGTTTGGATAGGAGATAATTGCTTAAACATGACAGTTAATTTGTGTTTTGTGTTCCAATGTAGACGCTTCAGAGAGTGTGTTACAGTGTGTACACCTGCCTTTACTTTAAATTTTTACTTCATACCAGAGGCATTTTTATCTCAGCTTGAAGTACAGTACTCCACATATTTTTGTGGTATGCTAATACAGCAATCTGTGCAAGGACTAGAGTTCTGTTATTTTAGAAGTTACTGGCAATGACCATGTTTTTGCTGTAAAATGCTACCAAATTGGAGAAATGTAATATTCAATACTTGACCTTCAGTATATAGGGTCAGAATATCTTGACTAAAATCAGTATTCCCAAGCAATGAAAAATAGGACAAAATATTTTTTTTCTATCAATAGCCTATAGACAGATTTTGTTAAAAATCTTAAGCAGATATTTCAACTTGATATATGGGTGATTAGAAACAAACATTTTAAATTCACAATAAACCCTGTGATAATCTGTCCTCAGATACTAAATAGGCATTAGCATTCAATGAAATAGTAAATGAGTGAATAACAGTATTTACAGTTCCGGTGGCTATAGAAGAAGAAATCCAGGTCTTCACTGCTAGTCTGTCTGAATCAATACTGAGGTTTTGGTGTTTCACATAAATGAAGTAGTTTAATTGTAACAATGCTATGTCATTAGACCTCAGTCTTAAGTTGTGCTTGTGCTGAAAGTGGTTTGTGTAAACTCAGAATCTCCATAGAACTGATGCTGTGTAATTAGTGAGAAGGTAACAGATCACTGGATATTTGTTCAGACTTACTTTTGTGCTGCAGAAGAAACACCACAGAAAGGATAGTATCTGAAGGAAGCAAAACAAGCAGTGAACTTCTTGTAGCCCTCTGCAGGGTTTCCTGCCTTGGTATGCCAGCTAGAGGAGGAATGCTGGTGCTCTAGGGAGCCATTACTTACATACTCAATGTGTTGAGGGTCAGCAGTTCACTAACTGGCCTGCCTCACTGCTCTGCTTTTACTGCTGTGTGTAGAGTCACGAACGAATTTTAAAATAGTGCCTTGACCATCTTTTGCAAGAGCAGGGTGTTTGCTGTTAGTTTATATTTGAAAAGATGCTTGTAAGACATGGCGTGTTACTGATAAAACCAGAAAACTCAGAGGTATTAATGTGGTCCATTTACAGAAATATTGGCAGCCAGATGCTAACTTACAGGGAGCACTTCCACCACTTCATCATTAGAAGGAACATAGCCTTGATGATTCTTAAGACCTGAAGTCATTCCATATGTTACAATGAGTCTAAGAAGTATCAATGTTGAGAAAGCACTGATAATTTAAGCCCCTTTCTTAGTGATCATCCATTTGTATTTCTGGCTTATACCATAATACAACCAGTCCATAACACAACCAGTGACTATGGTGGGGCAGGCTGCAGAACCCCAACCCATCTTGAGTTCTTCATAGTTCATTGTGTTGGAGAGAACCTGGTGGCGCTTTCTCTTTTCACCTGTCTGCAGTGAGTGTGGTGTCAGCAGGGGTGCACTGACTAGGAGCAGAGCACTTTCAGCATTTGGAGAACAGACATAACTTACCCGTACTATACTTATAATTGCTCTACTTGTGAATGGAAGTCTTAGTAATGGGCATAATGGTATTTTATAATATCATAAGAAGTAAGTTTAATCTTAATTTATTTGATTGCTGCTATGCCAGAGATCCTGAAACACTACCTCTGCTTCTTTCATGAATAAATTTGCTGTCCTGTAGCTGTAGGTTTTGGGTACTGCCCTGGCACGACTGTCAGAGTGGTGCTGTATATTAAAATACATCATTATTCCTCTTGTTACCATAGCGTGATGTAGTTGAAGTAAAAGATTTTCAAAGGCATACATACATCTTCCCAAATGGCAGATTTTTGCAAATCTGTTTCCATTTACTCTCATTAGTATTAAATCAGTACAATTGATAACAAATGTCAGACTGTAATGCTTCTGGTGAAGCAGACCATCTGCCTGTTTCATAATATGAATGTTTATGCTTACAATGTGCTTCAACAACTGTGTCTGAAATGCCAGGTACTAATATCTGTTATTTGAGGTCTCTGAATACATTATGTATGTAATAATAATTAGTTCTATGCTTTCTGGCAAGTGTAGTTGTTAAAGTAGATTTCTGTCCGTGGATTGCTCGCCTCCCTTGAAAATGTGTCTTTCTTTTAGCCTCTTCTCTTTCTCCGTGACTGTTTGTTTGTTTCTTACCAATGTATTTATTTTTCAAATAGCCTCTCTTTGAATAACTGAAATTTGTAAAGGCTGCCAGTTTACCAACTAAAGTAATGTTGTGATACTCAAACAGGACCATGTTGCTCTCAACTTACCAGTTTGTTTTGACAGGAAGTTTTTGATTAAAAACAAACATGAGACAAACTAAAAGGATACAAATATCTCTGAAATACCTCAATTAAAGCTTTCAGAACTGCAGTATAACTTGCTTTTCTTCTGCAAAGAGTAGTTCAAAGTGAAAGATAAATTATATGTCAGCTAAGTCAGTTTAGTTGTCCACATACTGATGTGTGTGCTTTTACTGGGATGTCAGCTAATGGGCTTCAGTCTTCCCACTTTTCCCTAAATCTGGGTTCTTCATGTCAGCAGTTGAAATCCATACTGGACACTGTCAGTTCTTGCTTCACACCACCATATGATGGATGTTAGGAGAATGGAGTGAAACCACCATGTTTGGGTGAGCTGGGCTGAGCATGTTTCTGCTTGCCTCCAGCTCTGCAATGTACATGGCATGTTGCAACCACAGGACCTGATGAAGGGTAGGAAGGGAAAGATTTAGTACCAACTTACCTTACAGAAGTGTTACATAGGTCAGTTGTCCAGAAATAGGCTATGCCCATCTGTACAGGTTGTTTAATTAATAGTAGGACTTCATGAAAATCATTGACAGAGATGAAAAGAAGGTGGGAGAGAAGTGTCTCTGCTGTTCCTAGTTTTCCTCCTTTTCATAAAAGAGGAGACTTCAGTGTCTTTGTGGCTGTGGAACCTGTTGAGAGTGTGGTACAAAATAGGAGTGTTGGGTTGGGGTTTTGTTGAGACCAGTATTAGTATTCCTAAAAAGAAACTGGAAAATGGGTGTATATTAATAGCAGAGTTGCATACATTATGCAATGCTTTGGTCACCAAGAAACACTGTAAATATAATCAGTGAAAAAATGCTAGATATATTCTTTATTCTAATTTACAAGTAACCTTCTGATTTACAAGTAACCTTCTGATTTACAAGTAACCTTCTGATTTACAAGTAACCTTCTTGGTTTGAATATGAAAGGATTGTTAACATTATGCACTTAAAATGGGTAGAGGTTTGCTGAGTTGTTGCTAGCGATATATAAACTGATGCATGCATTCACTAAATTTCTTACAAGTTGTGATCTTTCTCCATTGTGATTTCAGAATGAAGGTGAAGATTTGAGCTGTTCTTTCCATTTATTAAAATCACATAGCTTGAAATAGTATTTGACAAAAAAGAAAGCTTTATTTTGTTACAGGGTTGTTCTTTTTGTCATGCTGCTGATTTTCAAATACTGGCAAAGCTACTTGACTCGTTTGTGGTGCATCACACTATGCTTTTAACAAACTCCCCCCACCTCTTTGCTGGTTTATTCAGTGTTTTCAGAGCAATATGTTATGTTCTCAGCTTTTGCATTTGGCTTGGAAACCTGTACTGTTTTAAAAATAAGCATTATTTGTTCTACATTCATTTTTCTGCTTATACTGAAAGATTTAGATTGTTTGGTCTGAACACGTGTAACTTGTAGGTATTATTTGTGTGTTTGAATATTTATGTATATCTTGAATGGTAGATTTTCTCACAAGTACTTAGCATGTGTTTGGCTTTACCAACTGGAGCAGGATTAGAAATCTAGCCTGTAAAACATAAGTAACTGTATTTCTGGAAAGTATCTGTGTTTCAGAGTCTTGGTCTGATAATGTAACAGAGATGACTTCTGTGTACTGAACATTAACGCATCTTGAATGCTTCAAATCAAGATTAGAGAGTTTTGTCAGTGAGAAAAATCAATTGTTTGAAAATTTTACTTTTATACAGTTACCATCCATCCATAAAATCAAGGTCTACAAGTTCTGCCAAGGCTCTTAGTGAGTAAATATTAATCAGAATCTTGTCGTTTGATGTTGAAGAATATAAAAAAGCAATGGACTTACTGAATTGCAACAGATTTTAAAGCTGCAGACCTGCTTCAGTAGAAATAAAATGTTTTAAATTGCAACAGTATATAATATCTATATCCTCATAGAACACTTAAATGTAATTGAATTAGGATGTTCCGGTTTTATGCCATCTATAATGATATGCATATGATACATTATTGTGGTATAAAATATTTTAATCTTTTTTTTTTTTTCCCCTATCTTCTTAGTTTTCTTTTCTAGTCCCATTTTCCTGGTTAAATATTAAAAACCCAGCTTTTGTTATTCCATTTTCTTACTTGTTTGGAAAGCAAAATTTTGGCAAAAGGGTGAAGAAATTTTCATGTTTACAGGCCTATTTAACATGCCATAAATAGGTGTCATATGAGTTATATGAAGCTTAGAACCCAAATCTGGTCTCCAGGCTCCAGAATTAATCATTACCCAATGATCAATCAATATTTAGACAATTAAAAAAATAAGAAATGTTACCAAAAAAATTCTTAGTTAATACTTCTTTCTTAACATAATAGATCATATTTTCTTGCTGATTTAGGCACATTTGAGCAAGTTTATAATATACTTCTATTTTCTCATTAATAATTTTGTACTGTTACATCATAGTAGCAATATGTACTTACTAACTATTTATATGAGTGGTTCCTGTGATGAGAATTTGGTTTCTCTATCTAATAAGCATATTCTGTTAAATCTCAGTTTGAGAAGAGCAAGGATAATCTAGAAACTGTTCAGGTTCTGAGGGAATAAAGTTTGGCATAGACTGAGTTGCTAGTTAGTCAAACACTTATAGAATCGTCAATTTTGGTTTATTCATGAAATGTACAGCACCAATTATAGCTGATATGTGCTGACAAGTGATATTTTCACTTTACAATTCTATCTAGTTAGATGATTTAAATAAATGGGTATATATACCCAATACCTGGAGTGAGCTAGCCTGCCTGCTGCTTTGCTTGGTAAGAGTTGGCTTAGGTTGTTCAGTTAATAAGTTTTAAATGTCATATCTATAAAAGGCCTGATGTAAAATCCTCCAGCTAAGGAGTATTTTTATCATGAATTCTTTGGTAGTGAAGAGAGAAGATACTACTGTTAGACCTTCTCATAGTCTTTTCCAAAATACTTGTCAAGATATTATATTTGAGGTTGACTTAACTCTGGATAATGATGTCTGCCCTGAGGAACTCCGTGTAGTCTCTATGTGCAGTTATTATTTCTTTCATTTCTCCTGCTTCTATAACCACAACGTTCTACAAATCACTCACCCAACTTCCTGGCTTTCCTTTTATTGTGGATATTTTTCTACCCATCTCTTAAAACAATAAAGAAGGTGTGTATTTGTTCACTTCTTGTGTGACAAGACCCTTGCTCTCTTGAGTCCCCTTCACAAGGGTTGTTTCTTGGCCATGGATAGCTGACAGCTATGTGCTTGTGATTCTCAGCTGTACATATTTCTTGACACCTTTAATGACTCTTCTCTGTTTTCTTTCCCTGCTTGTGTTAACTTTTCGTCTAAATACTTCACATAGATGTGTTTCCTCTAAATACTTCACATAGATGTGTTTCTCCTGAGGACAAATCAACTGTTCTGCTTGTATAGTTTCTATTTAGACTTTCCACAAATAACCTGGCTATCACATTTGATCCTGAAAGTCTCAAATGATACTTTCCCACTACCTGCAAATCTCATTTGCTATATGTAACAATGGCAGTTTTTAGTATGTGGTCTGAACTTCCTCTCTTGACAGTTTCAATTCTCTCTGTTCCTTTTCCTCTGTATTTGCTGCATGTGAAAGAAGCATTCATTCTTTTTTTCTGTGTCATGTAATTCGGCTGACTTCCATTTAATTACAGGGATCAATATGAAACCATGTTCTTTTGCTGCAAATGTAAATACACCATCTCATATATTTTACTTTCAGTGTTTTCCTTTAATTTTAGCACAGATTTTAGTTACATGAGTCAACCTTATTTTAGTAGTTCTTGTTATATATAGATTACTTCAAGATAATTTTTAGTCCGTTTTCTTCCACCTACTATATCATGTTACTTGAGTGTATAATTTTCTTAAATCTTAAAGTTGATCAAGGTTGTTTTCATTTGTTAGATCTCAGAGTGGAAGTACACTACCTGTGATTCATACATGATTCATACATGGCATCCCTCAGGGGTCAGTGCTGGGACCAGTGCTGTTTAACATCTTTGTCAGTGACATGGACAGAGGAATCGAGTGCACCCTCAGCAAGTTTGCAGATGACACCAAGCTGTGTGGCACAGTCAACTTGCTAGAGGGCAGGGATCCATCCAGAGGGACCTGGACAGGCCAGGTGGGCCCAGGCCAACTTCATGAAATTCAACAAGGCCAAGTGTAAGGTCCTGCACCTGGGGCGCTGCAATCCCAAGCACAAATCCAGGCTGGGTGGTGAGTGGCTGGAGAACAGCTCTGAGGAAAAGGACCTGGGAGTCTGGGTTGGTGAAAAGCTCAACATGAGCCAACAGTGTGCACACACAGCTCAGACAGCAACTATGTTCTGGGCTGCATTAAGAGAAGCGTGGCCAGAAGGGCAAGGGAGGTGATTCTTCCCCTTTACTCTGCTTGTGTCAGACCCCTCCTGGAGTACTGTGTGCAGTTTGGAGCCCCCCAGCACAAGAAGGACATGGAACTGTTGGAGAGAGTCCAGAGGAGGGCCACAAAGATAATCAGAGGCCTGGAGCACCTCTGCTATGAGGACAGGTTGAGAGAGTTGGGGCTTTTCAGCCTGGAGATGAGAAGACTTCAAGGAGACCTTACGGCAACCTTCCAGTATCTGAAGGGGGCCTACAGGAGGGCTGGGGAGGGACTATTCACAAGGTCTTGTAATGACAGGATGAGGGGGAATGGGTTTAAACTGGCAGAGGGGAGGTTTGAATGGGATGTTAGGAGGAAGTTCTTCACAGTGAGGGTGGTGAGACACTGAAATGGGTTGTGCAGGGAGGTTGTGGCTGCTCCCTCCCTGAAGGTGTTCAAAGCCAGGCTGGATGAGGCCTTGAGCAACCTCTTCTAGTGGGAGGTGTCCCTGCCTGTGGCAGGGGGTTGGAACTGGATGATCTTTGAGGTCTCTTCCAACCTAAACCATTCTATGATTCTATATTGCATATGTTCCTTCACCTCTCCTGTGTTGGCTTTTTAGGGTATTCCTGCATTACCAAGTTCAGTGCCAAGATCCTTGGATTTTTGACTAGTTTAGGTAATCTCTTAGAAAACTGTCAATTCTGGGGGTCAAGTGATCAAGAATAAAGTGCATGTTGCTCACTGCTTCAACATTCCTCTATATCAAGCTTCAAGATGCTTGGATCCACTTTGGCAGGATGCAAATGTCCTTTATCATCCTGTTCCATAGAAGCACTTTTGAAGTGGTCGAGGTTGTGCAGGAACAGCATTGTCAGACTTGCGCATGTGCTGCTCACTGGACAGCTTTGGTTAATGAAGTCACTACTTGTGGCTGCAGTTTTGACTTTACATGAATTTTCACTCCACTTGTTTTCACTCTTGGTGTTTCTTTGCTAGAATGATCTCTGAATTATTACTGTTATAGATGCCTTTTAGACTCAAGACAAAAAGTGACTATTTTATAAACCACTTCTATTTGTTCCAGTATCAAAGGAAACTCTTTGGGAGCCAATCCTAAAACTCCTCATGACTGCTTTGTGTACTGACAAGCTGCAGAGGTTAGCCCAGGTGAACCCCATGAGGTTCAACAAGACCAAGTGCAGGGCCCTGCACCTGAGCCAGAACAATCCTCATTATCAGTAAAGGCTTGGGGATGAGGTGATGGAAAGCACCTCTGTGGGAAAGGACTTAGAAGTTCTGGTGGATGAGAACCTGGACATAAGCCAACAGTGGGTGCTTGCAGCCCAGAAGGCCAATTGCATCCAGGGCTGCATCAAAAGAAATGTGGCTAGCAGACTGAGAGAGGTGATTCTGCTACTTTACTCTGCTCTGGCGAGACCTCACCTGGAGTATTGCATTTATGTCTGGAGCCCTCAACATGAGAAGGACATGAAATTGATGGAGCAGATCCAGAAGAGGTCCATGAAAATGATCAGGGGACTGGAGCACCTCCCCTACAAGAACAGGCTGAGGGAGATTGAGTTGTTCAACCTGAAGAAGAGAAGGCTCAGGGAAGACTGAATAGCATCCTTTCAGTGCCTGAAGGGTGCCTACAAGGAGAGTGGAGAGGGATTGTTTACAAAGCCCTGTGGTTATAGGACAAGGAGCAATGTTTTTAAATTAGAGAAGAGTAGGTATGAATTGGATGTTAGGAACAAGCTCTTTTGCATGAGGATGATGGATACACTGGAACAGGTTACTCAGGGAGGTAGTTGGGGCCCATCCCTGAAGATATTCAAGGCAAGGCTCAACAGGGCTCCTGGGCAACCAGATCTAATGGAGAATGTCGTGGCTGTCTGCAGATGGGTTGGACTAGATGATCTTTGGAAGTCCCTTCTAAGCCAAACCTTTCCATGATTCTATGATTTGCTGACTTTAAATTCATCCTTAAAGGTGGAAGCTTTGCTTGTGAACACCACCTAATTTTACAAGCAAGGTGCAAGAGACAAGGGAACAACTCTCAAGCCTTCGCATTGTGTGATACCCATAGAGCTGAACATCAACAACAGCTCTAGGTCTGGACTTGAGTCTTACCTATATTGACAGCGTACCAGCTCTCACATCCATAGAGCTGATATACCACTCCAGGTGTGTAGTAGTTCCTATCATTAGCAAGTGTGGGGTTTTTTTTCCAGTGTAAGGTGTTACAGCATTTTGGAGTTTATGAATGCAAGCAAATTGTTTATTACTGTGTTGTTGCTGGCTACAGCTGCAAAACTTGAAAAGCGGTGATTAGTTATGAAAAAGTCAAAGCCTATTTGGAGGCTCGAGTTTGTTTCATTCAAAATGTTTTAACTTCAGATGTGAACTGAGGAAAATAAGCTTCTACCACAACTGGTATTTACACGTCATGACAAATTTAGTTAGATTGCACTGACTGGCCACAGAGTAGCTCTGAAAGTTCTTAAGTTTTCAAGTTTATTGTATTGAAACCTTTAAGAAACATTCTCAAATTTTCCTCAGAATGCTTTCTTCAGAACCTTTATGTCTCCTACTTTGTTTGAAAGATTTTTCCACTTCACTGTTTTATCTACCACATACGGTATTTTAATATTTGAGGTTTTTTTCCAGATGTAATTTAGTATCTTAGTAGGCACAGGGTAGGAGAAATTATTGTTGGAATTAGTCTTCCAGTTTCCAGAATGAATGTTCTCTTTTTTTAACAGAAAAGTAGTTTAAGTGTCTTTAACAGAGATTCTGCAAAGCTCTGGCAAGACTTCCTTTGTCATTAAGACAAAAAGGCAAGAGTAATAAGACATCCTTAAGAGCTGTTTTGGAATAGGAGTCAGGGTTCAAAAACTTTATGGCATAACATGAGTATGAAATTTGCTACCTCTGTCAGTGTAGTCATATAGCTATGGTTTCATTAAGCTTATTTATAATGGTGACTTATAATCGATATAAAATTTAAAGTTTAATTTATGTCTAGTATTAGATTATATTTTATTTGTAATCTGGAATTTTGGTTTATATATATAGACTTTATATTTCGGGATAAGGGGGAAAATTATGTTTGTTTTATTCCCTTCCTATTGTTTTTCTAGAATAATTTGTTATACATGTGAATACTGGTCTAGAGGTAGTGGATAGTGATTAGATGAACATCTCTTATTCTTTTGTGGAAATTGATTTCTCTTACTCAGTGACAGGCTTTTTTTTTTTGTTTGCTTTGTTTTATTTTGTTTCCAGACTAGATTTATTTCCCCCTCCTGGTCTGCCCTTGTGGAAGACTATGTATTGCTTCTACAACTTGTCTTATTTGTCATACTGACCAGTATCAATAGTGCTCACTAAAATGCCCTGAATCTACTGTTATGGTTACTTGTTTAAATTTGTGAACTGGCTGATAGTGCTCACTACAGTTCTAAAATGCATTTAGAGGTTCAATCTGAGTGATTCTTTCATGATTTTTAAACACAAACAGTAAAGTTTAACTATGACTCCTTTTTTGGTGTTATTTAAGCACTGTAGCTTATTTGAACATCTCAGGTATTCTCTTCTATATGTGGTTGTGTCATTTATTTTTTTGTGGTTTTTAAAAATTTGTTTAAGTTTTGCGTTGCACAGAGTAATTTAGATTTAGTTCTGATTTGATATTCACAATTTCAAAACAGGTTGTGTAGATGTGAAAAGGAAGTTGCTGCTGCATACTTTCATTCTATTAAGTGTATGTGGTTTGGACAGTTATATCAGGTATGAAACTCCCAGGTATGTAACTAGGGTGGCAATTCCCAAACATTTCAGCTTGCAGCGTGAAAGGCTGTAAGGCTGTGTGGCAGGCACTGAGTTTGCTCGCTAGAGGTACATGTTTCTGATACCAGAGGCAGTCACAAACTGCACTGTGTTCAAAGCCACCTACAGCGCAGGTTAGTTTACAGCCTATGTGGCTTAGTCATTGAAACCTGAGGAAAGCTTCAGGGAGATATGGGAAATGTCATGCAAAGTGTCATCTCCAGGATGTTGATTATAGCAGCAGGGATGACTCAGTTATGTCTCGTTTGGATTGTAGATGGAGCTTTTATGTTCAAGCAACACTATTTGCTGGAGGTTTATGATGTTTCTACTGCTGTCATATTACGTGTATCTGCTGGCCCGCTTGCAGAGCAGTCTGCTGCTGGTGGTGAATGAAAAAGCATGAGCAGGCATTAGGCTGAAGACAGGAGGTATGATTTTAAGATCTTGGGTGTAGAGTTGATACTTGTAGTTTACTGTCAGTTCTAGAGCCATTAAAAAAATACAGCTGGGAGAAAAAAAATCAATTTTATACCTGATGCCATTAGCAGTAGGAGGCTTTTCCATGGGAAACTAGAAATTTCCAGTGTTGTGATCTGTTTCTACTGGAAGATGAGCATGTACATATATAAGACCATAATGAAAGTGCTTAGTTCTCACTGTCATTGAGAAATGTGTGACTGGATATGCATGGGAGCTCACTGACGTTTTTCAGTGTATTAATTTGTGCTAGGAACAATTAGTCCTCTGCAAACTAAAAGCGATGGCATTTTTCATCCCTAGAAAAGGGCTTTTCTCTGCTGCCAAGAATATCATAGAATCATAGAATAAGTCAGGGTTGGAAGAGACCACAAAGATTAGCTAGTTCCAACCTCCCTGCCATGCCCAGGGACACCCTATCCTAGATTAGGATGGACAGAGCCTCAGCCAGCCTTGCCTTAAACACCTCCAGGGAAGTGGCCCCAGTCACCCCCCTGGGCAACCCATTCCAGGGCCTCACCACTCTAATGGTGAAGAACTTCCTCCTTATATCCAATCTGAATCTCCCCACCTCCAGCTTTGCTCCATTCCCCCTAGTCCTGTCACTACCTGATAGCCTAAAAAGTCCCTCCCCAGCTTTTCTGTAGTCCCCTTCAGATACTGGAAGGCTGCTATAAGGTCACCTGGGAGCCTCCTCTTCTCCAAACTGAATAGCCCTGACTCTTTCAGTCTGTCCTCATAGGAGAGGTGCTCCAGCCCTCTGATCATCCTCATGGCCCTTCTCTGGACATGCTCCAGCATGTCCACATCCCTCTTGTAACAGGGGCTCCAGAACTGGATGCAGTACTCCAGGTCGGGTCTCAGCAGAGTGGAGTAGAGGGGGAGAATGACCTCCCTGGGGAATCACTTCCCTGATGCATTGTCCATCCTAGGTCCGCTGTTACTGTCTCACATAAAGTCTAGTTGAGAGATCATGAATTAGTGATACAACTATAGAATTAGTGATACAACCACATATTTGTAGGAGGAAGACATTCCTGGTTTTTAATGTTTTTTCCCCTCCTTTTGACTTCTGTCTGGCCTGTCACTTTCTCCTCATGAAATGGCTATCAAAAGCCTCACTTGCCACTATTTCAGGAAACAATTGCAGAAACTACATGCTGGACAGAAGCAACCCAACACAGGTACTGCCTAGCCATAACCTGCAGGAGTATGTCCGAGATGGTTCTTTTGTCTCATCATTCTTGCTCTTTTCACTAAGGTAGTTCCTCTGACAGTCAAGGTAACACGTTATGCACATCATGGTAACTCCCTTTTACTGTGGGACCTAGATCTGGTGCTGGGTAATCAGCATGCTGGCTGCTTGAGTTGTTCTTACCCAGGGCCTGATCTATCCCTGGAAACACATTATCCCTCCTTCTGGTTTGTAGGTGACAGGGCTGCAAGTACCAAGCTTTCATGCTTGCCACAACTTTTGTCATCAAAAGCATAAGCAGGCTTTTAATTTCTAGAGTAACCACAGTTGTCCTTTGATTTTTACTACAAGGGCAAGAGATTTTCCTACAGCCAGCAGCTGTGTATGTTGATTGTGTTTCCATCTGCTAGAAGATGCTGTCATAAACAGTATCACTGTAGAACTGTCCAAGAAATGTGCTTTGAATTATTCTCAGGGTTTGGCAGGTGTTACATGGAATGCTTTTAACTTCAATGTTTTTCACATTACAGAATCACATAATAATTAGGTTGGAAAAGAATTTCAAGATCATTGAGACCAACCCATCACCTGGCACCTTCTAATTAACTAAACCATGGCACTAAGTGCCTCATCCAGCCTCCTTTTAACACCTCAAGGGATGGTTACTCCACCACCATCCTGGGAAGTCCATTCCAATGGCTAATCACCCTTTTTGTGAAGAACTTCCTAACATCCAGCCTAAACCTGCCTTGATGCAGCTTGAGGCTGTGTTCTCTTGTTCTGGAGACTGGAGAAGAGACCAACCCCCGCTTGGGTACAGCCTCCCTTCAGGTAGTTGTAGAGAGCAATAAGGTCTGCTGTGAGCTTCCTCTTCTCCAGGATGAACCCCAGATCCCTTAGCCACTCCTCATGGGGCTGTGCTCCAGCCCCCTCACCAGCCTTGGTGCCCTTCTCTGGACACCTTCCAGCACCTCAACATCTTTCTTAAACTGAAGGGTTCAGAACTGGACACAGAATTCAAGGTGTGGCCTAACCAGTGCTGAGTACAGAGGCAGAAGGACTTCCCTGGTCCTAATGGCCACACTGTTCATGATACAGGCCAGGATGCTGCTGGCCTTCTTTGCCACCTGCGCACACTGCTGGCTCATGTTCAGTTGCCTGTCAACCAGTAGCCCCAGGTCCCTCTTTGCCTGGCTGCTCTCCAGCCACTCTGTATCCAGCCTATAGTGCTGCATGGGGTTGTTGTGGCCGAAGTGCCGAACCTTGCACTTGGACTTGTTAAAACTCATGGCACTGGACTGTGCCCGTCTGTCCAGCCTGTCCAGGTCCCTCTGCAGAGCCCTCCTGCCTTCTAACAGATCAACACATGCTCCCAACTTGGTATCATCTGCAAACTTACTGATGATAAACTCAATTCCCTCATCCAGATCATCAATAAAAATATTGATCAGGACTGCGCCCAGCACTGATCCCTGGAGTACACCATTAGTGACTGGCTGCCAACTGGATGTGGCACCATTCACTACCACACTCTGGGCCAGGCTATCCATCCAGTTCCAGCTCAGAGTGCCCCTGCCCAAGCCATGGGCTGCCAACTTGGCCAAGAGTTTGCTGAGGCAGACAGTGTCAAAAGCCTTGCTAAAGTCCAGGCAGTCTATATCCACAGCCTTTCCCACGTCCATCAGACAGGTCACCTGGTCATAAAAAGAGATCAAAGAGATCAGGTTGGTCAAACAGGACCTGCCTCTCATAAACCCATGCTGACTGGGTCTGATCCCTTGGCCATCCTGTAGGTGCTGCATAATTGCACTCATGATGAGCTGATTCATTACCTTGCCCTGGCACTGAGGTCAGGCTGTCAGCTCTGTAATTTCCTGGGCACTCCTTCTGACCCTTTTTGTGGATGAACATTCACAAAGTTGAAAGAGCTAAATGGCTGTGACGTATTGGTGGAGGCTGAAGGACTGGCATCTGCATCTGGGATCTGCAGGTAACTGAGAAGTGTATGGCTTCGTCCTCCTGGACAGTATAGTACTACAAGATGATGCTAGTAATCTTAGTGTTCTTGTTACACTCTTGTGACCAGTATCAAGAGCTATCAAACACTCTGTGTTGATATGGAGAAATATTTATTTATTTATTTTTAAAATCAAAAGGTTCCCTGGAAAATATAAAACTACAGTAAAGGGAAAGAAACTCAGGTGATTATATTTTGTTGATAGTTATGCTGTCATCAATAAGCAGTCTTTGCTTTTCTTTGAGCTCTTCTGCTACAATACTTTGTGTAAATCTTCACGTGGGAAGCTCATGCAGACTCTTCAGCAAGCTTCATGCAGAAAATATATGAAGCAAGTATTTCTAGTGATGTAAACTTATTCATAAAGAACAACAAAATATTTTTATTAAGCAAATGGAGGAATCTGTAAGCTTGGGACATCTTTTATGTAGTGTCTTTCACCTAGCCTGTCTATGCATTCTTTGCTTATAAGGACTCTGTAATGTGTTTTGCTAGGTTGTTCATGCAAAATAGACATTTCCAGAGGAATGTTGCTTCAATTGTCTATTCTTCTTAGTCTTTATGCTGGCAGAATTCTCCTTGGCTCCCCAAATCTAACAATTATTCTTTTCAAAGGATGGAACACATATATACTTCTCTTAAACTGTGGTGTTCTGTATGTCTGTTTCCATCACATTTCAACTTGAAAAAATTGTGCAGGTATAATGAAATAGACCAGGATTCTGTCCTTATCTTTATAAGAAATATTGTTTAAGCTTATAGATTTATTTTTTAAAAGCTGTTTCTAATGTCCAAGGTGTACTTTGAAGAGTATTGTTAGATTAAATTCAAGTGCAAATAGATTTTTGTTGCAATGTATTTGATTTATTTTGTTTTGTTTTTAAAAATATGTGCAGTTTCTCTATCGGTAGTAAAAATAATGCAATATTGGGAAAATAATTTATTTCCATCTAGGGTGGGTGTGGGGGTAGAAGGCATCTGAGCAGAAATGTAATCTTGTTGCAAACAGTTCTCAACACAGTGATTTCTACTTCAGAAGTAGGAATTAATACAGTAAATTCATCAAAATGTATTACCAAGATATATGGTTATGATTGTCTTTTTAAAGCTAGGCATTGATAAGAGCCAGCACTTAAAAATGGAAATTTTTTTTTTATTCTTACACCACTCTCAAAATTAAGATCGATTTGATCTGCCAGCATGTGGCCTTTGCAAATCACAATACTACTTTATCACTTGATCCTTTTTCTGAAGAAAAACTACTTAGATCACACAGCTACCATCTATTATCACCTTGGAATCAATATGTTCCTTGTAAAGTTCTATGCTTTCTGTAAGTAAAACTGTATAATATGGAAGTGATTCCTTTAGGACAATAGTTGTGAACATAAGATTTAATAAATGCACAATGTCTGAAGCAAAGCATAATTAGATTTGAAGAGTTAGGTATTCTGAAGAAGCTATAAGCAGAAGATTTTATCTTGGAAGTGTGTGAATATGATAGTTATTTTTATTCATTGTATCTCAAATAATGAGCAGTACATGAAAAATCACTGATAACCTACTGTTTGCTCATGTGTTTTCCTTGTAACGATGACCTCAAGATACCAGCATCAACAAATGTTGATGAATTGCCGTGCTGAGTTTTACAGCGGTAGCTGCGTAAATGCTGAATCTTAATGAAGCTGTAACTTATGTATTGGTAATATTTTTTGGGTTTAATGAGTTCTTCCATCAAAAAATAATTTTTAAAAATTACATGTTTTTCATCTTCATGGCCATTTTTTGCACTTAATGGTGTGGGTGCAAGAATTAACAAATTCCCTGGAGTGTCTTGGAGCTCTTCACGAAAAGGCCATATTAAAGCCAGCTGTCTGAGTCTGCAGGACAAAATTCCTCTGGAATGCCAGGCCCAAGAGTACTTCATTTTATTTGCTATCAGTCGCTTGATACTGTCATTGCCCTACATAAAGTAGTGTGCAGGGGTGTAAGAGAGTGAAACCAAAGTCACGACCACTGAAAGAAGCCCTTCTCTGAGCTGTGGTGTTTCTTACACCAGCTCTGGTATTGAGCACAGTGAGACATTTCAGCTCACTGACCCAATACAAACCTATTTCTTCTAGTTGAGAAATTTTCACATGAATAGACAGAAGAAGAGTTTTCCATAGGTCTCCCTGAGAAATAAAACACTATTACAATAAAACAAAATAATGTTGTTAAAAAGAAAACAAAACAACAACAAAACCAAAAAGCTATGAAAGATATAAAAAAGTTAATCTGCTTGCAGCCTTCCATAGTAGAGAACCTTATTCAAAGTTAACAAGAATTTCTGTTATTCCTCCTGTGGAAACGAGCAAGGGTTTTTCCTCACATACTATCTGTATGGAGCTGTGGAAAATGAACTCAGCATGCTGATTTTCAGCTCATTCTGATGTATATGACACCTACAAAAAGCACTGCAAGTATATGGGCTTGGTAGGAGAGTGAACACCAGTTTGGTCAGTTGGGTAGTTTTAATTAAGAAATGCTGCAACATTTTGTTGGCATATTCTAAAATAAAGGTAAAAGAACAATCATACTGGTCAGGCCAACCATTCAGCTGTCTTAATATCCTGTTTCCTTCTGTATGAACAAATCCCTATTCCTCTTGCAACTCAAGGTGATGAGTAGTCGTATCTTCAGTATCACTTAATTCTGTTGCTTTGCTATTCATCTTTTGTTAGTTTTTTAGCACAACTTTCCGTGAAGCCTTTCTCCACAGAGAAAACACTTATCTGTATCCTGTTTGTTGCTTTGTGTCAATATTTGCTGTGTTACACCACATCAACTTATTTTTGGGGCCTGTCTTGCAAGAAACCTTATTAAATGTCTTCTATGTGGTGTTGTACTTCTGTACGTTTTTTTTTTTCCTAGAAGTTTGAAATGTCTGTCGAAGTTCTCTCTTTTGGATATTTTTGTCCTCTATGTCAATGGAGTATTATGTCTTCTGTGTGTGGGTATAGACAGACAAACCATGCTTTTAACTTTTGTTAACTACTGTGATTCCTTAAAAGTCTGAATCTGGTTGTTGCAATTCAATGAGCTACTGAACTACTTTGGAGTCTAAGACCTGCATCTCTTGTCTCTCATGTAGTTGTCTGACAGATATCTCCAAGACATTGTTCTTAGATGTCACCAAATTGTTGGGTCAGTGTTTAAAAAATACCAAGAAGCCAAGCAAATGAAAACCACAAAACCAAAGTACCCAAAGAACAACAGAAAAAAACCCCAACAAACCAACCAATAAAAAGTCCCAAAAAGCCCAGCAAACCAACACTAGAACATCCTTCCCTTCAACAGGGTGAATTCAGACTTTCCCATTAGCTGCCTCTATACTTGTGCTTTTCTTGTGTTTACATTCTTATGACTTCCTAATATTCTATAATATAATATAATATTCTATAATAATTTCCACTTCAGAGGGATTAGAAGACAGTATCTATAAAACTAGGGGACTAAGCATGAAAAAACAGAAATCCCCTCTGTTCTCCATTAATTATGTTATTGTTCCCGTGTGAGGGAGAAAGTATATTTTTCTAAGGTGGTATTATAATCTTAGAATTATAATCTTCTAACATAGGCCTTGTGAAATATTTGCTGTTTGGTGGTCACAACATTTTAAGTACAGGGAAAATGTTTTATGTCCCTTCAGTTATTCACAGTAGTCAGGGCTGGTAGAAAAGCTTGAAAGTCACATTTTACCTCCAGTATGACACATAGTAGTTACAGTAGTTTCCAGTTATGATCAAAAGGGGGCCATTCAGATGATTTTTGTTGAAGGGAAAGTTTGGGGATCACTGATGAGAGAGCACACTTTCTTGTAAACTGAACAAGCTTTATATGGGCAGGAGTGGGGGATATTGAATTCAGTAGCTCTGTAAAACTCTTACACAAAAGACACCTTAACAAGTCCATTTGCTTCTGTGTCTGTAACGTGCCTGAAATCCTTCTTCTCTTTACCCGAGTTTAATACAGTGGTTACCAGTCAAACCTGAAGGTCATAGAGTAGGAAGAGAGGATGTTTGCTGCTCCTTTGTTGTAAATTTGGCTTTGGAGGTTTCGGGTTGTGTAGCTACCTCTGACCTGCTATGAAGAAGTGAAACCCTCCGCTTCCTCTAGCAGCTCCTGCTGGCTGCCTCTGGGAGAAAAATCAGTGAAGGAGGTATATACATAGAGAAATTCCAAGACAGGGAGACAGGCTTGTTTTGGCACATAAAGGTAACTTTTTATATATTTAAACAGTTTACATTTCCCAGGAGAGTGCTTCAAGCCGTAGTTTACATATTATGCCTTTTGCTGAAAATTGTGATTTGTGATTGTTTTCTCTGTTTGAAACAAGGGTTTCAAAGCATTACGCACCAGTGGAGCTTCACAGACAAATATTTTTATGCTCAATAAGCTTGCTGTTATGTGTTCTTTACATAGTTGTTTGTAACTTATAAAAAAGGCAACATTTGCCATAGTCTTAATCTATGTTGCCTGTGTGGTTTGCTTTGTTGTGAAAAAGTGTATTTGGAAAGCTCCTTAGAGGCACCATCTGAACCTGATCCACTAGATACGAAAATACTAGCAGCTCTGTATTAGGTGCTTTGGACATTTTAATACAATTTGGTTCACGAATTTTTGTTTTGATTTTTTTTCTTTTGAGGGGGTGCTCTTGGGGTGGGGTTTTTTTTTTTTTTTGTTTTGTTGTGGGTTTGTTTTTTTTTACAGAATGCACAGCTACATGTAGATTGTAAGTGATGATGGGAGGCAAGTAAATACCATGAAAGAAAGAGCTATGGTAATTATAGATACTTTCTGTACAGTATGTTATAAACAATGCTTTTTTTTCATGCTCATCATGAATTCTGAGATTCTGACTAATCACTCTAAGGTAAGTTGTTAGAGCTTATTTAAAACCAGAATACTGGAATGTAAATTATTCAGCAAGCAAGATCTATTTTTCACAATAATAGGCTAACAGATACAGAGAAGTGTGTGACCTTGAAAATAGTATATATAATTCTGTTCCAGACATTCGATTCCTCACTGTAACATGATAAAGTTTAAGTGCACATATTAGCAAATTTAGCATCATATGGCTGTGTACACACTCCAAGGTTCCACAGGAACGGAACAATGAGACAATGGGACTCTAATAAATAGTAACTTAAATATAAATACTTGTAAGGGTTTGACTGATAGCATGAATTTCCAAATATACCTCCTCTATGCTGACTGTCTGACCCTGTCATAGTCTCTGGAGAGATATTTTGTCCTGAGGATGGAGGCTGGCTTCTAAGACTTCACTGTCCGTTTACAATGAGAAGAAACAACCTCAACTTGTGCCAGAGGAGATTTAGATTGGAAAACTCTCTTCACTGAAAGAGTTGTCAAACACTGGAACAGGCTGCCCAAGGAAGCGATGGAGTCTACATCTCTGGAAGTATTTACAAGATGTGCAGATGTGGTGCTTAGAGCCATGGTTTAGTGGTGGACTTGACAGTGCTGAGTTAATTACTGGACTTGACAATTATAAAGTTCTTCTCCAGCCTAACTGATTCTATGATTGTATAGGATGTGCATAAGGAGAGCCTACAGCTGCCTTTTGTAGACAACAGTTCCTGTTATTCCCATCTCTAAGTGCAGAAGCTGCTTTGTCAATTAGTAGAAGAGTAGCCTGTTGGTCATCTGAAATGTTCCTATTGTTATCCCTCTGTATCAGAAGTATAGGCAGCATACCTGCCTGAAGATGATTTTAAAAATAATATTAATTTTCTTTAGCTTGTAAAAATTGCTGTATGACAAAGAAAAAAAAAAAAAAAAAAAAGATTGGGGGGTGGGGAATATATATAGTATATGTAAATCCCACCATAAAAGTAGATGCTTGGATAGCTTCCTTTATTAGATATCTAAGATATTGTGCAGAGGAGCCTACATATTCATTAATCTTTTAGTACCTGACATAATCTAGACCTAAACATGGTATTAATGTACAAAATAATTGAGAACTCAGAATGCACTGTGACTCTCTGGATTGCTGCATTTTACACAAAATATTTCCAGTAGGAGATTGCAGATGTGCAGCATTTGAGAGGTAGGAAGTTTATAATCTCTTTTGATTTTGTGCATCGCGCTTCTGACAGGCTTCATAGAATTGTTTAGGGAGCTTTGAAGTTAGAGACTTTGTCCTGTTCTCATAATGAAAGATATCTCTGTGGTATTTTCTCTCAAGAAAATATGAACAAAATTTTAGAGCAATTCAGTACATGCACACTGAGTTTTGAGTTTGGTGTAGTTTATTTTTAGATTTTGGTGAAATTGTTCATTTTTAGCCTTGTTTGTGGAGGTGTAAGAGGAGGTGGTTTTGAGTGAAAGACACTTGGGAGAAAGATCAACCATCCTTATGATGGAGTGCTGTCGTTCTTTCTGCTGAAATCTGAGAGAGGAGTTCATTGATCTCAGTAATGAAGACATTGAAAAGTCCTTCAGCAAAGCCGTGGGAGACCAAGTTTGACATTTTGTGATATATCTCAGGCTATTCAGCGGGAATGAAGGAAAGGAGGGGAAAAGATACTAGGTAACAAAACATGACCTGCTAGACACTATACTAGATACTGGGAAGGTGGGTGGGTCTTTTTGGGTTTGACAGGTTTTTTTATGCTTTTAATCTCTTTTTTTCATTTGAGAGGGGAAGAATTGTAGTCTTTCATTCTCCCTTAGACAGTCATTTTCCTTGATCATCATGCTAATTTTGGCCAGAGGAAGAAAAGGATGAAGCAGATGAGTAAAAATACAGTATTAACTGATAGATTTTTTTTAGTATTAGAGAATAGTCTATCTTACTTCATGGTTAGACAGGTCAGTGGAGCATCTGTCAATTTAATGCATGTTGGAGTTCAATAAAATTTCAAGTTAAAAAAGTTTTAACCAATCATCTTGATTTGGAAAGTAAAGCATTCACTGTAAAACAGGTTCTTTGCATTTGTATTTAAAATAAGTTTTCTTAATCAAACAAATAGTTGTAATTTAAGTGAAGAGAGGAGAAGACTCAACTGTACAGTAGTTAAGCCCTTAAATACTGTATTGCAAGTCTATTTCGCTCTGACAGTACCATTTTTTAATAAAACTGCATATTGTATGAATATTGACAGTCTTCCAGTGTACTTGTTAATCAAGATTAAAGTGGAAGTGGCAGTGAATTTGCAATCTTTTCAAAAGGGCCTGAAGGGGAGTATTTTTATGTGCTAGTCTTTGGAAAAGAGGTGATTATGCTGCTCATATTTATTTTTAATAAATGTTTTTCCAGCACCACTGTTTTTGTGCGTCAGTAGCAGATTGCCTGGTTACAATATGTATGCTGACATCTGTCTAGTTTATAATTAAACATAGGCTTTCCTGTACTTCAAGTATCTGAAATAGCTACAGCAAACATGAGTGCTGGTACTGTGTGTGTATAACCAGTGAAAGTTGTCATTCCTTTTGTGCTTCTATTATTTTTGTACTCTAAGCTAAACAGACTAACTGCTGCTAAGAAGCTGTCAGGGGATGCTTGTCAAACACTAGGTGTATCATACGATCAGACCAGTGCTGGGATGGAAAAGTCAGTGGTTCGAAGGAGGAAAAAAGTGACCTTCTTCTCTCATCGTTGTCTTTATACTGAAAGGAACAGATGAGTTGCTGAATTATTCACAGTACTGAAAGCTTGTAATCGTTAGCAACAGTGGCAGCAACAGAGTATAGAGACACAGGTTGGTTTTTTGTTTTGTTTTTTTTTTTTGTTAAAATGTCTGATTCTGAAGCTCATCAAAGGATTCATTTCACAAAACTGTCTCTGGGAATTCAAGTACTTAAGGTCTGTGGGAGTGAGGGCAGTTTCTTCCAAAGGATCAAGAAAGATATTATTTTCTTCTTACTTCTGTAAGGATCTGTGTTGAAATAAAGGTTAATATTAATCACAGGTCTTATGCAGCAATGGAACAAAGAAGCTCCATGAAAAAGGTTTTCTGTTACAGCAAGTAATCTCTGCAAGTCAATTACAGTGTTAGTAATAAAACAAAATCTTGCAACCCATAATAGGTAGATATATTACCTATCCGTAATACATAGATATATTACATATCCATCTAAACAAATAAACCAGTTCTGAGAGTAGTAAAAGGTGCTTGAAATAAAGACAGGCAGTAAGATTGCTTTGGTTATAAACTGATACATGGTAGAAAGTAAAGCTTTTCCTTAAGTCCTGTAGAGTTTTGAATACTTAAAATAGAGATTGTTTATAGTTTCCCTAAAGTAGTTACCTTTTAGCAATACAGCATTTGAAATTCTGTTTCAGTAGCTGAAATTTAATACTACATTCTCTAAAGTTTCTTTATCCTTTTTTTTTTTTTTTTTAGTTTTATACTGAATGCTATTGATGCTTATTACCAGCTTGGAAAGTGAGCACTTGGATGCAGTGCGTAACAATTACTGCATCATTTCACATGCATGTCATTAGTATCCTATGACAAACACTCATCAGTTAGATTCTTATTACCCAAATGAGAGCTCATGTGGCAGCATCCATTATTATCATTACTCTCTACTACATGTTTCTAAAGACAAAGGTTTTTGCATATGGAGAGAGGAAGGAAAAAGCAGTGGGAAGTGGCAGGAGAGCTAATGATCTACAACTCTCAGGAACCCAGATTTTTAAGATCTTCCAAAGCTTTTACAGTTCTCCATTTGCTTTTAAAAAACTGTTCCTTTTGGATTGGAAGATGCACTTTATGCACTCTGAATTGTAAGATAGGAAAGCACATGCCATAGACAAAGAAATAAGAATTTCCTAGTAGTTTGGTTAATATTTTAACAATGTAGTAGCCCATAGCAATGTAAAAAAGCCTATTTAATAATATATTTTAAATTGTTAAACAGAACTTTCAAGTGCCTTCGCCTTTTTGGTGTTCCTCTTATCCTTCAGTGTTCCTTTGGGTTGAGTGTGGAAATAGAATAGCAGGTGTGTATGGGTGTCTCTATGGAGCCACCAGCAGTCCCTGTCCTCAACCACAGAGAGCATGGTGTTCATAGTGGGGCTGGCTTTCTTTTTACTTGGTCCACGTGGGGCTGTTTTTACGTTTTATTGTCGCCTGCTTTATTCTCATCAATTCCCAGCTCAGGTTTTGAAAGTTACCCCAAAGCCTTCCCAGCCCCAACGGACATGAAAAGCTTTTCTCTGTTATCCTGTGACTACCACAGGGCATCCCCCTGGCATTTTCAGGGAAAGGCTAATCCAGACAGTAATAACTTGACCACCTGGCAGCTGTTAAAACTGACTCGGGCCGAGGCAACCGCGGACAGCTCCTGAGACTGTGCACTGCCAGGTCAGTGCAAAGCCTCTGGCCTTTTCACTAGCAAGGATCATTTATTGGACTACTTCATATATAGCAATATAATTAGATTAAAGCTTTCTGAAATCATGAGCATCTGGCTTCTATTTCCTGTCTGAGGGAACTGTGAGTCAACACTAGCAAAAATGCACTCAGAACAAAACTGACTGAAGTAATAGCTGCAATACAGAAAATTCTTACTTAAACCTGACTAAAAAAGACATATATTTTTAAGGGTTGGTTTTGTTTGTTGGGTTTTTTTTTATGTTAAAGTATATAAAGCAATAAGCTAATGCTCTGTTGCCTAAGGGGAAAAGAAGGTAGTTTCCTCATTTTCTCCAAGCTGTCAAACTCCTCCTCAAAGCTCTTCTGGCTTTGTGATTATCCTGCATGCCACACCAAGGCCCAGCTTCAGCAGAGCAGAAGTGTGACATAATCCTGTGTGCATTCAGGTGCGTTTGGTTTTGGAGGGCTGGAGCACAGGTTTGCTCCTCTTGGATGAATTTTGAACAAGGATATTTGTAAACAGTAGAGGAGGGATGGGAATGCTATTAAAGTTGCTGCTGTCCTTTGTCTTCCTTTTTTAAAAAAGAAAGTAAAACTGTTTTGTTGATTATTATTATTATTATTTCTTTAAATACGTTTTAAGGTGGATTTCTTGGCATCTGCCAAATCCTGCTTCAGTCAGTAGGGAGAACATAGGCTCTCTCAAAAGACTCCCAAGTCTGTTTCTCTGTTGTTGCATGAAACCCCAAACTCTAGAATTTTATCTCTGGGATTCTGACAAACTGTACTTTGTGAAGCTGAATTATATCTTGCTTGACAAAGCCAAACTGCTTCATGATTTTATGGATAAGGTGCTCAGAAATTGAGACTACAATATGGCTTTTTCAGAAAACTGTATTGTGTCCTATAGCAAGCGTGGCGCACACAGAACTGGTATATTTAAGCTTTCAGGACTGACATCTTAGTGAGATAAGTTACCACTTCCTTAGTTCTTTATGTTGTAGCTGTTACTGAATCATTGTGGCTCAATTTGTAATTTAACAATTCTGCAGGACAATCAGTGTCCTTTAAACTAGAGTCCTGTACCAACGAGTAGTGTTTTTGTTGTTGCTGTGTTTTTGTTGGTGTTGTTGCTGTGTTATTATAAAAACTAACTAAATGCTTGTAAGTAGGAGGTGGAAGATGCAGCCTTGCAGTAATGTTTTTGACTTGCTAATATACTTGCTGATAGCTTGCTCTTCTCTGAGGCAGCAGCTCCTGATAAATCTGGCACCTCTGCCAAAAACTACTAATTATGCCTTCAGGTACACAGGAACACAGCCCTGTGGGGAAGAAGGGTAAGGCAATACATGCATAGGTAGCAACATTTTATTGTTATTAGTGATGCTCGGGTTTTTTTGCACAAAAAGTTTCATTTTAATTGAATAAATAGATAAAAGGCATTTGGAGGGGTTTACAATTTTATGTTTTTCTACCTTCAAAACGAGCATGGAATTTATCTTCACAATGCCATTTTGCACCTTTGATTGCTTTGAGGTCCCTTCCAAGCCCTTGTATTCTGTGTGATGCTGTGTGATCTAAATTTAAAAATTCCCACCTGTGTTAATTTGATGTAGGAGGTTTCACTGTTGATTTGTTTGGGGGAGGGGGAAAAAGGTATTTAAAAACTGAACTTATAAGAACATTCTTGCTTTGCCTATTTTTCCAATACTCCCTGATTTACCTTAGTTTAGCCACTTTTACCATGAATAATTCATTATTCTGAAGAGAGAAATTAACAGCATTAAAGTGTTCTGGAATATACAATTGTTGAAGGGGTAAAGGAGTGAAATTAGTGACATGAATTTCTCATGTGGGCTTATCTACATAGTGGGTTTTGTTATTTTAGATTCAAAATATAATTACTTCTAATATTTTCCTAAGAATGTGTCTTTCATAGTGTTATTTGGTTTATATGCATATATATGTAACATTTATTTTGTTATACACATAAATGTATTTCACTGTTTTTGTAACGCTCTGTTAAACTTTTTAAGCATTAGGAAAGCAAGATCTGCACGTCATTTAAGATCTGATGGTTATATGCCTAGTCAGGCCACAGAAAATATCTCCTCAACTTTCCAATCTCTTTTACCTGCTTCTCTGCACTCTCCATCTCTGTTTCAAACTGTCTGTACAGATCTGTCTTTCTCTATTACAGCTCTGCTTGTGGGTTTGTCTGGAGGCTTTTTTGTTTTGTTTTGTTTGCAGCACTTGCTGTCTGTGTGTGAGAATTCTTTTGATTACATGTACTTAAACTCAGCTGTATGGAGATGCTAGCTGATGTGAAGGAATATGAAGGTTTCCTTCAGCTGTCCTCTTCACCCATAAACTCCTCAAATACCAGCATATCTCCTGTGTTAAATCTTTTTCCTTCTGACACCTGCTTCTTGCAAATGCCAATTAACTTACATATACGTACAAACTGTATCGCTAATCCTGCCCGACAGCTCCATGAAGCACAAGGCAATCTGTGCATGAATTGGAGGTGTGGAGTAGCCCATTCCTTGTTCCCAGCTGAAGGCCCCCTCCAGAAGATGAGTATGTCCAGAGATGACAGCCAAGTGGTGTGAATCCCTTCATTCACCCAGCTGGGTGTGCTCATCCTTTCACCTGGATGCGTTAAGAGCCTATGATATTCATCAGACTGGCTCCAGTCTCAGGGCTTATCTACATCAGTGGTTTTTAAAGTGCACTCTTCTGTCAGCATCGCTGCATCTGCACAATAAATTTTGCTAGCTTAAGCTATGGCTTCTAGTAAATTCAACTATGCTGGCAAAACTTTAAAATATAGACTGGATCTCCTCAGTACAGTGTCTTTTAAAGTGTGCTCCTCAACTGTGCAAATATAGAGACAAAATTTTGATGCCAGTAAGTTTACGTATAGATGCTGGGTGTCTTCTGCTTTTTCTAATGCCTGCATTTTTTGATTCTGGCCTACCCCTCAGGAGTAGGAAAGAAAGATCAGAATTTTCCTAAAAGTTTAAACACTTTTGTATGTAGCTAATATGGTTGAAGGATCTCCTTGGATCTCCTAGTATACTATAGGTCCTTAGTTCTAGGATGCATATGAGCCTCTCTACCCCACTGTGTAGATTAAGAAACCTTCCAAATCCTGCATTCCCAGTCATCTCCACTTCAGATCTGTTGCTGAAGTGAATTGCTACTTTAGTTACAAGATTTTAAATCCATGATAGTGATAAGAATTTAAAGGATTCGAAGAAGCAATTTCCTTCTGCTCCAAAAGCATGGTGTGAAACTGCTCAACCCTTACTGTAGAAGGTGACACTTCTTTTGCAAAGTTTGGGACTTCTGGCAATGAAGTGATTTGTGTAAGTTGAAACTCTGAGATGTGAGTACGTGCTGTCACTGTGCTCTGCTGGCAGCAGCTCTGCTGCATCACCAAGGTAGAAATTTGGTAGCATGTGGCATCACGGATAGGTGCCCTGTCTACAGATGTCACGCACCAGTGGAAGAGGAGACCTGCAGGAGGTAGTTCTTTGTCCTAGATCCCCAGCTTCCTGAAGGAGGCATTGTGTTATTGAAGGTTAATTGTTCGAGGTTTTTTAAGGACTGTTACCAGAGAGGGCCTTGGTTGGTGGTCAAGTAGTGCCACTCCAGAATATGCTGTGTGAACACTTGCCTGAAGAAGTGTGGCCCTTTGAACAAAATTGCTAGGTACCGGGGAAAATTGTTGCTCTCATATAGTTAGCTAAAGAACTTACGTTACAATGCATTATTCTTATGTTTGCCTAAATCGAAGTCTTAGTTCTGTTGAAGCTTGAGACACAACCTGAGAGGTAGGAGTAGAATGGGGCAAGTGCAGGACAAAATGGTTTCGTATGACCTCAAAAATAAGGCTGAAAATCTGATGCTATGAAAGGAGTGGTTTGAAAGAGAGTTAGAACAAGGATTACAGAAAGGAAGTGATCCTGCAGAGTAAACAACCTCCAGCCTTTACTGTCTACTGATGTTGGATAGTGCCAAAGAAGAGACAATTAGAGGTTGTGACAAGAGGACACAGCTTGTGCAGAGAGAGAAGCAGGAACCTGGGGACTGTAGAGCAAGACATGACAGCTGATGCAGTCTGAATAGATGAGGTAGTTAAATACAGTAGTAGAGATTGCTAATGTAAATTTAATCAAATTAAGCAGTGCTTTGCTACATGTTATTGAGACCTTAGCTAATAAATTTCCACACTGCTGTATTATGAGTAGTAGATGAATGCTGTGATAGTATGAGTATGCAGTACTTCTCATGTTTCTGTGGAGATTTTTCATCATGTTTGGGACTCTCTGTGTGGGTGTTGGGGTTTTTTGTTGTTTTGTTTTTTTTTACTTTTTTGAGAAATAAAGTTGGAAGTGGGGGGTGCAAGGGAATAAGTTTGAACAAAACTGAATTGTTGAGTATAAAAAAATTGGCAGCATGCCTTACACATCTTACTAGTCACTATATTGAGGTGAGTCACTAATTCTCTAGGTTTCCAGGCTGTGACAGCATTCTAATTATAATGTTACTTGGTCTGAAAAATCTAGTTACCTTTCAGATCATTGTGAAAAGAAAAATCTTCTTGTGAAAGTCTGCTGTTCATGTGGAATTTCAGCCTTTGCTGTAAGAAGTTGGGCACTGAGATGAGGCTGATGGTGCAAGTGTATCCCATCTCATGTGACCACAGCAATTATTTCAAGGCTTACCTTTTGCTAGTCTTCTCTCCTCTATATGTCCTCAGTGACATACTGATTGTTGTTTCCTCAGGTTCTCCTTTCATTTTGAGACATCTTTGCAATGATATTCTCAGCTCAGCCTTCTGACTGTATGCCCAGCTCTTGCATGTCACATGTAATATACTTCATTTCCCTTCTAGTGACTTGAGAGATGTATTATTTTTGAAACCTCACTACTGTCAGATTGTTTGAAATTAACTCTGAGCTGTTGAAGGGGGAGTTGAATGATCGACAGCCTGTTCAGATGGTGAAGCCCACATGCTGATAGCTTTGATCTCCAAACAGTAATGCAGAAACCATTGTGCTGCACTTTCTGCTTGGAGACTTGGGGACTGTTGCACCTTTGCTGCTGCTTGTAGCTTGTTACATGTTGTTCCTGTTTTGGGTTCTCCATGCAACTTATTTTAGGTTTTTTTAGTCCCTAAATTTTTGTGGCTTTGTATCCAGAACAAAGGTGGACTGCCAGAAAGAGGTTCAAGCAGATGCAAGAGTAAACTTGAGACATACCATTCAAGAAGGAATGATATTCGAATAAATAAAGAGATCATTGAGATAGGTTAAGTAAGAACTTCTCTGTAGAAGATAGAGAGGGAGATGATGGCATAAAGGATGAATTTCAAGTTTAAAGGAGTAGAGGAAAGTATTTAGGTCTTTCTAATTGCTGCTGAATAATTAATTACCCAGTGCTCTGAAGTAAATGAAGCACAAAGTTTCTCCATTCTGAAGTTTTCTTTTTTTCTTATCCTCTGTTCACTTTTTCTTCTTAAACTCTTCTGTCTTTCTAGGCTTGCTGTGTTAATTCTTTTCCCCACTATTGTCATACTGAGTGCTAAAGATTCTGTCTCCATCCACTTTCTGTCCTGAGCTCATTTTGATGTTAATTTTTCCTTTATACTGAAGCATTTCTGCTGTGTTAACTTTCTTTCTTTGTTCATCTTTTCATCACATATTCTCACCATCATTCTTTCTACAGGAGCACACCACATTATTTCAGTCTTCTGGCTTTCATGTTCTCTGTCTCGCTTAGTTCTCTTGGCCCTTCAAGGTGAAACTCAAATCCACAAATTTAAGGCAGACAGTTCCTTAAGCTCAAGTGAAACCTCTTGTGTTCTTGTTTGTGCCTGTTGATCCTTGTCCTATCACTAGGAACCACTGATAAGAGCCCAGCCCTATCTTTATGATCTCTATCTTCTAGGTATTTATATGCATTTATAAGATCCCCTCTTAGTCTTCTCTTTTTCCAGGCTAAAGAGCTCCAGGTCTCTCAGCCTCTCCTCTTAGGAGAGATGCTCCTGTCCCCTAATCATGCATTAGATGACCCTCCATTAGACTCTCTCCAGTTCTTCCCCATCCCTCTTGAGATGAGGAGCCCAGAAGTGGACATGATACTCCAGGTGTGTCCTCACCAGTGTCAGTCACTCCTCCCAGTTTTGTATTATCAGCAAACTTGCTGAAGAGTACAGTCTGTCCCTTCATCCAGACCACTGATGAATATGGTGAACAGGACTGGACCCAGTACTGATTCCTGGGTGACACCACTAGCTACAGGCCTCCAAAAAGACCATGCACTGGTGATCACAACCCTCTGTGCTCTGTCATTCAGCCAGTTCTCAATCCACCTCACTGTCCACTCATCTAACCCACACTTCCTAAGCTTACCTATAAGGATGTTATGGTAGACAGTGTTGAAAACCTTGCCAAAGTCAAGGAGGACAGCAGTGACTGCTGTCACACCATCATAGAAGGCTATCGGATTGTTCAAGCATGATTTACCCTTTGTGAATCCATGCTGACTACTACTGATAATCATCTCTGTCCTTGCCAACTTCTGTTTTTCTTCAGGGCCTGCTTGGCAACTTAATAGCCAGTAGAGCCCCAGGCTGCATGCACGCACAGTCAGTTTACTGCTTTTTTCAGTTTTCTCTTCTGAAGGTTTGCAGACTTGCTGTGTGGAGGCCCCTAGCAAGCAGAAATAGTTGTAGCTTCATCTCAAATGCTAGTGTACAGTCTTTGTACCCTTGCAGTAAAATACCATCTGGAGAAATACTATCCTCACTCCCATCATTGCAGAGTGTGCTGATTTGAGGCTAATTTGAATATTTTAATGAGAAAAATTAGATTATAGGCTGTGAAAAGCAAAACTATGGTTATGCCCACTTAACTCATAGATTTGCTGAGATGTATAAAAACAATGACATAAACATAGATAAGACACTCTGTCTGCATAGCCTTGGTGTCTGTCTGTCTCTGGCTTCTAGATGGATCTGTGTAACCCAACTAATCAATTCTGATTCTAACTCCCCTGGCTGATCCTTCCAACTCACCTTGCACATAAGTCAGATTCTGGGATAAGAAAGGGGTGTGGAAAGAAGGTGGAAGGGTGGTTGGGAACCTCTCCTGGGGACTCTGATTTCTGGGAGGGGCATTGTATTTCTGTATTACTTTTAACTTGCATATTTCTGTATATAGACATAAATATTTGTAATGTATTGTAAATATCTGTCTGTATATTGTGCTAAGCTATGAATATAAAGCTTAATTCCTTAACTTCCAGCTGGCTGAGTCTAGTCTGGGAGAATTCATCATTGGGGTGGGGGGGAGTGGAGGTGTGGGGGTGTGTGCAGAACTCCCAAACCATCACACAGAGAGTACATCATCTTTTTCTGTCCATGTGAGGAAAGCCACAGTATTCTTGCCCCCCTGCCCTTTTCCTTCCATTTTGAGGTTGGGGGTTT
>VWZI01022452.1:26057-92768 GCA_013396835.1 Psilopogon haemacephalus | reverse complement strand
ACAGGACTCTCTTATCGTGATAATTTTCCTGAATCTTATTTGTAAGAAGCTTTTATAGTAAATTTATACTACTTTGAATTGTTGTTTATACTGTCTTAAATGGACTTGAGATTTTTAGATAGACAATGTAAAGTAACATTTTATTAACTCTGCATCCTGTAGCAATGGTAGATAGGAGTATTCTATGTTTCCCTGACTGACACAGAAAAATGCTTGAAGAATATGCAGTATTTTTTATTCTTCTGCTTTTTCTTTCTTTTTTTCCCCCCTTCTTTTTAATTTGTAATTTAATTCTAAAATATAGGGCTACTTAGTGACTTAAGGGGGCCTTTTTTTTTCTTTTTAGTTTGTGAACTGCCTACCTGACAGGCCATTTGTTTCCCAATCCCTCTTAAGAATGCTGACTTCAGATGCATTCTCTCTAGTTTTTGTGCTGGAAGACAGACTTTTAATATTAAGAACTGAGTTTCTAGATACGACGATCTGAAATGTCCATGTATTAAGAGTCATCAGTTTGACTAATGGCACACCATGGCTACAGATCATCCTAAGCACCTCTTCAAAGTGTCATTTTTCCAGCTCAGTTGATTTCTGACATATCTCACTTTATCAGCTATCGAAGTGGAAATTTCATCACTCTTTTATGCCTTTTGAGTTTTTCTTAGTATTTGTTTGTAATAGGTTTTATGGGTGATTAGTTGTGCGAATTGTATTTTTTTGTGGACAGAAGATTGTCTTAATTTCTGCATATTGCAGTTAGGATTTTTAATCTACTTGTTACATGAATCAGCTGAATTTGCTTTATTCTTTTACTATTGCAAGGCATGCAAATACTATACCTAGTGCAGATTGTAACTAGTGTAGTACTTATATTAGTAAACGGTTACAGAATAAAAGGAAATTATGATTAAATTAAAATAACGTCATTTCCAGTAATGTTTCTGCTAAGCAGCACTACTTAGATGTTATTTTCAGCAGCTATTGTCAATGATGAAAAAAGGCACTGTCTGAACTCACAGCCTATAAAATCCTCTGCTCTTATTTCAGACAGAAGTTCAAGTCTGCTTCTTCTCCTAGAAGTTTTATGATTCATTTATTGCCTGTGTTTATGCAGTAGTGTACCATGAAAGGAAATTTCTTCCCCATCTAAGCAAGCATTCAGACTTGTGCTTTTACTAATGGATCGGTGTGGAAGGATCAGTGATTCTTAATTCATAATAATGGTAATCAGTAATAAAAAGAACACTAATTTGGTAATGCAGGCATTTGAACGGAGCTGGGAATACTGTTGTTCTTGGGAATACCTCAAGTGTTAGATTTAGGTGTTGAGAGGAAGGTTGTGGTACATAATATATAGTTCTTTCCCTGGTTCAGTTTTGCTGGCCTTAAGGAGGGAAGAGCTTTGTTCTGAGCACTGTGTTGTCTTCATTACTGTTCCTTCTCCTTGTGAGACGGAATAGGAGAGGTCTCGTTTGGCCTTCCTTATAACAGTATTTGGTCTTCTCTTACAGTTGTTCTGTAGCAATATAGAAGTTTTATCATCTCACTTGTGAAACATATTCTTGCAGTGTATATATTAAAATAATGATTCTTATTCTCTCTGGTTCCATTTTTGCTTTGTATGTTTTGATATGTCAAATACGCATTGAAATGGAATATAATACAAATTATAGTAGATCTATTAATTGACCCAATTGTATTTCCTAGACTATTATTTCTTCATTTTGGTGGCAAGCATCTTTTGATATTTATCTTTTTACTGCATGACACCTATGTTGCTTCTTAGATATTGAAATACATAAAAAACTGTGGTCTATTTGGATGTCTTAATAGTTACTTTGCTGTTCACAGAATCAGATCTAATTCTGGAATAAGGTTCTCTGAGTATGTGTGGGGATGCCCTATATACATTAGACAGGGTTGCCATCCTGTTGTCAGATTGTGATAAGCCTTTGGGGAACATGGAGATGAAGCTGCTGAATTAAATGCAATGTTTTTTTGTAAGAGTTTAAAAATCCTGCAGCCATGCTGACGGAGCTGGGTGTTTTAAGTAATTCTCTGTAGCATGACCCTAAAGCCTTGTTTACGTCTTGGCAATTAAAATATATACTACATTTTATGTGTGTTCTCCTTCTGCATGGTGGGGAATAGAATAGAATAGAATAAGCCAGGTTGGAAGAGACTTTGAAGATCATCCAGTCCAACCTATAACTCAGCCCAACCAATGGGACTAAGTGCTCCATCCAGTCTTTTCTTGAACACCTCCAGGGATGGTGACTCTACCACCTCCTGGGCAGCCCATTCCAATGGGAGATCACTCTCTCTGTGAAAAAATTCATTAAGTTTTTATATTGTGAAAAGAAGTAAGCAGCAGTTTCAATCATTGTCTGACAGTGACTTTATTTCATGTTAAAATAGATGATTAAGAGGAACTGCTGGAAGGCTGTCCTGGAGAATTTTAAATAGAGTGTAAAACTTCTACTGCTCTACCAGTCAGCTTTGACTGTATCTGAGACTTCAGTCATCGAAGCTCCTGCAGTAGTCTTGACATGTATGTGTGAATATGCCTTGTGCTCTGTTTTGGTGTTTACACTTCAGCTCTCTATGACACTTAAGAGAAAAGTAAATAATTTCGATAATTGATTTTAACTAGTATTTGTATGTACCTTGTCTGACTTGGTGCTAATTGTGCTAAAGATATCAGGACTACAAAGTAGCCTGGGACATAAGGGAACGAGCTATGTGATCCCAGTGGCCTGCTCATATAAAAGGAATACTTCTGTGTTTCTTTGGTTTCCCTTTCAAACTAAGTTGAAAGAAATATGTAGGTATTAGTTTAAAAACAGCTTTGAAAGGTTTTTAAATTTTGGAGTGACACTGCGAAGGTGCAATCTGACTAAGCTGCAATCAGCTAAGCTATCTACACAAATGGGATGGGCATGGCTATAAAAGAGCTGACATGTCAACCTGGTGATTAGTGCACACTCTCCTATTTAATCCAGCCAGGAGCCTGTAACATTGGACAGATCACTGAAAAGGTCATGGGAGATCCCAGTGCTCACCGACACAGAAGGGCATCCTCAGATTTTATAGTTAGAAAGGCATCAGACAGAAACTTGAAGTAGTGGCATGCACCAGTGAAATATTTTTCGATTTCTTCAGTGTATACAGGCTGTTTAGTGTTAGCATTGTAATACAACATGTAACAGTATTTAGCATGGCTGTTTGGACATGCTATTGTGAGTTAGTAGTTCAATAGCTTTGTAAATAATGCCCTATGGAATTTTTTTCATTTTATTGGAGCAAAGCTATTCAGGGGGCCATAAATATTGATGTGAGCAAAAATTGCTTGCAGATGAAGGCAAGGATTTTGTAACGTGTCACAATGTAAATTTAATTTTACTTGGTTTGAAATTTTAGTTGATTTGCCAAAAAAAAATCTGTCAAATTAATTGCTGTGTTCTCTTGAGTTTGTATTGTACTCAGTATTTTGCTGAGCTTCTTCTAAGGCATAATGAAAGAAAGCTAGTCAGTACATTTGGGTAATTCCCCCATGTTTGCAGGTTTTATATTGTAGGAAACAAAAGAAGAAGAAAATTAAATATGATGCACATTTATGCAACTGTGGTTCATTTAAATCTGAAGATTTTTGTGGGAATATTTTAACTACAGTGACCTTTATAAGGTGCTGATTAGATGCAGGGTTGGCTGTGTTGTTTTTTTTCTTAAAATGTTTTTCTTAATAATTAAATAGTTTTAAAAGTTTGTTCTTGTGGTTTGGTTTGGTTTTGTTTTGTTTTAAAAAGGAAGCAGGAATTCGTTATGGCAGAAGTCAGTAATGCACAGTCCTGAGACAGTGAAACATCCTAACACAGTAATGTCTTATGGTGCAAATCTCGTAATGCTGTCTACGAATCATTCTTTGTTTGACTTGTCATTGCTGACTTACCACTTAAATATTAAAGCTGAGAATATATTTCTGCATTCTGCAAATATGCTGGTGTTCCCTCTTTCTGTGTTTAGATCATGGCAGAGAAACTTTATTTGTAGACTCATCTGTAAAATAGCTTTTATTCTGACTGCTTTCACATATGTGTATAAGTTCAGTGGAAAAATAATTTTAAAGGTATGAGTCTGAGTATGTTAGGTGTTCGCAGATCTTGCTGAGAAGTTAAAGGTTACTGAAGCTAAACAGTTGTTTTGTATAATTCCAGATTCAAAAGGATTTTAAATCTTACAGAATTTTCTTCTTTTTTTTCCTCCAAAAGTCACCACAAGATATTCCATAGTCTTCATTGTTGTAACAGCTCAGTCATTATGAAAATGTCCTCATGTGGTGTTTGTATTTTTTTAACCTTTAGTTTCTCTACCTGCAGAAGCAATAGATAACCCAGAGAAATATGTTTTGAAGTTCTATTGAATTCACTGACTGAAAGCAGATCAGTTCTTCCTCATGCTTCAGCATAGATTAAATCTTTGAGGATTTAAGCTTGGTATAGTAACGAAGTGTTGTGCAAAGAAGGATTAGAGTTTTCTGGGGTTTGGTGTGGGGTTTTTTTTTTTTTTTTTTACATTATAAAGGAGCTTGAAAACTTGGGGAATCAAAATTATTTCATCTTTGATATCAGTTTTCCCATGGCACAATTTAGAGAGCTTAGGAATTAGTGGTCCTTTAAAGTCTTGAAACACTCAGATGAAATGGGAGATACACATCTACATGAAGTCTTTAAACTGCAAAGAATACCTGCATGTGTATAAATTATTTTTAAAAACCAAAGTTCAGTTTAGTATTAATAAAGCAGTTTATGTATTGTCTAGAAAAGTATTTTACATGGAAAAAGCTTGCATTCATTAATCAAAAACTTAAAAATCTATTTCATATAACTTAAAAAGATGTGCTTCATGAGCAAGCAGACATCTCAATAGTCACGAATTTAATAAACTATTCCGTTACAAAAGCTTTTCTGGTCATGTACAAATATTTCAGTTTCTTTTTAATCACTTAACATCTGAAAATACAATAAATTTAGACAAGAATTTGCTTAAATGGAAGGCTTTGTAGCTTTGTATTTAGTCTAACTTTTCACAGAATTTCATAACAGAATAATAAAAAATAAGCTACCATTTGGAAATCTGAATTACAGTTCTGTAGTAAATCAAATACTCTTTAAAAATCTTTTCAGCAGTGACACCTAGTTAGTTTGATATTACGTATTTAAAATGAAAAAGCAGAAGAGTTCCAAAGCAAGGTTGTTTTTGCTCAATGGTGCACATGGAGCTAGCTGTTACTTTGTGATATGTGTTATAAACTGTCATTTTAATTCTGCATCACAAAGGACTTGACTAATAGTACTTCATAAAATAGTTGTGGTAGTCAAAGCCCTTAAATTAAGGGCAATACCCAGGAAAAAGTTCTCCTGGAAGAAGAGAACCTTAGTGTGTAGGGTGTTAGGCCAGATGTATGAAAGCCTCAGTTAACAGGTGAAGTTGCAAAGCACTTAAATCACTCTTAAGTGTTCTTAATTTTGATGCTTTGGGGCTTTTTTTACAGTAGTTTAACAATATAAATACTGTTCGTTATTTTAGTACTTTCCTTTAAGGAACAAAAGAAAAATTTTCCATCTATTTCTTACTGTCTTAGCAGTGCAATCTCTTGGGTCCTGCACATTTAGCCAAAATATGAAACTGAGAAGCCTTGTTTTGAAAACCAAGTGGAATGAAGCAGTAAAGAAAAATAAATAGTAATAGAAATAAAAATTGCTGTAATTTTTCTTAAAAAACTTGAGGGAAGGAAAAACTCTTTCTGTCACTTGCAAATCGGGTAGGTGCTTGCTTTCTAGCACAAGTTACATAGAATATACTGCCTGGGAGAAATCTTTGTGCATATCACCTATAATGGTTTTGTACCTTGCTGTGGAATTACTTGTATATGTTCTTGATGAGAACAGTGTTCTTGGAATAAAAATGACAAGAAGCGGTAGAAGTCTGTATATAAAAAGCAGACATTAAAAACGATTTTTTTACAAGCAGAAGGAAGTCAGACTTGCCTTTAAAGCATGCATAAAAACATTGAATTGTAGTATGGTTTAGGTTGGAAGGGACCTCAAAGATCATCCAGTTCCAACCCCCTGCCATAGGCAGGGACACCTCCCACTAGAACAGGTTGCTCAAGACCTCATCCAGCCTGGCCTTGAACACCTCCAGGGAGGGAGCAGCCACAACATTCCTGGCCTACCTGTTCCAGTGTCTTACCACCCTCACTGTAAAGAGCTTCCTCCTAACATCCAATTTAAATCTCCCCTCTTCCAGTTTAATTAAACCCATTACTCCTCATCCTGTCATTACAAGACCTTGTAAATAGTCCCTCCCTAGCCTTCCTGTAGGCCTCCTTCAGATACTGGAAGGCTACTATAAGGTCTTCTCAAAGCCTTCTCTTCTCCAGGTGGAAGAGCTCCAACTCATGTAGCCTGTCCTCACAGGAGAGATGCTCCAGCCCTCTGATTATTCACGGTCCTCTTCTGGACTTGCTCCAACAGCTCCTTGTCCTTCTTGCATTGTGGGTTCAGAACTGTACACAGAGAAAGAAAATAATGTAATCCCAGAGGCTTTAGACGAGTAGCACATTCTTAAAACTGGAAAACTACACATTTTTCTGCCCAGTTCTCAATCTGATTGTGATCTTCTAATATGTATAAAATTGAGAAGTATTATGTCGCCATTCACAAGAATTTCTTTGGTGATTTTTTTTTCTCTTATCAGAGTAGCTTACATGTGAATCTCGGGGAAGTTGTTGCAAATGTTCCAGAAGTGTATTTCTCCCATCACTGCTGAGATTTCTCTTCCAGACAGTTAGGAAGCAATCACAGCTATTAGAGACTGTTGTAACACATCAGGAGTTGTCTTTCTAATTTTGTTATAGGTGAATGTAAACTGAATGTAGAGAAGATTTCCAAATAAGCTGGCCTGATGTGCGCGGAGAAGGAATGAAGTATGGATGTGAAGGAACGTAGGCCTTATTGCTCCCTGACAAAGAGCAGACGGGACAAGGAACGGCGCTATACAAATTCTTCCACAGAAAATGATGAGTGCAGAGTGCCTACGCAGAAGTCTTACAGCTCCAGTGAAACCTTGAAAGCCTTTGATCATGATTCCTCTAGGTTGCTGTATGGAAACCGGGTAAAAGACTTGGTCCACAGAGAAGCGGATGAGTATACCAGACAAGGTAGGCAAGATGTTTTAATTCAGAGTGTGTAATTCGTTAGCACTGAGTAACAAGGCGTTTTTGCTGCAGGGAAAGTATGGTACTATACAAGACTCATCAGCTTTAGTAATACTCCATGCACATAGTTCACTTCACATGTATCTCCCTAAATGTTTTTGAAAGATGGGAAAGTATTGTGTACCATCTTTGAAATAAAGAATATATAAATAATAAAAAAGTTAAGTAAATGGTCCATATTAGGCAGTGGGTCAGTGACAAAATTGCAGACTCAAGTGTGAAGTATTCAGGCCTTACAGTTCTAAAAACTAGACCTCCAACATAAATTCAACTCGTTAAAAGACTACTCAAAAGTTTGCCACTTCAGTAAACCTAAAATGTAAATAGCTTCAAAATGAGTAAAAATAAATAAATGCAACTGTTCCAAAATGGCCAAGTCCTATGACCACGTCTGGGGAAGCAGTATATGTGGATGGATGTACAAATAATTCATTATAGCTCAGAGCACTGTGCAGTGAGTAGGGCAAGTTAGTTTACAATTAATGTTTTGGGGTTTTTTAATCTTAGTGAATATCTATGACATCTAAGCAGTTGCTGACAGGTTGCCAGAGCTCAGTGTTGAATTTCTGAGTCCAGAACTCAGAGGAGAGACATAGGAGATCTAAGTATCCACGGAGAAGTTCAGAACGTGACTGGTTATTTTCTAAGCAACTTGCTGTAGTTGACTCTACTTGAGCAGAGAGTATGGACTCGATGATCTAGAAGGATAAAACTAGGCTAAGAGCTATGGGAACCTACTCCTCAGTCTTCTGGATAAAGCTCTCTTCTCTTCTGTGAAGAAACAAGAATAAGATTTAGGATATAAAAAGAAAGCTTCCTCCTTGTGAGGAAGTCCTTAGTTTTATTTTTAGAAAGGTTTGGTTTTTTTTTTTCCCCAATTGGTGTTTTTCCTTTGTTCCAAGTAGAATAACTTCACATTAGAATTAGAGATGGGCAGATGGTGTTGACTTTTTGCCTACAAATGTTTGCAAGGGAAATGAAAATATTTCTTTTAGGCTCATATAACTGAGGCTTGCTGCTACTGTAGTCTGCTTTCTGGTGTGTTTATTTTCGTTCTGTGACGTGTTGAAACTTCAGGTCATCACTACTTTCTAGTTCATGAGTCATTAGTCAACTTGATCTCATTCTTTCAATGAGGTAAAATCAAGGCAAAGTTTTCTAAGACCTGTACTGTAGACACTTTCCTAGCAGTAGTGACAAAATTCTGTCCAAGTAGGCACTGTTTATATTTAATGAATTAATAAACTATTGCTTGAATAGAGCATTACTCGCTCTTTTTAAATAGCAGTAATGAAGTGGAAGAAGTTATGTAGTGTGGCATGTCACATATGATCATGCCCTGGGGCCTGGTGATTTTTTCCTCTTCATTTTCTTCAGAAAAGCACACACTATTTAGCTCATACTTACTGCCCTATATACAATAAATTACATGCCCATAGGCCTAAAAAGGCAGTGTGGGATGTGTAGTGTCATCATCACTTTTCAGTGGTCTTATCATTGTCATCTGTTCCCGTTTGATTTTCCTCATTGTCCTTGTAATTCTTTTTATATGGATTATTGGCTTCCTCTAATGTGTACTGGTCTAGTACCTTTGGGGACTACCTGCAGGTTTGATAGGGTCAGGTTGTAAAGGTTGTTTTGCAGTCTTAGTGTGTTCCTTTGATTCATCTTTGACGGAGAGAATTTACTGCTTCTGGCATTGGCAACATTTTGTGGAAAAGGTGTCCGAGGTCATTCCAAAGGTTTTTAAATAATGTATAAAACACACTGCCCTGTATATTTTTCCCCTCCGTCTAGAAATAGAGTGGAGACACGTGGATTTTGTTGACAGTCTAACTACATTCTGCCCTGCAAAATAAGCAGGAAATAAGAAAAAAATAAATATAAAAAGTCAAGCTTTAATAAATACCTTTAAATGGAAATTAATTTCTGAAATTAATCATGACCAGTGTTTTAGTTTTTGACACTGTAATATAGCAGTATCAGAATTCCAGTGTTAAGTGGGTCTCTCCAGTCTCGCAAACTGGTAAAATTTCAAATGTCCATGTGTCTTTATGGCTAATATTTAAGCATAAAGCCCTTCAAAGCTTTCTGCTAATGAACTGGAACTTCCTCAGCTCTTTTTTTACCTTCTCAGTTGCTTCACAAAATCCCAGAGTAGTAATTCAGAGAGGAATATTGTCATAGGAGATTGGAGTGTCATTATCCCAGGAGATCTTTGCTTGGGAAGAGAAGGTTCTCCAGTTGTCAGTTCCAGTCACAGAATCTTTTTTCCTTGACTTGAATTTCTGTTGCTTGAGATTACTTGCATAATACATAATAATTATATTATTATAATTCTGAATCAAGCATTTAAACATTATGGTAAAATATTTGAATATGAAATTAATAAATAACTGAGATTATTTTGTTAATTTTTAAACCCAGCTGACAAAACAAGAACAGTGGGCTCATTTCTTTAGAAGTGGTAGCTTCATCTGGGTAACACACTTTCAGTTACCATCAACAAGACATAAGGCATTCTGTGGTCTCCTTCCCTTCTCAAGCCCTTCATCTGTTGCAAAACTGGTTTTATTTTTAAACTCTCTCAGTGAGGATTATTTATCTTAATATTTTTGGAACTTCTAATTTATATATTCTCACTTTGTGTTAATCCCCACTATAATTTTTTTTATTTTTAAATGATAAGACCATGTGTAAATGAATCATAGAACAGTTTAGGTTGGAAGTGACCTCAAAGATCATCCAGTTCCAACCCCCCACTACAGGCAGGGACACCTCCCACTAGATCAGGTCGCTCGAGGCCGCATCCAGCCTGGCCTTGAACACCTCCAGGCAGGGAGCAGCCACAGCCTCCCTGGGCAACCTGTTCCAGTGTCTCACCACCCTCATTATAAGGAACTTCCTCCTAACATCCAGTCTAAATCTCCCCTCTTCCAGTTTAAACCCGTTACAAGACCTTATAAATAGTCCCTCCCCAGCCTTCCTGTAGGCCCCCTTCAGATACTGGTAGGCTTCTATAAGGTCTCCTCGAAGCCTTCTCTTCTCCAGGCTGAAGAGCCCAAACTCTCTCAGCCTGTCCTCATAGCAGAGGTGCTGCAGCCCTCTGAGCATCTTTGTGGCCCTCCTCTGGACTCTCTCCAACAGTTCCATGTCCTTNTAAAGGGGGAGAATCCCCTCCCTTGCCCTGCTGGCCACTCTTCTCTTAATGCAGCCCAGCACACAGTTGCTGTCTGGGCCACGTGTGCACACTGTCAGCTCACACTGAGCTTCTCATCACCCCAGACCCCCAGGTCCTTTTCCTCAGGGCTGCTCTCCTGCCATTTGCCACCTAGCCTGTGTTTGTGCTTGGGATTGTGCTGACCCAGGTGCAGGACCTTACACTTGGCCTTGTTGAATTTCACGAGGTTGGCCTGGGCCCACCTCTCCAGCCTGTCCAGGTCCCTCTGGATGCCATCCCTGCCCTCTAGCAAGTCAACTGTGCCACACAGCTTGGTGTCATCTGCAAACTTGCTGAGGGTGCACTCAATTCCTCTGTCCATGTCAGTGACAAAGATGTTAAACAGCACTGGTCCCAGCACTGACCCTTGAGAGACGCCACTTGTTGCTGGTCTCCAGTGAAGACCATGAACTTTCTTCAAACATATTTTTAAACTAGATACTCGATTTTAAAATTCAACATTTGAGAAGATACCTAATCTCGTTCTTAACGCTGGATGAAGCATCATGAAAGGGTGCTTACTTTCTAAGATGTGATGATATGATTGTTCGCTCTTCATGTTTTAGGAAGGAAGATGGCATCTTGTTTTCTTTCACAAGTGTCCAACCATCATGAGCAGCCTGATTTAAATGTACAATTTCTCTAATTGAATTCAGGAACCTAAGTGTTTGTATTTTGGAATAGGATGAAGTATCTTGCTGTATTTGGGGTTAAAACTGACTGTATAAAGTTGGATTTCTCTGTTGTATAAAGACATGTTCCTGTGTTTACAAAATTAAACTGCTGTGTGAAGTGATATAAAGTACATAGGAAACCACTGTGCAAAAGTATCTGAAAGCCTGACATGACTATAGGTATGTGATGGAAGGATTGTAGAATTATATAGAGCAAGTAAGTAGAATTTCCTTAAATGAAATTTGGAAGGGGAAAAAAAGAGAAGTATTTATTTAACAATATGAAACTAATTTGAAGGAGATAATAAATTAAACCTGGACTCAGAAGATAAATACTTTTTATTGTTCGTGAGAGAGATAGCAGGCTGGCAAAACCTGTGTTTTATTTACCATCAGGTACATATTCAAGGGAAGAGAGGGAATATACATTTCCTCTTAAATAGTCATTGTTCAGTTTCTATCAATTTCGTTGTTACAAGAATTTAGTGATCTTGCAGATATATCACATCTCAATGAGTTTTTGGACAGGAGCAGGAGCCTGACTCATGAGCACAAGCAACAGCATACACTCCAGAGCTGCACGTTTTCCTGCAAAGTAATCACAGCACTGTTTGCAAGTTATGTGAACTGACAAGCTGAGTTTCAGGACACCTTTTGCAAATAGAAGACTCAATGAGGTAGTGCAGATTTTGTTAAATTTTTACTTTTTGGGAGCATGAGTCAACTATAGTGTAGGCTGCAGGTGAGGTTATTTGGTCTTTCTAGCTGGCAGTTAAAATGTTACCATGTTTATCAATCAGAACAATTCATTGCCAGCTAAGCCTCAACATCCATTTATTATCATGCTACCCATTCTGGGTACAGGTACCTGTGGTTCTGTACCTTTACTATTTTGTAAGTTTAGTCTTTTAAAGTGCCTAAACTAGATTAAATTCCCCTAATAACTGCTTGAACATGCAAAAAGGAGGAATCAACTCTCCAAACAAACAAACAAAATAATTTCTTTCCTTCCTAACATGCTGAATCACAAATACTAACTTGCCAAAGAGCAAAGCCATGTGCATTATGGTAGTGTGTAGGTATATCATAACTAGTGTTGAACTGCCAGTCCCGTGACAATTAGATTTAGGTGCTAGAAAAATCTCACCCTTCAGTGAAAGAGGGACCTGAAACAGTGATATATATGCTTTGACAATTTTATTATTTAAGATATTAACACTGTCAGAGATACATTTTTAAGACTTTAGAGAACTGAAACTTTAATTGCAACTTCTATCCTAATGTAATATGACTCCAAAGTCTGTTGCATTTAAATACTAGCTGCTCAAAATGAGTTATTTGGATAGCAAAATGTTTAATCTTTGTAGTTGCCATAAATGTCAGCTGTAGGATTAAAGGATTTAAATGGCCATGTTTTTAAGCCTAAAGCTGGACTATTTTAAGCTTACCTGTCTGAAGCAGTGGAAGGATAGACCTAGAAGACCATTTTTTACCTACTCTCTGTGCCTTATTGATGAGCTGATTTTGACTATTAAATAGACAAACTGAGTCAGCCTACTTTGTAGATTATTTTACAGGAAGGTATGAAATAATATATAAGTGATCTTCTGATGAGGGAATTAATCAACATTCAGAAACATGGCAAGTGCTGTCTCAAAATCTGAGGCAGATATTAGAATCAGTGTTTTATGTTCCTGGCTGCTGCTCAAAATGTGCCCCAATTGCCATCATGACAGATACTTCTTTGTTAAGCTAAAACATGGCCACCTGCGGTATCTGCCTGATTTCAGTGAGTAACTTAGGTAAGCAGCATACAGTTACGGATAATTTTGTGGCCTTGAGCTAAACACATAACCTTCTGTCACAGGTGGATTTTTATTTTTACCTCTGTAACACAGGAATAATAACATTTGCCCACCTCACAGGCATGTTGAGAAGATTAATTAGTTTATGTTTGCAAAATGCTTTGAAGATGAAAAGCGCTGTAAGTGCTAAGTAATGTTATCATCTTTCCTTGCTATACTGGTTACTTCTTAAAGCAACAATAAGAAGTTAATTGGTTTTCAGGTTCTAGATGATAAGGATCTGTTGACTTTTAAAGTTATTCTATTAGCTGCAAAGTGGTACTAAGAAAAACATTTTGCTTTTATTTGATTAGGAATATATTTAGCTCACGCTCAGTGACACACACACTTGCTCTAAGGTATTCATCCAGTTGAAATTGGCCCCTTGTGAGTCATGGTCTGCAGATAAGCTACAGATCTGGAGACAAAGGGCAATTGTGATTCTCCAAGGAAATATCAACCTTGGTTATTGGCAGCAGACTGCTTGGTCAGGCATTTCTATGCAGCCTTGGTCCGCAGAGTAAAAACCTTGTCTTTGACTAGTCCAGTTGCAAAATAAAGAATTAAGTTTGTGATCAAGATGATTAAGGGTCCATAAGGTGAGCAGGAGGCCTTCACAAGGACTTTCAGCCTCATGGAAAGGAAGATACTGTAGACCATCTGTAATTGCTCTTACATCTTTCAGTAGCTCATATACTGAGATGTATGTGCTGCTTCTGTTCATAATAAAGACTAAACTGAAGACTGGGGAAATAAATGAATCACATGCATGGCTGTGAAAGATTACTTCAGCGTGTTAACGCCTGCGGAGAGAATAAAGCTAGAAAAGTATGCAGTTAGAGATGGGGTGAGGGGAGTAATGAAAGAGGCTGAAGAGTATCATCTGTCCCATCCACTGATTTAGTGCTTGGAGCTGAGAGTCAGGGCCAAGGTGTGAGTGATTGCTTATTCCATCACTGGCACAGAAATGCAGAAAGTGAAGCAGAGACGTGCAATAGGAATAATTCCTCCGAAAGTTCCTTGATACTTTCTGAAATCAGTTTTTAAAATGTCACAACTTAGTGGCTTGAAAGACAGTACTCAGGGTTACTGAGCTTATTAAAGCCAGAAGAAGAAATGGCAGAGCCAAAGCAACACATTTGCCTTGTTTTGTGTTTCTACTTTTTTGCTTTGCAGCACCATAAATATGTCTGGGTCATAAATATTTTCTTGCCTTCAGCCTAATGAACATTTTGTTTGAAAAATCTAAGTTAAGACAATGCAATAGTACATTCATTATGAGTGTTTACGGAATGGAAACCTTTTTAGTGGGAGTGTGAGGGCATGTGTGAATGAGAGAGGGAATAAAAGAGGTTTTCCTTTCTGTAGAAATTCTTGGGCTGTATAATCTGTATCTGTATAATTCCAATTTACAGCAGTGGTCTGAGTGGTTCTCTTGTCTATTCATTGCTGAGCTGATTCTCATGCAAGTGGGATACTTGTTCATGAAATCCTGCAAATATAAATGTTTGAGCTGCTCTAAATAGGTGTATTGGGTTTTTTCTTTATATCAGTTTAGAGCCTGTTGAACTGATCAGGTTTTCTACCATGTCATGAGACCTATCACTCTGTGGGTCTATCCGCTCTGCCTTGTGGAAAGGCGGAAATAATGGTAGTTTTCTCTCCTCCCCATATGGAAGAATGGCAGTGTGCCTGAGCTCTGTTTTGTGTGATTCTCTTCGTGCTGCCTCCTCCCTTCTCATCTTTCCCCATTTCAAGTCATATGTCATGTCATTAGCATTGTGCTGACCATAATGTGGCAGTTCATACCTGTCCGAGCTGTGGTTGTAGGCTCTTTGCAGACAGGATATCCATCATCTCTACATTGCATACCCTTGGGTCATATTTTCTTCACATCTATCAAATTTTGGCTTTATTCATATTTTGCAATAAATGGGTGCTGAGATGCTGATGATTTGATCTCAGGATGCAAAGATGGAGGCCTAAAATGTCTGTACTGTTGTTCTGGTCATGATCTAGACTTTGTGTTTCTTCCTACTTATGGAGCTCTGTTTCTTACTTAAATCCACAGAATCCTTTTTTGTCCATGATATGGACAGCTCTTGTGTTAGTGTCTTTCAATTTAGTTTGTATATTACATAATCATAGTTATATACCTGATTTTTTTTTTTAAATATGAAATCCCCAAATTTGGAACCATAATGTTTAAATTATTAATTCCTTTACTGGAACACGATTGCTGATGCTGTAGCTTGAAGCATTGCATTGTGCAATTGTGAAATGATCTTCAGCTGGCTTTAATCTTACTCTATGGTAACTTCAGAAGGGCTTGATGAACAGTCCTTTATCCTTATACTGGATTAAGTAGTGCTTCTTATGTTCTGTGGATTAGTGCTGAGGATCCCCTGCCACCCTCAAGCTTAACAAGGAATAAAATTATGAGTCTCCCATACTGCAAAGAAGATTCTCTATGTTTGAACCATAATTTGAAAAAAAAACAGTGGTGGGAATATAATGATTCTGCTTTATTTCTTAAAAACATTCCCAGTCTCCGATTTCAATCGATGTCACCTTCTGATTCTGTAGTTTAGTGCTAGTAAAAATGTATGGCTAGTAAAAAGTTTGAAATACTTTTTTTGCGGGGGGAAAAAAAAGTGTGGGCTCATTTCCTTTCTTTGTGGGTTTGGGGTTTTAGGTATTTTTTTGTCTAGTATTAATTCAGGTTTGGAGCCTTACATAAAGCTTTTCTAGCAGGTGTCACAATAAGTCAGAGAACTCAGACACTAAGAATTCGCTGAGACTGTGTCTTAGCTCCCCATATAAACTTGTGCAAGCCCATAAGGAATGGGAGAACTGTATGGTTAATGTTTGCTCAGAATAACAAGCACTCAAAAATTATATGCACAGTTGCCAAATTTTAATAATTAAAACTGTTTGTCATTATACAATTTACTGGAATAAGCAAAAGTCTTTCATACAGATCTTACAGTTCCACTCTAAGTCAGATAATGGCAAGAAAAAGAGGTTAAGATGGAAATGCGAATAGAGAGGAAAGGTCAAAGAATAGAGATTAGCAAGTGACAAGAAAGGAGGTTGTGATGAGTGAAGAGGAAAATATAGGAATTAAAAACAAGAGGAAAACGTGATACAGTGGATTAGGATGGTTTAAATTTCACAGATCATGTTCACCACCACCCACTCTTTCTCTCTCCATCCAAAAAAAAAAGCCCAGCAAACTGAAACCACCATCACCTAAAAAAACTGCACAAAAATAATCCCTCAAAAAAATCCAAAGCAAACCACAAAACAGAACAAACAAACAAAAAAACAACCAAAAAAACAAAGGAAGTGAGAGAGAGGATCAGGCTGAGGTAATGACAATAAAATATCACATCAGAAAGTAAAAATGTTAACATAGGCAAAGCTCATAATTTGTCAGTCTTCATTGCAATTTCTTGCATCCAAGTAACTTTGCAAGCACATCTTCGAAAACATCTTTTCAGTAAATATCCCCCAGATAATATTTACAACTTCTAGCTTAAGTTGTTATGAATGTTTTTTAATAACCTTCCTGATTTAGGCCAGGGGAAACGTCCAGCACACATGCAGCAGGTTTCCATTTAATTCCAGTTGTTAACTTCTGACTTTGTAAAATAAAGCGTGATTTCTGCACACATCAGACTTGCTTGTATGCTAACAAAGAAGTTTACACTCCTAAGCAATCTAACCTGTGTGAGTATGTCAGGGAAATATGCGTACACATATATAAACACTCTCTTTTAAAATAAGAATAGTTATGTATAATAATTATTACATATTTATTCACATTGAAAATATGTTAATATACTTTTTTTTTTTAAACTAATGTAATTTAGAAGGTACACCAACTGTGGATCATTGCTTACACAGAAAATGATTGCAACATAACAGGCAGATGGGTATGGTTACTGTTGGACAAATGCTGTCTTTTAAACAGTGACTGCTGCACAAACTCCTGAAAGTTATTTTAGAGTTATTACATTAGTTTTGGTCTTGTCCACACAAATGGAGGGTGTCAGCACTCCTTACACTACCCACAAATTGATTTGCCTTGCCAAGAGAAATGCAATATCTAATGGTAGAGTGGTAATAAACAGCAGTATTGTCAGCTTTAAAACTTGATTTCCTGATACATCATCCCAATAATCCAGAACCCTCTACAGAACAAGGGTGCTTGAGAGGTTGGGTCTATTTGTTTTCCCTGGTTTCACACTTCATATTTCTAAAGGAGAGGAAAAATACTCACAAAGCATTATGCTGTCTGTTTTTGTGTATCTACATTTTCTTCTCAGGAATTAGTTCATTATAATTGCCAAATTGTTTCTAAGTCTTTATGAACTGTTGAGGCACTTATTGTCAGTGGGAGAAATTCCAAATGTGTATATAGTGTAAGAAACTGATGATTAAATCCTTTCCATGGAAGCCTTTCTGGAAAGGTTAATTAAAAACTCTTAAGAACACAAAGAGAATGTCCTGTCTTCATATGCTTTTTCTTTTTTTTCTTTTTTTTTTTTTCCTCTCCTCTCCTCACTGAGCTTCTACAATCTCCTTCTCAATTTTTATTTTGTAGTATTGTTCATTATCTGGTAAAAGCCTCAACTGTTCTGCTGCCCACTGGGTCTTTGTCCCAGCCATGTAGAGTTTCCCCCAGATCATAGACCTGGTTTTCCTGGTAAAGAATTTTAACGTGATGTAAAATTGTTATCCTGTGTGTATATAATTTTTGTGGGGATATAAATTCCTGCACAAATGCACACTTTTCACTTCTTGGTTTGGGTTTTGTGGGTTTTGTTTTCTTTTTTCATTTGTGTAGGCAATTTACACAGAGTACAATCCTCTTAGTAAAGCTCTTAGGAAAGCTTTAATTCAGAAGATGATTTAGCCTGGTGTTTCTGAAGCTGTTACAACATTTCTGGGTGATGCTGTAAAATTTGTCAGCATAATGAAAAGCTCTGATACGTGGAATGTGGTAAGAGAGAAATATACAAAGCTGCCCTAATTTTTTTTCTTTTTTTTTTGGCCCAGTGACATGCTATTTTGGTTTTCTTATCATTTATAAGAGTAGGGGAGAAAGGACAATATTTTACATGAAGATAGTCTGTTGTAAACTTAAAGTAGAAAATAAAATCCATTAATAGATTGTAGGTGGCATATCGTGCCTTTCTCCTAGAAAGTGGTCGTGGAGGATGTTGTTATATAATGCCTGAAGTAGTTTCTCTTAAAAATAATAGTTTTCTTAAGAGGAAAGAAAGAAGGGGGAATAGTCTCTTCAAATTGATGTGTCTACACAGATGTCTCTCTGTGAATCAGTGTGATTCACAGGGTGCAAAATCTTTTTCACAGTTGTGGGGGAGCATGGAGCTGTGTGGTGCAGGCTGGCTGAGAAGCTGCAGGTTGCAATGCTTGCCCACTGCAGCTGGTCTAATTGTGGCTCAAGAGGCAGCGTCTGTGTCCTTCCTTGCCTTCACATCTCAGTGCTGTGAGGTTATACGGATCAGAGTTATAACATTGTGTAGTGTTGAAGTCAACAACAGTTCTGTTACTGACTGAAGTGACACTTGTCTTCAGTCAGAATGACCTATTTCCTTTCCATTTTGCTTCCCAAATCCCTGTTCTTAGAATCAAAAGTGTACTGCATGTGCAGCTCTATATAACTTAGCCACTTCTTGTGCATGTATCTACATGCACGTATACAAATACACATGCATATGGGCTTCTCCTCTATTGAGTTCTTACTTCAGGCAACTGTTTGAAAAGATATGATTTGTATAATGATGTACCAAACATGTAAGACAAGTGTTGTGGACTGTCTCCTTTAGCATAAATTTACCAAAATGCAAAAAACCCAGGCATTTTAGATGCTTTGCTGTTTTCAGCTCTGACCATATTACCACTGAGTGGTTTATCTGGCCTGCTTGCTTCTCTAGTTTCAAATCTCAAAAAACCTGAAAATTCACATGGCATGACAGCTTTAAAAAATGTCATGATACTACCAGTGTGCATGGTAATCCCCTGTTCTTACAACTTTCACACTGTTCAGAGTCGTAAATATGCTTGCTCCTTTTATATTTACCTCCCCAGATGTATTTCTGTTCAAATATTTATTCACAGCTGCATAATAAACACAGTTTGATTTGTACCTAATTGTAGTAACTGATTTTCATTATTTATGGAAGTCATTGTGAGAACTGTAGCAACAACTTCAACTATTGCAGCAGCTTCAACCGCACTAATAAAATTATTAACTTGCTCACTTAAAACAAGTCAATGGCCAGGGCATTACCTCTTAATATATCAGGAATTATTTGCACTTCTATATATTCACACTTCTGCAATCCAATTACTTTGTTCTTTTTGTATTACAAGCTTTAATTATTTTACTAGTGCATTTTTATGTTAAATGAGTAATTTTTGATACATTAGGATGCCTGTCAGGTGGAAAAATTGAATATGTGTTCTAATATGTTTGCAGAGCTATGAAATAATGGTGGGCTAGGGTGGAAAAGCATTATGGGTGTAGGCAGGCAAATAAGCCTGCCAAATGTCTATATATCATAAAATGTCTTAAATCTACAGACATAAAAGCAGAATGAAGACACAGCCATTAAAAAGGCAGTAATTTTTGAGTATCGCATAATTTAGACACTTTAAGTTATTGAAATGTCACAAGTTTATTGCACCTAATTTATTAATACAATCATTTGGGATTCACTTATGTCGCTCGCTCTGCCCCAAAACAGAGGCTAAAAGTCTGTTTAAAATGCACATGCTCAGCTTCAGCAGTAAAAACCTTGAAATCTGGAAAGGCAAAAAATGACAACTTCACTGTAGTCCTTGTAGATAATGTCTTTCTGTTTGATTGGTTATGTATTAAAGTGGGACAGAGAGATGTGGTAAAGACCAAGTGAGTTTGGTTCCCATTTACTTGTTCCATTGCCACATTAGGTGACATTTTTATGAGGAAAAGAGCCTGCTGTTGGGCCCCTAACCAAGACCACAAAAAAACCCCAAACAAAACAAAACCATAATCCTGACAAATACCTTGTTACTGCTTTCACAGTTTGGGGGGTAATGGGAGGAAGTGATTTATTTTTAATTATTTTATGTGTTGAATTGGCTTTTATTAGTTTGCAGGTCCTGTTATGTTTCTTTCCTACCCAGGAGCACTTAAAATGTGTTTAAGCATCTAGCAAAACAATCATAAGATGTAGTGTGAATGAAAGGGGGCACAACAGAGACAAAAGAATCCACTTGATCGTAATACATAGAAAGGTGTGACAAAGTATCTTGTGTGCTAAGTGAAACAATGATACACATGAAGAGTTTTTACTTCTGTTTATAGCTGCTTTTTAAATTAAAAAAAAAAAAATCTTACCTTTTGTTATCTTTTTTTCCCCTAATCAGGACAGAATTTTACCCTAAGGCAGTTAGGAGTTTGTGAACCAGCAACTCGTCGAGGACTGGCATTTTGTGCGGAAATGGGGCTCCCCCACAGAGGTTACTCTATCAGTGCAGGGTCAGATGCTGATACTGAAAATGAAGGAGTGATGTCTCCAGAGCATGCCATGAGACTTTGGGGCAGGGGGGTCAAATCAGGGCGCAGTTCCTGTCTGTCAAGCCGTTCCAACTCAGCCCTCACTCTGACTGATACCGAACATGAAAACAAGTCGGACAGTGAAAATGGTAAGTTCTTACACATACGCTTGTATATAAATCAATGTCTTATTTGCTGGTTTGGTTGACACTTGGTGATTTTAAGTCGTTAAAGGATTAAAGGAATAGCACAATTTCCCTGTCCCACTTCCCCCAGCCACCCCAGCCCAGAGAAGTCAATATTCAGTATCAGTCTTAACTAATGCAAACTTTGGGTGTGATGTTTTAGCTGTGATTTTGAAAGAGTTTAATCACAAAAAAGATTTGCTCTGTTTTATCATGTTACCTGTTACCATCTGAGGAACAGCTAAGTGGTGATAAAATTGGTTCCCAAGGCCAGCCTGCAATCAAAGGTTTCTTTGTAAACTCTTCTTCAAGACATCTTGGATAAGTTGCTGAATCTTAGAATGGATGAATGCAAACAAGGAATAGTTTATTAAAACAAATTTGATTGTGCTTTAAACTTCCTAGCTGATTACAGCAATTGGAATTGTTGAGAAGATGGACATGTGGCCTTTGATGTGCCTGGGGGACTGGATTACTGTGCAATTAAAATCTGAAGAAAAAGAGAGTCTAAACAGCAGCTCTGTAGGATACGGTGTATGACCATTGTATATTAAGGCTTAGTGTTTAAATGAAGAGATTACTACAATTGACTGATTCATTTTTAAAGCCTTTCAAAATTTTTAACCTCCACTTAAGGTTATGAGCAGAACCTAATGTAGTGTTAAATGCTAAATGCACAGATCTTCAAAAACGTTTTATCTTTAATGTTTTTACTTACAGACGGTTTTCATCTTTACCAGAATTAAAATAATTGTCCTGTTAACTTCACAACTTTCTATATGACAGATTCAAAAGAGGATTAAAGAAAAATAAGTAAAAAATAAAATTAGTTATAACTATTGCCTGCATGTCTACGTGTCATTGTATTAATTTAGTAACCTGTGTGTTCAGCTATGTAGTAGTCATAGCAATTTCATTTCTGTCCTTCAGCAACAGCTGTAACACATTTTGGGAAACAGCTGTATATTTGCGGTAAATATGAAGGTGTGGTAATCCTCTTAAAAACAAATAAAAAAGGCTCTTTTAAACTAGAAGCAATATTTAGTCACACCTGTCTATTGTTTTAACTTCATTTTGAGAAGACAAAACCAAAGCTATATTATGCTGTTATTCATATTTCTTGTCTTTCCTCTGGTGGCTGGTTCTAACTGAAGATGCCTATCTCAGGTGGGATCTTTCTTTTTCTGTTGGACTTTATGCTGAATGATACCTGAGGAGATAGCTCTTGGTGTTTGCAGGTGTCTTGTCCCGTGGCTGGAAAACTTGTTTTGAGTTGTAGGCAAGTTTTAGAAAAGGAGGAGAGCAGCCTTCCTCCTTGTGGCAGTGGATTTTCTGTTGGATGACCTAGAGATTTGATCAGTGAAATAATCTAAAATTAAATTTTGAGCATCCTGTGGTTTTCCTTTTGGAAGGTCTATGCTGAAGCAGATTTTCGAGTCTCTTGTAAAATCTGAGGTTAATGGCCTTCAAAATACATATGGATATATACATGCATGCATGCACAGCATTTCCTTAGAGGTGACTGCATTACCAAAGAGATGACTGCAGCAGAAGTGCAGTAGGTTTGGTATACTTTTTATAGACTTCAGATTTACAACTTCTTTAAAAAGTAAAATGCCTGATTACCGTGTACCAAAACTTTCTCCATGAGCTTAAAGCTGGATTTATTTTTTCCATGTGTGAGAAGACTGTGAATATGTTAGAAAAGTCATTATTCTGCACTGATTAAAATTATGCAAGGAACATCTGATGCTTGATTCAACTTCAAAGAAGAGTTTAGTCACTGAAAAGGATTACAGTTGATTTATTTATTGATAGGGAGACCAGCAGTCCAACTTTAGAAGGTACTGGGACTGCTGTGAGGCTAATGAAATTTTGATGGCTTGAGAGTCCCCTAGGGTTACAAAACATCTAACTTGGACCGTGTCATGGGTCACCATTTCAGTGAAGATTTTACAGAAGTGGTGCAAAGCTTAATCTTCTTTGGTATTTTTCTCTGGATTTTTGTGTTCGCTGAGCATGGAAGACTGGGCTGAGATAGATCTTTATACACATAGTTGGAACTCAGTATGTTAAATGTTCAGAGTAGAATAGAAAATATAGTTTAAAATCCAAGCAAGCTGTATCATCCTGGCAAGCCCAGGTGCTCTTACCAAAGGACCAAACTGTAGGTGAGAGATTTAATTTACAGCCTGAAGTTTATAGCCGTGCCTGTATACTGTTAAAATCTGATAAATCTGGTGAGGCTTTGAAACCAGAGTTAGCGATGATGAATCTTCTGTACTGTACCCCCTTTGCTGTGTGTGTGAAAGCTCCTTGACTGAATTTTAATGGAATGGTTTTACAGAGAAGTGCATTTCTATGCAGCTTGTTTACCTCGTAGCTAGATAAGGAGCAACAGATCACTACGAGCAAAAAACAACACCAGATCATACTTTCCTTACCCCAAAGCATCAGTGCTTGAGTAAACCCATTGTCCAGCTAGTAACACTATTTACTGTTTAAGTAATCTGTTGCCTTGAGCAGACCTTGCTGGATTCAGTGGAACCATTTATGATGAACTTCTAGCTGTTGTGTTTATTTGATCTTCTGCAATGGTTCTGCATTGCTTATCTTCCAGGAAGGCAAATCTCAAGGCTCTGTGGCATAGTTACAATGAATAAGTGGAAATAATTTGTTGAAGATGATGTTTATTTGTTGAAGTCTCAGCATTATGTTTTTAGGATCCTACAAAAGCTACCTAAATTTGTGGATAATATGGCAGAACTAGAAGTTTCTTTAAACAGATAACATTGCACATGATTAAGTTGCAAATTTTTAAATATACTAATACAAAACTATGAATGCTAACAATTTTTTTTTTTAAACCTCAATATCAAAACTGTTTATCAAACAGAGTTTATGGATGTATTCTTACATCAGAGTTTTAGGTTATTGCTTCGTGAATCATTTTGAAGAGACATATTTTTCTTTGAGCTCATTCAAGTTCCACATAATGACTCTTGGCATCACATTCCAAGAGATTTGTCATGTCAGCCTCCCTGAAGGAGGACCTGCATCTGTTAATCTGGGCACCCTACCAGAGTTACTTAACGGTATGATGTATCAATTGGAGCACAATGAGCAAGCATGTGCTTCTTCAGGCTTTCTTCTTCATTCCCATTGCAAGCTATTTCATAAGTTATTTCATCAAGAAACTTATGGTAGTGATTGCTCTAGGAGCTGTGGCTTTGAAATATGAGCAGCTCATGCTTGTCAGCAACTTTTGTTTTTGAAGGTGTTCTAAGATTCCTAAAGATTATCTTTGAAACTTGATAAATATTCCAGCAGAATATGAACTAGAAGTTCTACTTAGGTGTCAAATGGCCCTTTTGCTTTGAGGGTAAATACTTTTTTTTTTTTTTTTAAGGTATCTTAGAATCCACTTAGTTATTTCAATTATTTTTTTAGGTCCATTGAACTTCTCTTGCTGCTCTAGATAGGTATGTGCCATGTAGTTGACTCTGCCCACAGCCACAAAGACTCATTGGGCGTACACAAAGTATTCTGGTGGCATTAGAATGTGGAGCTTTATTTTCTTATTTAGCGAAAGTTTTGCACTGATGGGGATTTATTAGAAGACCAGAAGAGTTCATGATCCTATTAAGAAAAAAAACCAAAAAACAAAAAAACAGGAGAGAGGAGTATAACAGCCTCCAGGCAGTTGTTCTGAACTGGTTTAATTTGAAACTCGGACCTATTTTTCATAGGTACAGAAAAGTAGATACTACTGGTATAGAGTTCATTGCTGAGGATTTCTGTAAAGAGAAGATAGCAGTTTTTCAGCTATGTGGGCACCTGCTTGCTGCCTTTCCGACTTCAGACAGTTTCTGAAGATAGCATTCTTGTGAACCTAATATTCTCTTGTCCTTCCAGAATGGTGAATTTACTGGCATTCAGATCATTGAAAACCAAGAAATAAATTGGTAAGATACTTGTCAAGACATTTTAAAATCTGTTCTCTCTAACCCAGTACATCTATAACATTTACGTGAACTCTGCATTCTTAAATAATGCACATCATTCAGGAGTAGTATTACACACTTTCACTTGTTTGTCACCTTTCTTTTATGCTAAGGTAAAACTTGACTTAGATGAACCCTATTGAATGGGAGCTGCTTGGTGCCTGCAAGCCAAATGCTGAGCCTACTGATCACAACCAGTCACATAGCTGACAATTTGATATTCATCTTGCTGCTGTACCACCATTTAGAGCTTCTTCACTCTTTCCCACAGTATTCCATCTAGCAATTATCTACCCCTCATTAAGCATGCCAATATCTCTTAAATCCTGCTTTGCTGCTAAGAAATTTATGACCAGAAAATCAGTCTCTGAAATACAATCATACATCTAAACAGTCATACATTTTTTTCCTTTGGTTACAGAAACATGGAACAGAAATCCATACACAGAAGTAGTCATCCCTGTTTTTCTGCAATGTTATCACAAGTTTTCTGTAGTTATGCTGGTTTTCAGATTTTGTTATATTATGTTTGTAGCTTTGTGAATATATTTCAGTACATTTTCTTAGCATTCACTGGTAATGTAATGGAAAGTAATTTTGATAATTTATTTGGTTAGTGGTAGCCAATGAGGCAGTTTTTGCAGTAACCTTTTGTGATCTCTGGATTTTATAAGCTTGAGTGTCACTGAACTTGCTGTTGAGGAAAAACATGAGATTCCAAAGAGCCATCTTAATGATATTTCCACGATGAGAGTCTGGTACAGAACATCATGCCAGAGGATGAGGCTCTTTGGAAACAGCCAAATTTTCTGATGCACAGGAACCATAGGTTTAACAACAGCTGATGGCAATAAAATTGTAATTAAGGTCTGCGAGGAAAAACAATCCAAGACAAAAATTTCAGAGAATTCATTCTTAGCTGCTAAGCTTATACGTCCTTTTAATGTTAAGGAGCAGTGAAAGAGGTATTTGAAGAACTGTCATAGCTCAGGATTTCTCCAGCTATCTGAACTTGAAGAAAGAACTGTACAAAAAATTGAGGGAATGCCAAATTTCTGAGGAGCTTACAAAGATGGAATTGAGGGAAGGAAGGTTGTCCAGTCATACAAGTAAAATTGAGACATAATCAGTTAAAAATTGAAGAGTTATACAGAAAGATTCATGAATGCTAAGAAAAGGGAAAAGAGGGAATTGATTTATTGCTTAACAGTGGAAGCAGACGTAATATATTGCTGATATGTTTTCTTCTGGTTGTTTTTGTTTTAGCATTTGCTCCTTGAGTAACTGATCGCAGAGTTAACATTTGTACTATTAAATAAAGAATTAGAGGTTACTTAGGTAAATAAAATTTGTCCTGCATGTATAGAGTGTCTGCAGCCTCTGGGCTTTTTATGACTCATGTCTGAGAAATTATTGATGATGGATATGCTTTTAGAAGGCAAAACCAAACAAACAGGACAACTTCAGAAGGGACAAAGAGGAGGAGGAATATAACTAATCTGTTAGGCAAGAAGCATCCTAAAAATTAAAAAAAAATTTTTAAAAAAAGGAAAGAAAAATAAAAATAAAGGACAAGCCTGTGTTTTGTAACAATAAACATGTGTTTGTACTAAATTAGTCTTTCCAAAATAGTGCAAGGTACTCTTTGCCTTTTTGAAGCGTAATGCAACTTTTATCTTCTAAAAAGCCGTCAGGAACCTTCCTCCATTGCCATCAGCTTTCAAGGAATCCCAGAGCTGCCTTTCAGTGACATTGATCAGCTCTGACAACGCATGTGGATGTGTCCTGTTTTGTCCTCTGGACACCCAGATTGTGTAAGCGGTGTCTAACATCTCACTGTTCCTCTGCAGTGGCAGAACTTCTCAGTTGCCATTAAGTTTTGGCTTCCATATCCACCGTTGTGCATGTCCAGGAAACATTTCTGTAGTCCTTATTCTTTCTGGGTAGTAATCAGTTAAAGGTCATAGTGGTTATTTATCACCAGTGTTTTCTGTGGTATGTAAGGGCTTCTTCCACAACATTATAATGTATTTTTACATACAGCACTGCTGAAATAATCCTACTACTGCACTCAGCAGTGCTAACACAGAAATACTGTGCCTCTGTGGCTAGTTTTGGGACTGTATTTTGAGGAAAATTCCAGCCAGCTGGAGACCTAGAGAAAGGTTGACAAGAATAATTACAAGTTTTAAACACACAGCACTAGAAGAGGCTGGGAGAGTTCAGACTGTTGTGCCAAACACCTACTGTCTAGCTGTGGCTGCAGTTACAAAAGCTGTGTATGGCAAATAGGACCAGAACCAAACAATGTAAACAGAAAGTAAAAGTTAGCTCAGAGGATGGCATTCCAGAGCTGACTTGGTAAAAAGATTGCTGGACACCACATGAATCATAGAATCATGGAATGCATTGGGTTGGAATGGACCTTTAAAGGTTATCTATGCCAATCCCCCTTCAGGGACATCCTCAACTAGATCAGGTTGCCCAAAGCCCCATCCATCACACGTGACCTTGAATTTCTCCAGGGATGCAGCTTCCACCAACTCCCTGGGGAACCTGTTCCAGTGTTCCACCACCCTCATAGTAAAGAACTTCTTTTTAATATTCCATCTAAATCTAATATTCTCTAGTTTAAAGCCATTATCCCTTGCATAGTGTTATAGGCCTTTGTAAATAGCCCCTCTGCAGCTTTCTTATAGACCCTCTTCAGATACTGGAAGGACACTATACAGTCTCCCTGGAGCTTTCTCTTCTCCAGGCCATACAACCCCAACTCTCCTAGCCTGTCTTTGTAGGAGAGGTGCTCCAGCTGTCTGACCATTTCTGCAGCCTGACACTGGATCTGCTCCATCAGGTCCATGTTTTTCATCTGTTTAGAGCCCCAGATCTGAATGCAGTACTCTAGGTGAGGTTTCACCAGAGCAGACTAGAAGTAGAGTGGCAGAACAACCTCTCTATCTGCTGGTCACACTTCTTTTGATGAAGCCCAGGGTGCTCTTAGCCTTCTGGGCTGCAAGTGCCCATTGAATCATTAATCATCTACCATACATTGCGAAACTATTATAAAATGTTGGTGATCCTAGTTTGTAGGAGAATATGGACAAAAGAAATTCTTCATTTCCCTTCTGGTTTTGTCTTCTGTGAGTCAGTTGTATTTTTCCATCTGACAGCATGTTGAAAAAGATGAAGGCTATAAAAATGGCCTGTAATTCACTATATTTTTAATATATTTTTTTCCTAACTGGAAATGGTTAACTTCTCATAGACTTTTTTCCTCATAATTTTAAGTTTGATGTAAAAGTATTGCTGTTTAGTCCCCCTAAACAAAACACATTTTTCTGACTCTGCTTGAGCAAGAAAATCTTAGAGAGCAACTCTTGCAGTTGTGTTTTGCTTTTGAGGTTGCAATGAAAGTAAAGCCTGCTTTGCACATCTGATGATCTCTGCGGTTTTGATTTGGCATGTGGTTTTGAAGTCCTTGAAAAATCACATTGGTAGCAGTAAATTGTTTTAATTAATGAATTAGAGAGCAACAGATTTGCTGAATCAGGTTTATTGACGTAATTATCACTGGAATAGAAAAGAAAAAAAACAAAAACCAACCATCTGTCAGAGCTCTAAGACTGTTTGGTTTGTTGTCATTTGAAAATATGTTTCTCAGGCACAACTTTCTTCATTGCATAGAATCATATAATGGTTTGAGTTGGAAGGCACCTGCCCACCACTATGTGCACACCTTTTAGACCAGGTTGTTCAAGGTCCCATCCAACTTGACTTTGAACACTTCCAGGATTGGAGCCTCCACGACTTCTGGGCAACCTGACCAGTGCCTCACCACCCTCATGAGGAAGAATTTCTTCCTCATGTCTAATCATAACTGAGCTTCTTCCAGTTTGAAGCCATTACTCCTCATCCTGTTGCAGCATGCCTTTGCAAAAAGTCCATCTACAGCTCTCTGTGACACTGACAAAATACCAGAAGGCTGCTCAAAGGTCTCTCCACAGCCTTCTGTCCTCCAGGCAGAACAACCCTGAATCCTCACCCTGTCTTCAAAGGAGAGCCCTCAGATCATCTTCATAGTCTCCTCTGGCCTTGCATGGGAATTTGCAAAACATTTATCAATAATTTAATTTTTTTTTCTTAATTTCACAATTATATACTCACAACCTCATTAGGAAAGGTAAAGGGGAACAATTGAAATGAGCTATGGGTTTAATTGTGAGTATGCAAATGGTTAGTAGGCATTTCTCTTGTATCTTCTATAAGAGCATCCATAATAGACAACGGTTTTCTTGCAGTTTGAAGGTTCTGTGCAGCTGCTGCACCAGGGCTGTGCTGCTGTTGGTGAATCTCTCCCTGGGGGTCTATGGCTGCTGACTAGGGTAGGTCTGAGACAAATAGTATGCAGTATTCACAGAAAAAAAAAAAAGAAGCAAATTAACTGGGATAGCCTGGTTTCAGATTCTCAGGCCACAACAAAGATTGACAACAGACTGATTTATTTGGTTTGCTACTACGTTCTGATTGCTTTTTATCTTTTGTGATGAAATAGCCATATGCACACATTTATACATCTGTGTTTCATATACATTTTGCTATATACATGGCTATTTTGTTGGTGCCACCAACAAAATTTTGGGTTCTTTGATCTTGGGGAACTTCATACAGCTCTAGGTCTGCTGGCAACCCAGGGAGTGCATCTGTGTCAGAGGAGAAGAAAGATCCTGGCACACGAGCTGGCAGGGCTTATTGAAAGGGCTTTAAACTAGGCTGGAAGGGGGAGAGGGTCAAACATAGCAGTACTAGAGATGAACTGAAGGAGGCTGAGTGTGTTAAGCCAGAGATAGGAGTAAAATCAGCTGCCCATCTGAAGGGTATATACACCAATGCACGCAGCATGGGTAATAAGCAAGAGGAGCTGGAAGCCTTGGTACAAGAGGCAAACTGATGTTGTTGCCATCACAGAAACATAGTGGGATGACTGACACAACTGGAGTGCTGTAATCAATGGCTACAGATTCTTCAGGAGAGATAGGCGAGGGAGAAGGGGTGGAAGAGTGGCCCTGTATATTAGGGAGGTACTGGACATCATGGAAGTAGAGATTAAGGCTGATCAAGTTGAGTACCTATGGGTAAGAATTAGGGGGAAGTCCAATAAGGCTGATATCCTGGTTGGAGTCTGATATAGACCATGCAACAAGGAAGAAGAGGTCAATTTATTACTCTTTAAGCAGCTGGAGGCTGCCTCAAGATCACTTGCCCTCGTTCTTGTGGGCGACTTTAACTTGCCAGACATCTGCTGGAAATTTAACACTGCAGAGAAGAAGCAGTCTAGAAAGTTCCTAGAGTGCATGGAGGACAGCTTCTTATCCCAGCTGTTATGTGCAGCCCTGCTCAATCTTCTGTTCACAAATAGAGAAGGGGCTGGTGGAAGATGTGGTGATCGGAGGCTGCCTGGGGTCCAGTGACCATGAAATAATAGAGTTTTCAATCTATGGTGAACCCAGGAGGGGCATCAACAAAACCTCCACACTGGTCTTCCGAAGGGCAGACTTTGGCTTATTTAAGGAACTAACTCAGTAAGTGCTTAAAAACAAAGGTGTCCATGAAGGCTGGACCTGCTTCAAGAAAGAACTCTTGAAGGTGCAGGAATGGGCTGTGCCAATGTGCTGGAAGGCGAGCCGATGAGGGAGACAACCAGACTGGATGGGCAAGTAGCTTCTAAAGGAATTAAGGGGGGAAAAAAAGGGCATATCACCTTTGGAAAAAAGGAGAAGTATCCCAGGAAGAGTTTAAAGATGTTGCTAGATCTTGTAGGAAAAAAAATAGAGAGGCAAAAGCCCACTTAGAATTTTGACTGGCCACTGCTGTAAAGGGGAACAAAAAATGTTTCTATAAATGTATCAAAAGAAGGGGCAAGGACAACCTCCACTCTTTACTGTATGCAGAGGAGAATATAATAACAAAAGATGAGGAAAAGGTAGAGGTACTCAACACCTTCTTTGCCTCAATCTTCAATAGTAGGACAGTGTGTTTTCAAGACAACTGGCCTCCTGAACAGGCAGATGGAGCCAGGGACCAGTATAGTCCCCCTGTAATCCAGGAGGAAGCAGTAAGGGACCTGCTGAGCCACTTGGATCCTCATAAGTCCATGGGACCATCCTAGGGTGCTGAGAGAGCTGACAGATGAGCTTGCCAAGCCACTCTGTATCACTTATCAACAGTCCTGGCTCACTGGAGAGGGCTCTGAAGACTGGAAGCTGGCCAATGTGATGCCCATCCACAAGAAGGGCCAGAAGGAGGAACCGGGAAATTGCAGACCTGTCAGCCTGACCACAGTGCCAGGCAAGGTTATGGAACAGGTCATCTTGAGTGCAATCACACAGCACCTACAGGATGGCCAAGGGATCAGGCCCAGCCAGCATGGGTTTAGGAAGGGCAGGTCCTGCCTTGACCAACCTCATCTACTTTTACGATCAGTTTACCTGCCTGGTGAATGCAGGGAAGGTTGTGGATGTAGTCTACTGGGACTTAAGCAAAGCCTTTGACACTGTCTACCACAACAAGCTCCTGGCAAAGCTGGCAACTTGTGGCTTGGACAGATCCACTCTGAAATGGGTCAAGAACTGGCTGGAGGGCTAGACCCAGAGAGTGGTGGTGAATGGTGCCACAGTGGTGTGCCCCAGGGATCAGTGCTGGGCCTGATCCTGTTCAACATTTTTATTGATGACCTGGACGAGGGGATTGAGTCCATCATCAGTAAGCTTGCAGATGACACCGAGCTAGGAGCAGCTGTCAATCTGTGGGAGGGTAGGAGGGACCTTGACAAGTTGGATGGGTGGGCAGAGACCATTGGGATGAGATTTATCAAGGCTAAGTGCAGGGTTCTACACTTTGGCCACAACAATCCCAGGCAGCTCTATAGGCTGGAGACAGAGTGGCTGGAGAGCAGCCAGGCAGAGAGGGACCTGGGTGTGCTGGTAGGTAGTAGGCTGAACATGAGCCAGCAGTGTGCCCAGGGGGCCAGGAGAGCCAATGGCATCCTGGCTTCTATCAGGAACAGTGTGGCCAGCAGGACAAGAGAGGTTATCCTTCCCCTGTACTTGACACTGGTTAGGCCACATCTTGAGTACTGTGTCCAGTTCTGGGCCCCTCAATTCAAGAGAGATATTGAGGTACTGGAACATGTCCAGAGAAGGGCAACAAAGCCCTGTGAGGGGAGGCTGTGGGAGCTGGGGTTGTTTAGCCTGAAGAAAAGGAGGCTCAGGGGTGACCTCATTGCTGTCTACAACTACCTGAAGGGAGGTTATAGCCAGGTGGGGGTTGGTCTCTTCTCCTAGGCAACCAGCAACGGAATGAGGGGACACAGTCTCAGATTATGCTGGGGAAGGTATAGGCTGGATATTAGGAGGAAGTTCTTCACAAAGATTTGCCATTGGAATGGGCTGCCCAGGGAGGTGGTGGAGTCACCATCCCTGTAGGTGTTCAAGGAAAGACTGGATGGGGCACTTAGTACCATTGGATAGGGCTGGGTGATAGATTGGACTGAATGATCCTGGAGGTCTCTTCCAACCTGGCTTGCTCCTATTCTATTCTATTCTATTCTATTCTATTCTATTCTATTCTATTCTATTCTATTCTATTCTATTCTATTCTATTCTATTCTATTCTATTCTATTCTATTCTATTCTATTCTATTCTATTCTATTCTATTCTATTCTATTCTATTCTATCCTCCTATACTCACAGGGCTTTTTCTTAAACAGTTTTACTGCACAGCTTATACACAGTTTTCTGACAGATTGACAGGGCTGAAGACTGGTTTGTTCTTAAAATCTGAAGCATTTCTATGCCAAATCCATGTGCAGTCATAACCACAGGCAAAGGGCAGACTGATGGCTCATATTGAGCTTCTTGTCCACCAGCACCCCCATGTCCCTCTCCTCAGGGCTTCTTTCAAGCCAGTCACTTCCCAGTCTACGTTGGTGCTTGGGATTGCCTTGACACAGATGCAGGGCCTTGCACTTGGTCTTGTTGAACTTCATGAAGTTGGCCTGTAATACTTCTGGAAACTGCTTTGTAGTTCTAAATAAAATGTCTTGTATACTTGTTAATGACTGCTGCAATGAAACATCAGTCTGTACCTGTGGCACCCAGTCCAAAGAATTTGGTTTTGTCTCTATGAAAACCTTGGATTTATGTTTTAATAGAATCCACTGAATCAAACTGCATTAGTCACATGTGCAGTTTGTAGGGAAACAGCTGAAATTAGAAGTCTTAAGATGCTTTTTGGTGAAAATTAATTCTTTCAGAGTTGTCTCTTCTGTGTGATGTTGAAGATAGATGTTAAATGTAATAGAGATAGTTTATAGTCTTCAAAGTTATTTTTGAATAATCAAAGTTTCCAAGATGTGTAGGCCAAAATGGCTCTGAAAGGAATGGCCTTCATCATCACTATTTGGTTTAATGGGTTTCATCTAGTCTCCTCCCAGGTAGAGTTAACAAGAAGTGTTCAAGCTGCTAAGTTCTTCGTTGTGTGATTGGTGCATGCTCTGTAAGATTTATTTTAAATTGCTTAAAAGCTACACTCGGTGGGGAATTCTGCTGCCTGCTTCCTTAACTACTTCAGCTGCAGAGAACATATGATGTCTTTCATTAACTGTCTTTGCTGCTTGTTTGCCTTCATTGGAGTTCTAGGAGATTGTTATATTGTTGTGTAAACTCAATATTACTGGGTCCTGGCTGCTTATTGCAATTGAGATGAGATTAGATGCTTTTGTTAACAGGCCCCAGACTTTAAATTTATAGGAACTAGGCACCATCTGCTCTCAATTAAAGGTCCTGAGCTCTGAAATTAATTCCTTCCATTGGTCCATTAGACTCAAATCTTTTGACCCGAAGTCGTGATAAGGTTATATTATCATCTCAAGCCTTGGAAAAGTAAGGAGTTCACACAGGGACAGTACAGGATATTCCTTTTAGTCCTTGTATCAGTGTAGTTAGAAAGCAGAAAGTAATGATTGTTTTTCCATTTTACAGGTAGAGTGAGGTTTTAAAAAAGCATCTGGAGATTCAGAGCGCACATCCTCATGTGTTGCAATAGGACTTGTGCCCCTGAATCATGTAAGTGCTATTGAAAACCTTTCTCAGAAAAATCGAATTAATATAGAGAATGTTGACTAAATTCACGGAAAGACTTGATATAGAAGTGGGTTGAGTGTAGAAGTCCATTGTTCCCAGTCTTATATTTGCTCCTTGGATTAGCTGCATTTTGCCTCAGCTTTCATTGCAGATGCAAAATGATAGGGGATCTTAACAGAAATCCTGGCCCTAGAATTGTTCTGTCAGTGCTTTTACTGGGTTTATCTGCCTTGTAGTGTATTAATGTTCTAGAGAAGAAATGGACAGGTGGACAAATTGGTTGATGTTTTTGTGGTTGTAGCTTCCCCACCCCCACCTCTTTTAATTTCCTTTCTGTATTTAACTGAAAATTCAGGTTTGTTCTGTCAAAATATAGAAGGGAATTCTGTGGAGTGGGGAGAACTCAGAGCCATAAGACTTTTTTTTGTTCTGAAACAAAAGCTCTAAGATATCAAATAACTATGCTGGTTTTTGAAAATTAACATTAGTTCTTCATACAACAATTTATTTTTATAAGTTTCAGGATCTGAGTAGACATAAATAAGGAGAGAATTCATGTGCCTGTTTTTATCCTAGCCATGACATTAAAATTAAAAAAAAAATAAATTAGTGTTTGACTTCATACAGGGAGCAAGCAAAGTCAAAGTGACTACTTTAGCAGTGTGGAAGGAATGACTTGTGACTGCTCCACCTACGTGCTGCTTGTTGACCTGTCAGCTAGAGGGTAAACTCAGGAATTCAGTTTTTTATTACTCTTTCTCAATATTTTCCTTAAGTTCACCTAACTCTCTGTCCAACTCATAAATTTCTTATGCACAAGGCAGTGAGAATCCACTCTCAGTGATGCAGAGGTTTATACCTTGAAGGTTGATTGCAATGCCATTTCCTTCTGCCATCTTAATGCTGCCAAGGCAGTTTTGGGTAGTTGTGTCATTCCTCTGTTGTTTTTCAGGTTGACAAAAGATGGTCATACCTGACAGATAAGCTCTGTAGCTACAGGCTGAAAAAAGGTACAGATCCTTTTTCCCATCCATGGGGAAAACCACTCTTCTCGCTATTATAGCAGTTACAATTCTTACTTCAGCAGGACCGAGTTTCATGGAGGCAAGAAGATGTTGTCTTTTAAAAGGTTTTCACTGCAATCCAGAAGTAGCCATGTAACATCCTTTTAATTAGGTTCATTAAAAAATAGGTACAAATGTGTCTTTTGTCTCCTGCCTACAGTTAAGAGCTCATAAAGTTTAATAACTGGAAGATACATATTTTTCAACGTTACCTAAAATAGAATAATCTTGGAATATCCATGATACTAAGTGGTGTTTGTCAAATGTGGCTTAAATGGCTCTGTGACATGTATGTTATGTGTGTGTGTGTATTTTTACAAATGTCCAGCTACATTTTTTAAAAGGTAAGTGAGAGTTCTCACCTTTTTCTTTTATTTTTCCCCAAATGTAACATATTATGGAAAACTGTGAAGTGAACTTACACAGAAAATGCTGAAGTGTCCACTTTGCATACATTAATAACATTCTCTTTATCCAGAGAGTCATCTTTGCACTTCTGGGACTTAGGGAGCACATATAAAGAACTATAACAGTATTGAAAATATGGCAACAGAGTCCATGTACTTTTAGTTAGCAATTTGCTTTAAAAAAAAAAAAATCACAGCCATTTCTTTCTTGCTTTCTTACAAGTTCTTTGTTCTTTGCGGCATCAAATATATTGATTTTTATGAAAAAGTTAATCGGCTTACCTTTGTTCAGAGTGGATTTTTGTTTCTCTGATCAGCTCTACACAATTGAATTTTTCATCCTCTTTTCTGAGGTATTCCAATGTTATGAAGAAAAGCATTAAAGACAATTCTGATAAATTATTCCTTTAAAAAAGTATCTACTGCAATGCACTTTTGTTGAGGCTGGAGGGTTAATTGAACTCAAAAGATTTCTGTTTTGTTTCCAGTGAGAAAGTTTTCTGTGCTTGGGACATACGAGAGACGATGGGGAACTGGATTACATGGTTCCCTGCCGATTCTGGTTACCCAAGAATTCATAATATGAATTCAGAGTAACCATTTAGGTGACATGGTGCTACTGATTATCTCAAATCCTGGTTTTCTTGTGATTGAAAACATTTTCAAGTAGAATTTGAATAGAGTACACCAAAAGACAAAGGGGGAAAGAAATTACAGTAATATATAAAAAAAAAAAATACATATATATAATTTCTGAATGTTTTTTGTCATACTCCGTGCTTTTGTTTTTATGGAGCAATGGCTCTTCTCCTCAAAACATATGAAAAAGCCAGGCAGCGTGATATATATTTTAGTTAAAATGTGTGATTATCTTGTTTTGCCTTAAGAAACAAACAATTTTATTTTTTTAAGGTGCAACTAAAAACCCCAGCCCAGAAATCCCCAAAACCTTTTCTTCCATTATAGTCCTACCTTATTTTTCCTTGTTAAATCAAGCCTGACCTAATCTTTTATGAGTTGTTTTTGTGTCTGTATTACCTCAGGCTGTGCTCTCATCAGACTTCACAAGCTAAGTGGGCTTGAGTTTTGGATAGTCTGTAGAAATAATCAAAGAAAATGTACCGTGCTCCTGGATGTGATGATAATGGTTCTTTATGCCCATTAAATTTGGTATGGAATCAGTGCTGAGTATTCTGCTGTGAGTTCAGGTTAGACTCAGCGTCCTGATCACTTGTAATTACTAAAGTGCAACTGTTAGCTCTGCTAAACTCAAATCCCTGTGACTTTTGTTCTGCTTATCAATTTCTTCTGAACTTTACATGTGGGAAGCCTTCAAAGTGCTTTCTTTGAAGTCAGAGATTCTGCAATGAAATACTGATTTGGTCACTAACTTGCTGTATCTGCATTTTTATGTTACTTCATCTCTTTGACTTTGTTTTCCTTCTTCTACATGGGAATGCTTATTTTCTATCAAACTTCCTAACTTGCCTTTTTATACCTTTGTTAACTAAATAATCTGAAAAAATCTGAGTATTTTTTAATATATATACATGTATGCGTATGTACAAATAAAAAGCCATTTGCTGACACTTTTTAAACAGCATAACTTTTATAAATTCAGGAGATCTTACAAATCCTGCAAATGATCTCATTAAATTTTACCCAATTACAAGAATAAGGTGAATGCAGAAACATAGATAATCTCTGGCAATTTCAGATAAGATTGCAGCAAAACCAATGCACAAATTATGAGCACGTTTAAGATACTTGCTTTTGCATATTCTGAATAAATACAAGTAGTTTTGTGTGTTCTTAACATGTGTGTCAAATTACTATTACTCGAAATGTGTTCTTTATCTACTTTTGCCAGAACAAAACGTCAAAAACCAGAGATTATGTTAATACCCTCTCTCTGGTTACATGCCACTTCCCATTATAGCAGAGTATAGCTGAGCTGGCATTCTTGTCCAGGCTTTGGTTGAATTGCAGTGAGCTTCCTGAATTGATTCTTCTGATTTTTTTTATTACATCAGGACTCTGAGATCAAGTACTGACATTTTTCACACTCCTCGATGATACCGTTTTTGTATTTTCCTGTATCTCCTGTTCAGGGCTCTTCAACTTGAAGCTTCAAATTCTACCCATTCAGTAACAGATTAATTTGCCCTCCCCCCCCCTCTTTTTTTTTTTTTTTTAAAGAAATGGCATAAGTGTCTCTGTTTCCTGTTTTGAGAGCTGCAGATACTGCCATGCTCAGTGTGCTTGATGTTTTCCCGCAGGATGCACAAAGCTTGAGAGAGAGGAGGTGAAATCAGCTTTCTGGAACTATATGTACTGATCTCATCAGATCTAAATGAAGCAATGGCCTTTCCTCCACTCTTCTCCTATCCCACCAAAACCATGGGAACAGTTTGTCATCAGGTAGGCAAGCCAGACTCCAGTCTTGCACAAAACTGACGTGCCACAGTATAGGCAACCAGTAATTCTTGGAAATGGAGGCAGAGACTTGTGCTTTTGGCATCATAGGTGAGTATGGGGAAGGATAATGCTCAGCCATGTGGAGTCATTGGATGGGCCTTTACCCTTTTCCTTCAGTGTTTGAGGAAAAAGAACATGCCTGCTAATGATGCAGCCAGTCCAGGATGGCTTGAATCTTACCAGTCTCGTAGGACTGGGATAGTGGAAGCAGCAGTAGCTGGCACTGGAGCACCTGTCATGTGTGTTATCACTGCTGTTCATTTATGTTTGCACTCTCTCTCAGATTATTTTGCCTGTGGCAGAGTAAGGAAATCTCTAGCTTAAATTTGGTAGTTGATGTGGAGAGCAAAGACAGGATTGACAGTGCAGATGGAAGCCTTGGCTGGTCAGAGCATTGCCGTTTTCTGCTCTGCTTTGCAAGTGCTTTTACTCCACACTAAGCATGATGGTCACCGTGCTGTAATTTTCTATGCAGTACTTTCCCACTCCCTCCTCAGAGATTACTGTGACCATAAGTAACCTTGCCTCCTTTGTTTAGGAATTGGGGATCATGACACCACAGAATTCAAGAGAAAATATTTGTGTTTTCTTAGTAATTCCTCATTCTGAAATGTAGGACAGTTTTAGCCTATCAGGTTGTCTACACCTGAGGAATTTCAAGAAATGGACAGGTTTCTTGGTAGCCCTTCTCATTTCAATGCTCCCATTCTCTAAACTCTTCTGGTGCACAGCTATTTAACCTGCAAGTCATGTGGCCAACTTCTAAGCCTGCAAGAAGTATTCAGTCTGCAGTTTCACTGCACTGCCTGAAACATAAATAAAATATTTTTTCCACACATTCGGGTATTCATAGCATCATAGAATGGTTTAGGTTGGAAGAGACCTCAAAGATCATCCAGTTCCAACCCCCTGCCATAGGCAGGGACACCTCCCACTAGATCAGGTTGCTCAAGACCTCATCCAGCCTGGCCTTGAACACATCCAGGGAGGGAGCAGACACAACTTCACCACCCTCACTGTGAGGAATTTCTTCCTAACATCCCGTTCAAATCTCCCCTCCACCAATTTAAACCCATTCCCCCCTCATCTTGTCATTACAAGACCTTGTGAACAGTCCCTCCCCACCCCTCCTGTAGGCCCCTTCAGACATTGGAAGGTTATTATAAGGTCTCCTCGAAGCCTTCTCTTCTCCAGGCAGAAAAGCCCCAACTCCTTCAGCCTGTCCTCATAGCAGAGGTGCTCCAGCCCTCTGATCATCTTTGTGGCCCTCCTCTGGACTCTCTCCAACAGTTCCATGTCCTTCCTATGCTGGGAGCTCCAGAACTGCACACAGTACTCCAGGTGGGGTCTGACGAGAGCAGAGTAAAGGGGGAGAATCACCTCCCTTGCCCTGCTGGTAATGCTTCTCTTAATGCAGCCCAGCACACAGTTGCTGTCTGAGCCGCATGTGCACATTGCAGGCTCATGTTGAGCTTCTCATCCACCCAGACTCCCAGGTCCTTTTCCTTAGAGCTGCTCTCCAGCCACTCACCATCCAGCCTGTATTTGTGCTTGGGATTGCAGCAACCCAGGTGCAGGACCTTACACTTGGCTTTGTTAAATTTCATGCAATATATTGATCAGTGGTGGAAACATGCTTGAGGAGGGACCAAATCCATCTGCAGATTGACTGACATGGTCAGAGGTCATGTAAAGCCTGCAGCATTAACTGTGGTGTCATGAAAGCTGTAATCTACCAGCTCACACTATTCTAGATTATAGAGTTGGCTGGAGTAAGTGCCTATGAGGCAATTAAAAAGTCCTATGAAGGCAGTGTGTGGCAAGATGAGATGTTAAATCACACATGCATATGTAAGGCTGCTTTCAGAAATTTAATGGTAACATCCAGAGGTTTGGGCAGAGTTTGAGTACAGCCCTTCTAGGTACCATCTGAACAGACTGATTTTACAGATCAGATGGATGTTATGGAGTGTGGTGGTTTAGCAGTTACCTGCCCCCCCACCCTTGAAAATAACCCAGGCTAGGACTCAGGCGGCTGGAATTTAAGGAATGAAGCTTTGTATTTACAGCAATGCACAATATACAAGCAGATATTTACAATGTATAACAGATATTTACAGATATATACAGTAAAAATGTAATACTGAAACAACACACCCCTCCCAGAAAATCAAAATCCCTAAGAGGGGTTTCTAACCACCCCTACCACCTTCCTCCCTTCCCCAATCTTATCTCACCATCTGTTAATGCAGCAGATAGGTGAAGGTAGATCTGCCGGGGGTTAGCAGTAGGAAAATAAGTTAGTGGAATTATTCAGAATCAGCTACAAAAGGCAGGGAGAAAGGAGCCATGCAAGATCTACCACAGCCCAAAGCAGTCTGAAGCAGTCTGACTTATCTGTATTTGGGTTACAACTCTTAAAACATTTTTTTTTCTTTCTCAGTAAATCTACGAGGGAAGTAGAATCATCTGTTTTCCCCTCTCAGCCTATAGTCTAATTTCTCATTCAAATCCTCCAATTAGTTCAAAACAGCACATGGAGCAAGATCTGGTTTTATGGCTGGCACTCGTGATTATGTGGTAATTCTTTGTTCTTTCTCTTGTGGTTCTTTGCACGAAATGCACCAGGCGCACAGAGTAACCTGAAGGTACAAGGAATGCGATGTTGGGATGAATTCAAATTGCCTAGTTTTCCTGATTGGGAAATCTGTCATGCTGTCCCACACAGTATTGTTCTTCATCTCCTTTTTGTGCCTGGCTTCGGACAACAGGTCCTGAAAAACAACACACTTAAAAGCTGGAAGAATTCATTCATCTAATTTCTGCCAGGAAGCAGTCTGTCTTACAAGATCTTATAATATATACTATCCATTTCTGTGGGTTCTCTAGTGATCTGGCATTTTAAAAGTAGTCAAATGATGACTTAGAATTCGCTGCTGAAGGGGTTTATGTGGGCGGTGTGAAGGAGAGACCTACTTGTGAAAGAGAAGAGAATACCATGTTCATAACTTCTACTTGAATTCACTTCAGTGTGAATTGGTTTTATTGCTAGATACTTTTATTTTTTAATAATCCTAAACTCATTTCTTTGGAATCAGGCTTAATTGAATCAAGTCTGCAAAGTTATTGTTCCATCTTATTTCAAATATCAGGACCCTGATCAATTACATCCTGTGCAATCTTGTGTTGTACATAGGGCTTATTCTTGCAGAACCAATGCCCTGTCTGATCCAGTCATTGGGGCTGCTTTTGAATGTCTGTGTCTTGAGCACCACTAAGATACTGTACCTTGCAGACTGCGGGAACACCTTACAATGCAAATCCCATTACAAAGCAGGAAGCATGAGAACTTCTTCCTTGAAGTGGAAGGAGAGCAAGATTTAGAATATTTGGATCCAAAAAGATGTTCAGTAACATAGAGCCTAATCAGGAAAGACAAAGTTTCACATCGTCCTTTGCAGTATTTTGTAATGAAACTCTGGTGCTAGAATTCCTTAGGAATCTCTCTCAAACAATATTAGAGACAACCAATCTGTGGAATACCGTGCACATGTTTGGTACTTTTTCCAATTTTTTATTTTTTAAGTAATGTGTAAGATAAAGGTAAATATGAAAACAATGAACTTTTAAATTTAGCTTCAAAATCAGTAAAGCATCACAGGTCTTAAAGCTTTCACTAGCAAAATACAATTAAAGTTAGTAAGTGTGCTGCTAGCTTTGAAATATGTCAGTTTAAAGCTTTTGTGTGGAAGAGCTTGCAACTAAAAGTCTTAAAAGTAGGCATTAGACTATTAAAAGTCTAAATAAACTGCTGACTACATTCACTCAGAAACTAAATTATTCAACAGCATCCAATACACTTTGTCATAGCATGAATTTATATCTAGTAACTCTTCTTGGGAGCATTTTGTGCAATAGCTATAACTTGAGTAGTAACAACTAGATTATTCAATCTTACTTCAACCTGACCTGCAATATCTGCAGAAATTGAATGTGCACACCTCCAAGTCACTGGCTTTTCCTAAATTGAAAGAAAGCATTCATGTCTGTATATGTGAGTGTGCAGGCTGTAGCCTGTATGACTTTCTTTAATGATGATAGCATACTTCATAGCAACTCAAATATGCATCTGAAGATAGGGAGATTTAAATGGTATTTAAGAGTGTGTTTAAAGGGTGTTTAAAACGTGGTATCTACATCTTGTTTTATTCCAACAAACTGTAACAGAAATTATCTTGCTTTTCCAAACTTCATATATCATGCCATTGTATTTAAGAAATGTTAGTTGAAAATATTTATAGAAGGTATTTCAATATATATATGGATATATTAAAATCTTAATATTGAAGAATACATCAAGGAGTAAAAAAAAAAATTTACTAAAGCACTCCCCTGTGCTGCGATTAATTTGTATATTATCAAGGTCTTTATTATGAATGCAGTTCCTAATGTAGGCCTGTAATAAACAGAGTGTAATTGAATTTTCAATCTTTTGCCACCAGGGAGTAATTTTCTTACAAGACCTCTGCTCCATCTTCTGGCTAATTGTCAGCAGTTACTCAGTATTACTGCATTAATGTCACAAATAGTGAAAAGAGAATCTACCTGCTTCTGTTACATGGAAGAATGTATAATTCCAGCCCTCATCGATTTATCAGTTTTTAGTTGTGCATCATTATCACTTACACTTCTATTAACAGCATTAAGTTTTTTGAAAATGCAGCCTTGGAGACAAAACAAACATCTCATAAATTTGGCAGGGTGTAAGATTTCAGTCAAATCAAATATTCTACATGATAAAACCAGAAATATCCACAGCATTAGTTTTTTTAAGCTGTGCTAGTGAAAAGAGCTTTTTATGTAACCAATGAGTAACTGAATGTTTTGTTTCTTAGCAAATGGAGTTATAAATTTGGGAATTTAGGAGTAGCCATTGCCTTTCAGTTCCATTACACATTGTGTTACATTGCAAATACAATAAGAACAGATTTATAGGCTGCTGTATATGCGGAGGAAGGCTGATTGGGCTACCAGCTGAGCAAACAATGGCTGAGGTTTGGTGAAGAACTTAGTTTCACTCACGGTCAATATTTCCATGATATTTTTGGATGTTTGGAGTGATTTTATTAGCTTCTGCTGGAGGTGCCAGGCTAAGAGGAGCCAGAAATGCTTTGTTGGAAGGGATTAGCATTACAATCCTCATATGCTGGACTTGTGAGCAAAAAAATAGTAAATAAGCTGCAATTCAGTTTGAGAGAATGCAGGCACAACTCTGAAGCAGCAATACTTAATTCATACTTTCAAGATGGAAGAAGTATGTGCCATACAGAAGCTCTGTAGCAAGGGAGGGAAGTGCTGCAAGGAATTGTTCACAGTGTATGAATCAGCCAAATAATACTTTTGTGAATGGAAATAAATGATAAATTAGTCATAAAGTAATTCCTTCAACCTCTCTCAGCACTCATAAGCCATCGCTTATGAGATTGCCCTCCACTGGGATTCATAAGTCAATCAAGGTTCAGTCTCAAGACCACTGGAAAACTAAATTAGCTAAAATCTGAAGTGGAAAGTATCTTATCTGAAGAAACAATGGCTGAGCTGGACTTTTTTTAAAGAAGAGAAAATGATGGAAAGACCGTGTACATTTTTTTAGCTGTGTACAAGACTGATGGTAAGGAGCAGGAAACAACTTTGTGGGTCATTGTGTCAGTATGCCAAAAGAAAACATGCTAATTGTTGTGAGAGAGACTTCATTTAGGCATTAGGGCAGCTAAGTACTGGTTGACATGTTTTGGGAAGGCTGTGAAATCTGTCTCCCAGAGGATTTACGTTAGTGTTCAGTTAAGAATGATAATCCTTCTCACTGTCTCGTTCATTCCTGTGAATCTGTGGTCCCAGCAGAATGCTGTAAACACTGTGTAAAAAATGTTGCGTTTTGAAAGGTAATGAAAATAAAATGCCTAGCACCATCCACCTATCTCAGTTACTTTGCTGGTCTTAAACAGTATTTAATAACAATGCATTTCTGTCATTTTTAACACTTTTCCAAGCTAGACTGTTGATAATTGTTTTGATAATTGATTCATTTTCTCAAACAGCTGCCAGTTTGAAAATTTGCTGGATTTCTTGACATGCAAGTGCTGTGTTCCAAATTCCAGCCCAAACTTCTATGTCAATACTAGGAAAAATCACTTTAGACCAGCAAATGCTTCACAGGATTGTGCTTGCAAATACGAACACGTTGTTCCTTGTGTTTACAGCCTCACAAATGAGCATTAGTCTGTAGTTATTTAAATCAATAGTTTCCTCCTCTGTTCCTTCCTTGGGAGAGGAAAACACAAAGAAATGCAAAGACGGAGAATGTGCTGGAGCAGGAACTGCTACCTGGACTTGCAATCATGATCTCCTCAGCATACCTTCTTTCCAGTGCTTTTTCAGCCCAGACATTTAGAAAATGCCATACTGGTTCAGGGGCTGTCAAGCTAGTACAGAGAAACCAGGGTGCAAATGAAGCAGAAGGGAAGAATTAGTTGAAAATGCTGCTGTGTGGTTTGGAGCATTGGCAAATGCAGGCTGCTGCTTGTGCTCGTGCATATCAACAGGGATGGATGCCTCTAAACTCAGGCAAGAGAAGTTTTACATCTTTACAGTCTATGGAAGAAAGGAAGCTTGGGCATCCTTTTAAAATAAGAAAGTTTACAATTCTCTTTTTAATGCAAAATTGGAATAGTAACTTTGCATTGAATTTATTGACAATATTATATGATGCTATAGTTACTAGTCATGTTTTAAAAATAACTTGCATAAGACATTTACTCAGATTCAGTTGCTGGATCATAGCTATAATATCCCTAAAAATGTGTTCAATGTAACTTTGAAGCTCAGAATTAAAGTACAGAGGCCACAATCTATTTCCTTGTCATCCATTAAGAAATACTTGCACTTTGCTACTCAATATAGTCAATATAATTCACTGTAAAACACGTGCCTGAAATTCTGTGTATCACATACTAATTGTACCTGAGCTCTTCCTCCAGCACAAAGAATCTGCATGTGTTTGATTCTTTCATGTTCGAATTATTATCTTTCATGATTCTTTCATTTCAAATATTCTTTCAGGATATTTGCCCTGAAAAGGCATTATAATAACTCTATAGCGTTCACATGCACCCTGGAAATCTTATAAGAAGTTCAAAGTGAGGAAATGCCTTCATTTTCCCCTGGTCTCTTTTGGCATGAGCACTAGGACTTTGCTTTTATCAAACCTGTCAGGTCTTATGGTTTTGGTAGGAGACCAGTTCCCTCAGTAAGGTTTCTCTGCCTTTGCTTATGTATCCACTATACAGGGCAACAATACTGGAACATCTAACGGCATTGTGATGCTTTGTCTGATGCATCTGATGTATAGGGTGCTATAACAAATAAAAAGCCCTTAATATGGTGTGATCCCCTACTTTGGCCTTGCATTGCCATTCCTTTCCCCTTGTGATTCTGTAAGCTGTCCTGTGTGTGTCCTGGCACGTTTCATGAGTTGTTTCTTTTAGATTGTTTAACTTTATACTTTCTCAATTTGCATTGTGACAAACATGGCTGGACCAGCTGACAGCTGTTTTATACTTTCTACCTTTGTTTCCATCTGCTTCGTATTTCTTATCCTTAAGGTGTCATAATTCAACATCTCTGAAGTATGGGATGATATGGCCCTTCTTTTGATACACAGCAGAAATGGAAAGATTAGTTTACTATTTGGGATGTAACCCAGATTTCTTTCTTGAGAATGTCAGTGTGGTGGTTTGGTCCTGGCTGGGAGCCAGATGCCCATCAAAGCTGCCCTATCACTTCTCTTCTTAGATGGGCAGGGGAGAGGAAAAATAGAAGAAGAAGCCTGTGGGTCAAGATAAGAGCAGCTTAATAAAGCAAGAGCAGAGGCTGTGTGTAGAAGCAAGAGCAAAGAAAGATGTTATTCTCTACTTCCCATCAGCAGATATGTGCGGCCACCCTCCAGGAAGCAGGGCTTCAATACACATTGTGTTTGCTCTGCAGAACAGATGCCATTAACAAATGCCTCCCCAATTTTTTCTTTCTCTTATCTTTTATATCTGAGCTGACATCATATGGTATGGAATACCCCTTTGATCAGTTTGTGTCAGCTGGTACAGCCATGTCCCCTCCCAAGATCTTGCCCACCTCTCAGCCTACTGTCGGAGAAGGGTAGATGTTGGAAAAGCACAGCCTTGATGCTGTGTGAGCACTGCTCAGTAGCAGCCAAAACATGGATGTATTATCAACACCCTTCCACTATAATACATAGCACTACAAGAGATGTTATGGGAAAGACTAACTGTCTCAGCCAAACCCAACACAACCCATCAAGGCATTTGTTCTAGGGAAAGCAAGTACGTAAGTGGGAGTATTGTATTTTTCAGCTAAGGAGTTAAGAATTGCTTGTCAAGTAGTATGTGGACAAGTGGAAGATGAATATGAATATATTAGTATCTGATTCTTGGATTAAATGTGTTTGCTTTATGAAGAATGGAAAAACTATTTATTTCAGCTGAGGTCTATCCACCTATCTTCAATAAAAATAAATTTTCCAATCAGTGAAAATCACTGCAAGATTTTGAGGTATATTCTACAACTTCTCAGCAGCAAGATGGTTTTGGTAGCCAGTAGGCAGACAGTAATTGGACTGAAAATTGAACAGTGAAGTCATTTGTGATGACAACACACAGTGAGAATTACTGCTTTGGTTGTGAGTGTTCAGTACAGGTTTGTGCAGCAGATGTAAATTAGAGTAAAAGTTTGCAAGTGGTCAGAGGCTTAAATCATTTTGCCTACCTGTTCACTTCTGTGGAACAGGGGAGATGTAATGTCAGATCTGCTGGGAGCTCCTGGAAATTCTTAAACTATATCCTTGAAATGAATTTGCATAGTTCCTGTTGAAATAACAAGGACATGCAAATATCAGTTTGAGATTTAGATGTGTGCTGTGCTTTTTGCTTTTCAGGTGGATAATGAGTCTCTTTTGGCCCATAGGGTGAGAGTAGTAAGATATATAACACAGAGAAGACAAGATCAAACTAGGAGTGAGGTGAAGATAGGGGAATTAGCTGAGCTTCTCAGGGCCCAAGCTATATAATTTAGGTCTAGTGTGCATAAGGGACATGGCATAACCCCAGTCAAGACCTCAAAATGTAAAGTTCGGCAGTTAAGTGGATAGTTTTTTTAATGTCACTTAAAGCTGCTGCAAATTTAGTACACAATGGGCACTTGGCATCCAGCTTCTGAAACAGAATGTGCCTCTCAAAAATTGTCAGGAAAAACGTGTAAAAATTACTTCTATAACAAATAATGTTTGCCTATTGAAAGAATAAACTGCTCTTTACTTGGTATATCGAGGCCAGGAAAGGTATATTGAACAAATGCAGTTATTATCTCATCTTGATACATGTTTTCATATATTGTTATAAACAAACTTACAGATCTTCTGCCTTTCCTAATTCCCTTAAGAAATAGTGTTATTAAGGTGCTAGTGAGACTGTTGTGAAAAGAAAAGCAACACTGAGTGGGTTTTTTCCTCCCCTTTAATTTTTTTCTCTTGAGGAATACGTTAGTGTAAAAGTAGTCTGCATTTTCTTTCTTTTTAAGTTTTAAGGTGTTGTCAGTAAAGGTGATGTGTGATGGATACCACTTGCTGAAGGTTTTTTACATTGTTTTTTCATACCCTATCTAAATGCTGTGTCTCATTCTCTCATAGCATATCAGTATTGTCACCTTTCTCCTGGCTCCCTGAGATCTTGTCCTTTCAGTAGGTGTTTCTATTTAATCTACTTAACTAATGCTTTCCAAATGCATTGAAGCACATAGATTAATTCCCTGACTTAAAATGTTAATACAGTTGGGATTCATCTCTATGCAGCTTTTGTTTGGGGTTTTTTGTTGTTTCTGTGTTCTTCAGCAGATCTTTGAAGGTAGTCACTTTCCCACTCCTTTATTGTTTAGGTTTTTTTCTCCTCTGTTTATATGAGCATTCAATTAACTGGGATCTTTATATACTCCTACAAAAAAAAAAAAAAACAACCAAAAACCCACACTAATGGTTTCTTGAACAATGCATTTATGTCAGCCTTTTTTCTCTTACAGTTATTGCTATGTTGTTCTGTTTTTCTTCAAAGAATTCAGTGATTTTTTTTTAAAGAGTATTCTATGAGTATTTCAAAAGCAAATGTCAGTCTTATTTGTCAAAGTTAGCACATGAAAGATTTCTCTGAGCAGATTCTGTCTGTATTCCCTTTATGACTGATGAAGGGAAGCTATGGAGTGTGTTTCAAGTACTTCAGGGCATAAGTAGATGCCCAGGTTATGTCAGCTGATTTGCTTCTAAGTGTGTGTGTCTTTGACTGTAGAGGAAGCATTAAAATGTGTTATACCTGAGTTTAGTTGCATGTCTGCATTGCCAGGATCTTAAGTGACTTGAAATAGGCTTTTTTTTTTTTTTTTTTTTACCCTCTAGTGCAAACTGTCCTCTCTTAAAGTGAAAAGTTTCTGCACAGTTTCTTTGGAAAATGTGATTTTCAGAAATTATATTGAAGTAGTTGAATAAAACTAGTTTTCAACACCTTCCAGCAAACCCAAACTAACTGACCACAATCCTCTTCCTCACAGCAGCCACTGCTGACAACAACACTGAAGAAGCTGTAGGGAAAGGAAGGGGTTCAGGTGGTGCTAATACTGGAGAGAACATGGGTTTTGGGGGGTAAAATAATAAAATTAATTTGGTTTTGTGATTTTTTTTTTTTTTTGTAGTGGCTATGGTTTAGCTATTGACATCTCAGCTTTCTGAAATACCAATATTATAACCAATTTTTTTCTTTTTATTTTTCCCCAGCAAATAACATAAGGCATACAATAGGCGAGAGTCTGTCCAGTTCCAAATACAGTTTTAAAGATTTAATTTTCACCTGTTCAGTTTTCAAGTGTTTTTTACTTTGTTCAGCTATTTTTTTGCCACTTCTTCCTGTGCCATTTCTCAAATATACTTCTTTCCATATCATCATGTGTTTTTCAATCGGTCCTATTCATCATAAAGATGTTTCCTTTATCAAGATCATTAAAAGAACCATATTTGCTTATTGTGTTCATCATGATAGTAGCCATCAAAATCAGGCATTGCTCTTTTATTAAAACAAGTGAATGTGTTTCATTGTTCAACTGACAAGGAGTTAAGAAAATGCTTCCACAGACAATGCAAGTTTGACTTTTGAAACAAGCAAAATTAATTTCTGGGCTTTTGATTGTCATTGAAATAACACTGGCTGTAATAATTTAATACTAATCACTTTTGCAGCTAATGCCAGGTGTACTGATGTGTGATAATATAAAATGCAAAGAAAAAAAATTCAATGTACATGGTAGTTTATTAGAAAGAGTACCAATGCAATGCATGTGTGCCTTTAGGAGTAAATGGCTAACATCAAGGTATTCTTGCAGATGCAGGGAGTAGTAGTTTAATTTTCTATCGGAAGGTGACTGCTTAAAGGTCATTTCCCAAAGCATAAGTCAGATTCTTTGGGGATGTATCCTTTAGCTTCATCTAATGTTTCATTGACTGTGTAAGCATGAAACTCAGCGAGAATGACAGGCTGTAGTAAGTGGATCCCAGGTGGGCCTTGGGATCTGCAGAGCCAGCTGTTCCATAGCTCCGATAACTCTTTCAGATTTGCAGATCCTTTTGCATCTGACATGGCATGCCAAGACTTTGTACTGCCCAGTGTTCATGTTTTAAAGGAGAACAATTTAATAATTTATTAACCGCTACATTTCCTTTGGGCTTTATCTGTGTGATGCCATTGAGTCACTGAGAAGTGTAAATACATGGAAGTTAGCAGAGGCACAGTCTTTAAGAAAGCCAAAGCCTTTTATTTTTTTTTCTTTTTGTTGGAACCAAGGACTCCTCTGAGAATTAATATTAGTTTACCTTGTTATGAAAGAAAAAATGTTCTCCTTTTTAAATTGTGTCTGAAACCTATTTACAAAAATTAACAATATAGTGGGAATGTATTTTCCTGTTTACATGTATTTTTAACTATTGATATTTTTTTTAACCTACTAGCAGTATCAGCTTTTTCCAATCTCTATCTCAACATCCAGTGTGTACATGTATCAGCTATTCTTTCCCTTCAAATTCAGGAAACATATTCTTCTCCATCACCTGTGACTGTGTAATATGTTAGTGTAGGCTTCTGCCAAGCTGCTAAATCTCCTTAAGGCCATCTGCTCCACAACTCTAGAAAAAAAACTTATGAAGGAACAGTACTTCAGTATTTCCTGGCTAAGAGAAATCAAATTCTGTCTTCTGGTTCCCTGAATAAATACAATGAAAAATGGCTAAAAATGGATCATTTTGACACCTGTTTCTTTAATCTCTACTGTCCACTCCTGGAAAATCAAAGCACAATGCAGTCTTGTCTGTGAATACAGATTTATGATATCCATTTAAATATCAGTCCATATTCCCCTTTTCACGTTTATAAGATTTATGACACAGAATTGCAGAACTTCAGTGTCACTATTTTCAATAGTATTACTCTCATAAGCCAGGGTACTACAGCAGTGAATTAGGACCTCTGCAATAGGTATCTTTTGCTTAGGTAAAAAAAAAGAAAAAGAATACAGTGCTTTGTTATAACTAATAATTTTGTTTAGATGTTTAATGTAAAGACCTCTAATAATAGAGATTGTGAGACTCCTGCAAATCTTGAAGATTGGACAGACTTCCTCTATTGCCTTTGTTTTATTTAAAACATACAACCTTGCAGAAATTACTGTATGTTTAAAGTACTAATTGCCTCTAATACTAAAAATAATATGAATAGTAAACAACGGAGAGGTTTTAAGTGAATTAACTTTTCTATTGCCTTCAAGTAAAAAATAAGCTATTTGAATACTTCTTCAGCAATAGAATACTAATTTGGACAGAGATATCATGCACTGCCTTCAGATACAGTTTTGCTCATTCTTTATCCATTCGTATATAAGAAATAACGATTGCCAGCTAAGGATTCTGAAGACTTTAATAATGTTTCATGCCTACTGGTTACTTTTTTTCTGTCAGGACTCCACTTAAAGTCCATGGACAGACAAATAGGTATTGGGAAACAAGGGAACAATCCTCCTGCAGAAGCAAGTAAATGTATGGGGGTTTAGATTTGTGGAAATTGATCAAAAAATATCTGGATACCTGCAAATCTGTAGTAAATAGTGTGGTAAAACACACTGGTAGAAGTTAATCCTGATGTGACTGAGTTTTTCAACTCCCTAAAGTGTTCACTCTCTCTCTGCATCCCATAAATTTGGGGATGATGCTGTGCAGATTTTCAGATGCTATGTTACTGCTTTTATTTCTGTGAAATCACTAATGCTTCATTACTAAAAAGCCGAGATAATGATTAAATGGTGCTTGCAGACTTTATGCTGGTTTTAGCATCAGGATGTGATAACGTGAATTATTTTTCATCTGTTCAGCAGCATTTAGTCTCCGTGGAGGCTGAAAGCTTTGTAAAAGCTTTTCATATCAGAAAAAAATTGTAGACCAAACCTGATAGGTATCACCGTCCGACCGAACTGAATCCTAATGTAAAGACAGATAATGTTATTTTCTTTAGATAAAGTGAATGAACAAGTCTTGCAGTTGAAAGACATTCAAAATTTCCATGAATAGGCCTCAGTTTTCCAGTGGAGGTTTAAAGGGTAGCTCCAATAGAAAAACAGGCTATGGAAGTGACTATTTTTGACTCAGCTGCTAGGAGCCTTATATATGCTTACAGTTTGGTGTAGTGAGGAAAACGATGATTTATACATCCTTTGATATTGTTATTTTTTATTTTTGTCTTGTTATTTTCAAAATTAAGTAATTTAATTTTTTTTTTCTTAACTCTCTGTGGGTTCTCAGTTTCCAAAATGACAACCGACAAACACTCAAATGAAAATACAAATCTGCAAAGTAGTCATGACTCATTAATGTGTTTGCTTTTTGTTCAAAATTTAACAACCTCTTGTTCCTTTGCAATAGAAGTTTAGGAACAGCTTTCCATGCCTTCCCTCCCCCCCCCACCCCTTTTTTTTTTTTTAATAGTCTTCTAACTCTGTTGGAGCAAACATTGCTTCACTTGAGACTCTGCTTATAAATATGTCTCCTATGTGTACGTCCACGAAGCCAAATATGAAATGGTAACAGTGTAAGAGATTGTTCCATTGTGAACCTGAAGTCATTTTTAACTTCATCAAGTTTTTCATTTGAGCCTTATAAGGATAGCAGCAGTTACTCCTTTTCTGTTATTTGAATAGGCTATATTAAAGTAGAAAAATGTGGATGTACAATAGAGACTGAACTGTAAAAGGAAAGAAATAGTGAATGATTGCTCTCAAATGTAGATGTGCCCCTGAATCTGAGGAAGAGCTGACTTCTTCACTTGGCTTTGTAAGAGTTGTAAATCAATCTCACCTTATTCAGTAGAAGACTTGTTAATTTAGTAGGCTTTAGATCATATTCATACCTTGATGTTCCTCAGCTGAACTCCTTAGCAATGTGATAATACTGAGAACCAAAGTTATAAAACTATGATACATTTCTTTAAGAAACTATTTTCTCCTAGTTTATTATATCACCTATAACTGGTATCATTAATGAAGCACGTCTGCATTCATTTTAATAAGACAAGACATCTATTATTGTAAGCATTAACTAATTATGTTCTTGGATCTCTCTACATATAGTGTTTTCATTGTCTCTTGAGGGAAGAGATCCATATACACTGAACAATGTAATTTATTAGCCCTTTTTATGTATATTGCAGGATCATAATATCATAAACCAAAGGTCTTCTTGTTTTGTAATTTTTAATAACATTCTGTTTTGATTTAGGTGTGTTTAATTCTATTCATTTCTGGTCTGCAACTGGGCAGAAATGAAACTCACTCCTGAAAATGAAACAAAACTAATCAGTCAAGTACAGCCACCGCTGGGCCACTCAGCTTACCTACTCTACTACCACATTAGTTTCAGATTAAAAAAAATTAATTTGTTCAATGCACAAGAAGTATTGTGAGAGAAAAAATACAGTTGCAAAATCACAAATTCAGAAGATATGTTTGCTGACTATTTAAATTTATTTCACTTCATCTACTGAGACAAGGTGGATGGAATACCTGCAATAATGTCTAAATGTCAGGCCTTTTGTGGCCTGTTTTTATGTTGAGAGATCTCAGATTGTTTCCTTGATTAAACTGATTAGAATTTCTGTCTTATGCTGGCTAATAAATACTACTGGCACCTTATTAACAAACAGCGACAGTCAGTCAAGAAAAGCACCGTTCCTAAGTAGGGATGCTAATTTCCAAAGCATAATTAGGGTACCATGAAATTAATGAACAGAAAATTGTACTTGAAGTCAAGCATGGCTGTATATTTTCTCTCTGATTTGGGAGATTGACTCCTAGCATGTAAATAGATGATATTAATTGTTGATTATTTTCTGTGTGTATCTCACCACAGTGCGTCATGGAATATTTGCTGGTATATGAGTTTAACTAAGAATACAATGTCAAGCCCAGCATGCACCTTGAAAATTTATTTGGTTGTGACAGAGGACATGAGCAAAAGATTTGAGTCTGCTTAATTGGTGGCCTCTGAGGTCTTAATGGCCTTCAGCCTTATCAATCTTTGTATCAGTATGTGCTGCTTATATTGATAATTTGGGGTTTTTTTGTCTGCAAGGAAACAGGAACACATTTATTTTTTAAATTATATTGGAAAATAATCTCTTAACAAGTCTTAAAATTGCATCCATGTGATGGTTTATTTGGATTGATCTGATTTTCAGAGCCTTTTATTTTTATTTTGGTGATTAGTAAAAGCTTTATTTCAAGACACCTTACCACTTTTGTTTAGAAATGTGTTTGTGAAAATTAAATTGATTCTTCATTAAGGAGCCTTTTTTTTTTTTTTTTCCTGACCAGAGATAAGGCAAATTGACCCAGAATATTCTGAAAGCATATGCAGTGGGTTGTCTGAATTCCAAAGTTGACTTCTCAGGTACTTGGCTAATGTGGCATTGATCAATTTGCAGATCCCAAAGTGTGGAGAAGTGATAGCAATATTGGCCTTACGATGCACTATGGACCAGGAAGATAAATTGTTTGGGTTGTCTTTTTGCAAGTTTAAGGTCACAATTCATTCATCTTGTTACACTGCTGTATCCCTTTAGTGGCTTCAGTTGCAGGATTAAATATTGAATGGTGGCAGATCATTCAATATATGGCTCTTCTACTTTGGCATTAGAAGGCTTTTCATGCTTAAAGTGGAACAATGTGCACACAGAATGCCAAAGGTAGTCGTGCCGATGATCTATTCTGCAAGATTAATCCCACAACAACATTATCAGGCAATTCTTAACACATCGATTTATTCCTGATATGACACTTCTGAAACAAATGGATAAATGCTTGGCATACACTCAGCATTCTAGGAGAGAGGATGTGGAATTGAACCCTCTACAGAAGTGGCCCATATTTAAAGTAAACCTATCAAAGCTTAGTGAGAAGAATTTTAAACTTCTAGACTGAAATACACATCCCCTCATGCAAAGCTGGTCTGTAAGAAACAAGCAGAAGGAAGATTCTTCCCCAGAAACCAGATCACAACCTGCAGATTCATGCATACCTTGTTTACAGTAATGGTCATGCCACTGTACTTTTCAAGTGGAGGAATGCTTCATGTTTCAGTTCCTCTGGTATCCCTCTGAAAGGTTTCTTGGAGCTGCTGCAGGTCTCTGCTCCAGTGCCCCTAGGAAGATGCAAGATTCCTTGCAGACCTTTGTGTTTCTGCTCTTATGGTTAGTGAGCAAAGCATAGGCTTTGCAAAGCTCTTGGGTTTCTGCACTGGTGAAAGGAGCAAGATAATTTTGCTTCTGATGATTGTCACTAGTACAAACTGTGTAAACACCTTCTGTGTTTTCAAAGAATATTATATACAGAATGTGAAAAGCAGCACAGCTGTTGAAGAAGGTAGGTGCATTTGCAGGTTTTGTAGCTAGCATTATGATTGTAGTACAAACCAGTAAAAGGAAAGAAATGAGTTGCTATTGATTGTTAGCTTTACTGCTGTTTTATGTAAGGTTTCTAAATGGCCAATTGTACTTTATATGTTATGAGGTTTTTTGTTAATCTAGAGAGAACCTCTAGATTTCAAAAGCACATGATTAGCTTGAGCAAGAAGTAGCTGCAGAGTTGAAAATGTAGGTCTAATGATTAAATATGTTACACATGAGTTGGGACAAAAGTGAGATCCAGTCTCAATCTTGCATCTGACTTGTGGACACAGAGAGATACTGGACATGTCTCTCCCTGTCCTGACAGAAGCAGAAAGGGAGTACTGAAAACAGGAAACATCTCCACGTCTCAGGTCAGTCTGAACTCCAAGCTCTACTTCCTTTGCTGCAGCTCATTCTTCCCTTATATGTAGCACGCATGATGTTAGCATGGTATGAACTACCCATTAGCTGGTTCAGCTGGCTGTCCTGGCTGTGTTCTTTCCCAGCATCTTGTGAAGAAATTCTATCCCAGATAAACTTCCGACACCTAAGTGTCTCATCTCATGGGGATTATTTGAGACCGCTGCAGTCTCAGTAGCTCTGGCAGTCATTCAGTCATTCAATAGACTGGTACCAGTCTATTTAGAATTTGATTATGGAAGGAAGAATGGTTTTAACAGAGCTGGCTGACAGACCTGCCCAAGGATGTCCAGTGTGGTACTCTGTCAGAGCATATTTTTTGAATGTCAGAAGCCTCAAGATGATTTCCATCTGAATCACTTTTGTGCCACATAGAAAATGTAAAGAGTTCTCTTGTTACCTTGTTTGTGACTGAGTTTTTGTATGCCCATAGATGAATCACACTCATGGTGTACTTTCCAAAGCAGAAGTTACTGACTTATTAAAGAGATAAGCTTAGAGATACTTAGCCTTGCATCTGGGAAAGAACAACCCAATGTACCAGTGTAGGCTGGAGGCTGATCAGTTGGAGAGCCGCTCTGGGGAAAAGGACCTGAGAGTCTTGGTAGGCAACAGGGTAACCGTGAGCCACCAATGCGCTCTTGTGGGTGTGGTTAGTAGCACAAGATAGGTTCTCCTGCCCCTGTACTCTGCCCTGGTAAGGCCACATCTGAAATACTGTGTCCAGATCTGGGCCCTTCAGTTCAAAGACAGGGAACTGCTTGAAAGAGTCCAGTGCAGAGCCACAAAAATTAAGGGAGTGGAACATCTTCCTTACAAGGAGAGACTGAGGCAGCTGGGGAGCTTTTTCATTGTGAGGGTGACAGAACACTGGAACAGGCCACCAAGAGGGGTTTTGGAGTCTGCTTTTCTCTGGAGACGTTCAAAACCCACCTGGATATGTTCCTGTGTGACCTACTCTAGGTGATCCTGCTCAGGTGGGGAGTGGACTAGATGATATTTCAAGGTCCCTTCCAACCCCTAACATTCTGTGATTCTGGGAAACAAGCTTATTTTTTTTTTTCCTAAAATTTAATCTTGATCATTATTTTTCATTACCTTAACTACGAAAAATGCATGTGAGGCCTGGTTTTTAAATAAGTGTTTTCTACCATGTTGCACTTACAAATATTAAGATGTATGAACACTGGTTGCCTGCCTGACAAAATCTCATCTGGATGTGGTTACTGTGTATATACAGCTACTGCTCATGTACTAGTGTCTGTAAATACTCAGGCTAGCTAACAAGGCTGTTGCTTTCTTGGCAGTTTCTTCATCTTATTTAAACTGGCCAACTTAATAAATTTAGACTTTAAATATTTGGTGATTTGAGTGAGTTGAATTGAGAGTTGAAACTTAGTGATCTTCAACATTTTTTTCCTAATGCCAGTAGAATAGTTTTATTGTATACAACAACTTCTAAAGTTTGCTTTAAACTGCTAGTTTATTTCTAGTGCTAGTATAATGAAAGCCTACTTGGCAGTGTTTTTTACTGGAAAATGGCATGTATGATATGTGTGTTTGGAAAAGTAACTTGTATGTGGATGTGACACTTCCTAGTTACAAAAAACTGGCATCCTGTTTCCTCTAAATTTGAAGACAAGTGAAATGATTACATTGAAAAATATATTGGTAGAAGCCCAGATAGCCTTGAGCATTGAATTAAAACATGCGTGTATTATTTAGGACTTTTTTCTTCTTTAGCCAATCCTTTGTTTATACCAAGGAAACATTTTAATTAATTTGCCTGTTGATGTCATCATGATACCACCAGTCAGCATGAAATATGGGCAAAAGACCCTTTCTGGTGATCGAGAGTCTGTTCCAGTATTTGTGCTGTAGATGAAATTTTTATACCATCCACCTATCACTGTGCAAGATTCCTTTTGATCTCATGGAGAATTACACATAAGATTCAACTGCAGAATATGTAGTAATTCAAATTCAAAAGAAAAATTTCTCCTTGGTGTTTGAAATATATGTATTTTTAATATCTTCTGATACAATTAGATCCCTCATGAGAACATTCTTAGATAGCTACATGTGCTCCCTAAGTACATACTTCTCTGTAACACAGATTGGAGATAAATTGCTGCATAGGTGTCGCAGTATAGGCACCACAAATTGTCGTGAAATGTTCTTTTTATATTTTTGTGAAGATGTTTCTCCTGGGCTTGAAAATGAAATAGCAACAATGAGAAAAGCAGCACGTTACATTCTTAAATCTGCAGGGTGATAAAATCACCAATCACATAAAAAAAACCTGGCTGGAATGTTTTTCCATAATAAAAAAAAAAAAAATCAAACTACTTTCACTTAAATATTCATTTTTCTGAGTAGAAAGTGATTTAATCTGATAATTTCTTTTGTCTAGGCTTTTTTTTTTGGTTTTTTTTTTTGGCACTGTAAAAGCAATGATCTCATCACATGCTAGCTTTGTTTAATTTTTGTCTGTTAGGCTGGCATAAAATTAAAAATCCAGATTTACAGGTGGAAAGCATCACTGACTTGGAGATTTGATTTCTGAGTTATATATATGTGTGTGTGTGTATATATATTTATTTTTTTTAATTTTTTTTAAAGTGAACCATTGGTTCTCTGGTGATAGGTAATGTATGCTACTCATGATGGGCAGCTTGCTGTTTAGGTGAAGCAAAATATTACAGCTAGAGCATATGCAGGCTTCTGCTCTGCTGTTCCTGGAGGAGACCTATAAAGTTCTCTCCCAGCTCCAAGGGGTTCAATTTGTTGTTTTTTTTCCCACATGATAGATTGTAGATAAAGCCTTATGCAAGTTTTGTGCAATATTCCTCTGAGACCCCTGCCTTTTTATGAATGGAAAGATCATTTACAAATGTTTAACATCATTGTATTTTATTATTTTTCCCTTGGAGCAAGATTGCTATGTTTTCTGTAAGAGATTGCAGTCACATTTTACAACCACACAGATTCAATGTTGTACATGTTACTCAGGTTTGGATAACTGAAGACACTATAGTGAAATATATGTTGGACTTCATTTCATGGAAGTCTCTCTTATGTGTATGTTATATCAAGGCCAGAAGTCTTCAATTCTAAGTTATTGACGCAGGGCAAATCTTTGCCTAGCATTTTCTAGAGCATAAAAACTCCCAGATAGTTTTCTCTGGCATATCTGATACTTTTTGGACAGACTGGTTTTGAAGTGGAACTTTGTTTGTATCATGGGGTCATATTGATGCCTGGTTTGGCCAATCAATTACACTTCATATGTGTATTTGCTCCTCTTAGTTCTGGAATCTTACTCCTTTGGGTATAACATTAAGTAATTAGAGCATGCAGTTTGTTACAATCTATTTTAAAGCATTAATATTAAGTACAAAAATCTGTACCCAGGGAAAGTCCAGGACATGAATGTGTGCCATCTAAGTTCATTCATTATTGTACCATAAAATGTCAATTAGTAGATTTGAGAGTTAAAGCAATAAAAACAACTCCAGGATCTACCTAGACCTGAGTAAGGCCTTTGACTCTGTCCCATATGACATCCTGGTCACCAAGCTGGAAAAACGTGGACTTGATGGGTGGACAACTCACTGGATAAGGAATTGTCTGGATGATCGCACACAGAGAGTGGTGATCAAGGGCACAATGTCCACCTGGAGACCAGTGACAAGTGGCGTCCCTCAGGGGTCAGTGCTGGGAACAGTGCTGTTTAACATCTTTATCAGTGACATGGACAGAGGAATCGAGTGCACCCTCAGCAAGTTTGCAGATGACACCAAGCTGTGTGGCACAGTTGACTTGCCGGAGGGCAGGGATCCATCCAGAGGGACCTGGACAGGCTGGAGAGGTGGGCCCAGGCTAACCTCATGAAATTCAACAAGGCCAAGTGTAAGGTCCTGTGCCTGGGTCGGTGTAATCCCAAGCACAAATACAGGCTGGGTGGTGAGTGGCTGGAGAACAGCTCAGAGGAAAAGGACCTGGGGGGTCTGGGTGGATGAGAAGCTCAACATGAGCCAGCAGTGTGCACACGTGGCCCAGACAGCAACTGTGTACTGGGCTGCATTAAGAGAGGCATTACCAGCAGGGCAAGGGAGGTGATTCTCCCCCTTTACTCTGCTCTTGTCAGACCCCACCTGGAGTACTGTGTGCAGTTCTGGAGCCCCCAGCACAGGAAGGACATGGAACTGTTGGAGAGAGTCCAGAGGAGGGCCACAAAGATGATCAGAGGGCTGGAGCACCTCTGCTATGAGGACAGGCTGAAAGAGTTGGAGAAGAGAAGGCTTCGAGGAGACTTTATAGCAGCCTACCAGTATCTGAGGGGGGCCTACAGGAGGGCTGGGGAGGGACTGTTCACAAGGTCTTGTAATGACAGGATGAGGGGGAATGGGTTCAAATTGGTGGAGGGGAGATTTGAACAGGATGTTAGGAGGAATTTCTTCACAGTGAGGGTGGTGAGGCACTGGAACAGGTTGCCCAGGGAGGTTGTTTCTGCTCCCTCCCTGGAGGTGTTCAAGGCCAGGCTGGATGAGGTCTTGAGCGACCTGATCTAGTGGGAAGTGTCCCTGCCTATGGCAGGGATTGGAACTGGATGATCTCTTCCAACCTAAACCATTCTATGATTCTATTCTATGATTCTATGATCTGGGAGATTCAGCATTAGGCACTGAAATTCTTCAAGCATTTCTTCCCTGGTATTAAGCTCTACAGGCAACTTAGATTTTAATAGTAAGGTTTGGTAGGGAAGTACATCCCTGTGTTTGCTTTATCAGTATATCCAGAACCTGAGTCTTGCACCAGGAGAAGAGACATCATCTCCAATTACAAAGCTATCTATCAGCATTTAAAGGACTATCACCAAAGTTTCCCAAGATTTTGGAAGAGCATGAGGGTAGGAAGAGTTACTATTGTGGACTGTTTTGCGTATTGGAGGGGAAATAAATATTTACATACTCCAAAGCAGATAATCAGTGTGAACCCCGAAGGTATGTGTGGAACATATTCTCCAGCATACAAATGTATCCATGACTTACGGCATGTTTTATATTTCTTAGATAACAGAGAAAAACTAGATTGCTTACAAAGTTCAAGGTGCAGGACTGCACTCCCACCTCAAAGCAACAAGAAACATGGAAGAGGAAGGAGAATGTGAAGTGTCTCACTTGCATGGATCAATGTGGGAATAACCTGGCAGTTCAAAATCACAAATTTTACTCTTAAGATTTAGCATAGTTTATCTTAAAATATGTGTTTGTCAGTGGTGAACAGCTCTTTTAAGTGCCAACTTCTCTGTAAAGTGTTCAGTGGCCCATGAGGCTTTAGATTTGCAGATCCATCTCAATGTGTAGTGCTGGACATTGATGTTAGATAGCTCTACCATACTAGTATTGAAGTAGCTCATAGACAAAACTCTTGTGAAAGTTTACCAGAAGCATCTAATTCATGTTTTGCCTGCTCATAAATTGACCCATACTGGTGGGTTAAAACTGCATAATGCCATATTTTTAGATGCTGCTTAATGCAATCTATTGGCCAGAGAGGTGAGTCTGCTGTTTCACAGTAGGGTATGTTATTTCACAGGGTAGTACAGCGGTTTCTTGTTAATTTGTTAGTGTTCTAAGACAAGTTGATTTATTGCCTTAAAGAGGGATATTAGTGGCCTGTAGTACATTTAATAGCTTCAGAAATATCAACCTTTTTTGTGTGAAATGTAGTAACTTTTTTCTCTGACAGGCTTCTCATTTTTTTGTGTTGAAGTTCTGTAAATAACAGAGAGCAGAAGACCAAGTTCTTATAAATACTCACGAAGCATTATTTCAATGAGACATTCTGAAGCTAAATTATTTTGAGGCATTGCTTGTGGGGACTATTGGCAATGAGAATACAATGAGTTCAAGAGGCAACTGTCAGCTGGCAAAGAAAGTAGTTTTGTTTAAGAAAGTGTAAAACAAGTGACAATATTTGATCATGATGAAACTCTTTTCCTGTCTCCTATGCATTTTCCGTAGTTTGTTGCCATCTAGCAATAGGCTAGAAACAGTTCATGTTTCCCTTCAAATGCCTGAACTCCACCTTGGACAAACAGATGCATGCCCATGCTGTTTTTCCTACTAAGTATCTTGAGTAGATAGGATATAAACCAGCCTTTCTAGAGAATCCATTACATAGCTGCCCATATTGTCCTGAAAATAACACGACATGCCTCCTAAATAAGGACAGCTGCCATTTGTGAATAGGGCGTAATAAGATACATGTATACGTGCACCTATTGTGTGTCCATTTTAAGATATCTCCGATTGTTCTAGCTTACACTTCCTGTCTGCTTTCTTGTTAAAAGCCCCAGCTGTCAGTATCGCCAAGTATACCATGTGTTATTATATCAGAAATGCATCTTTGCTCTCTGTAGTATTTGTTCATGTGTAGATGTTAACGAAGCTTCAGGCATACAGCAAACAGCTCATCCAGTGCTAGTTTAGCACCTTCTGTATGTTCGTTGGTATGCTGTAAGAAGGCACTTTAGGCACGGCTCTTCCTTAACACTCCCTTGCATGAGGTAGGATCTCCTTCAGGTGTGTTTCTGCAATTCTCTTTACTGAAAGTCAAGTTGTCATAAAACCAGCCAAGGCTTTCTTCTGTAGTTCTGCTGCTCCTACTATGTACCCCTCAGGACTGCTGAGTCCACCCAACAGTCTGTGGTTTTCAATTACGGTTTATAGATGACTTTTAAGGGACCTGGCAAAGGTAACCAAGAAAATTGAGCTTGGCAAAATTACATTTGCTTCGTCTTCACAGGAAAATTCTCAGAAAATTCTTAAGGCTCTGTAAGGGGGAAAAAAAAAAAAAAAAAAAAAGGCTGAAAACTGCACATCTTCTCTGAAAGTGGTATCATGATGTTTAAAAATATCATGTGGCCTTCAGCCACCAGAATACATGAGCCTCTTGCTCATGTGGGGAAAAACAAACATCTTTGGTAGCTTATTAGAGTTACATTTATTACATAGTTACATAGTTTATAGGTTTCTTCATCCTATATGAATTTATGTCAGACTACAGTGATATTCTCTAAACATTTGTTTGTTTTGAAATGAGTGGCACATTTGTGCATCTCGTGGCTTAAGATGAGACATTCTGTATCTGAAACACATCTTCCTTGCCCTTTTCCTCCTATGTGTTTCTGATTATTAAAATGGTGTATACAGGAACTGCCATTTTGTTTCAAAACATTTGTGTAACTCTAGTATATGTAGTATCATATTAATGGAATTATGTTTGTAGTATCATGTATCATGAAATACATCCATTAGGTGCTTCTAAACCATTGGTGTGAACAGAATTTACAGGTACCTAAAACCAGAAGTAGTGGCATTTGGTTAGTGGAAGTGTTTCTGGTATTCACACTATGCAATGGTGTTTTTACAGTGGCATTAATTAGAATGGATTTCTTACTTTTGTAAGGGTTCATAAATACATTGACACGAGTAAAGTTTCTCATTTTTGACAGCCCATTAAAACACAATCCCTACTTTAGTAATATTGTATACTTTTTGGGGGTTTTTTTGTTTTTTTCAGTGACGGGCAAGAAATCAGATCTGGACTGAAAGGAACTGCTGCTTTTCTCTTCAGCTTGAGCAAGAGAGCACTCTAGTTACCAACTGAGCTAAATATTAATAGCAGCATCTAGTTTTCATTGACATTTGTATGGCCTAAGAAATGCCATAGAAATAGGCATCCAATGTGCTGAGATGGTATTGACTTATATCATGAGAGGGGTTACTTGGCATTAATTTCCATTTGCTTTCCCAGTTTTTCTCTTCCAGCCATTCCCCAGGTGAGTTACTCTTACAAAACCAAAGTATATGTTTTTGACAGTAAGGCTACAGGAAGTGCAGATTGCAGCTTATAGCAGACAGTTTTAGTATTTTGCCCTAGCAGTCTAGAAAACTCTAATATATTCCCAGAAATCCGTACGTGTTGCCAGAACACAATTCTCTCCTCTACAGAAAACTGCATCCACCAGCTGTCAGCCTGTGTGCCTGATTTGTTATGGCCTCATCCTTTCTTTTGTCACTTGGGCCTGATCTGACTTGCTCAGAAAGCCTCCTCATTCTGTAGTACCCAGTGTCTGTACCTGCTTACTTTCTGAGTCCCGCCAGCACTGGTCACCAAAGATTCTGGCCCAGCATGCTCATGATGGTAACGTTTATATTTATGACTGCATTCAACTGAGGAAATGACAAATGTAAAGATACCCTCAGCCACACCTGCTTACAACTATTGAAATATCTGGAAAAAATGGTCATTGTGAGACTACATAAAGCACCAGGAGAGATACCTGCAAAGTTCTGAAACATGATCCAAATGCCAGACTCCTTCACAGCAGTTTAAATATAATATGAAATCATGGTGAAAGCGTTTTTCCTAGGCTGCATGAACAAAATCCTTATTAAGTGTAATCTGATTTGATATAAAAGAACTCATAAGTCATGTTTTAAGATCTTCTGTTCACTGACAGGAAAAGTAGATTCTTACACATTATATAGAATTATATCTTTATCCCCACTCTTTAAGTTAGTTTTCAGCTTTTTCTTTTTTTCTTTTTCTTTTTTTACTAATTGGCTTTTCATGCTTCCATTTTATTGTAGTTGAAGTTTAATATTTAAACTGCTTAACATGGTAATTGATTAGTAGATAGCCAGACCCTGCTACATATTTTTATCATGTAATTTTATAGACCTATCTGCACCTAGTTAATCTTTTTCCCTTGTGAACCAAATCAAATTTCCTATATATGAAGTACTTGCAGTTCCTTAAAGGCACAGATTTCCACTGGGGATCTATATTCCCATTATGGTTGATGGTTCTGGCACTTTTATTTTTATGTTGTAGAGTCCTCTAGTCCACTGGGACTGAAGACATGTGAACTAGGGCATGAGGTGAAGATTTTTTGTTGCTGTTTCAGAAGTTAAGGTCTCCAAAATCCTGATTTTGTGTGTTTGTCAACTGAAATAGCTTAGACACTGTGTACTGCTGAATAAGAAACCTTCTATTATGTACTTCACAGTCAGCCCAGTCTGGCAGAAAAGTTAGGGTCCTAAGGTAGGTACAAGTCTGAGCATCATCAGGTATTAAAATGGTGCATTTTTCTCCTCGGCACCAGGACATCAAAAGTAGTTTTGATGAGTGCAAACAGTGTGATATCTGGTGATCCTTGCTCAGAGCACCTTCTTCCTACTAGTAGTATTGACATATTGATTCAAAAAGGGAGTGGGGACATGCATGGGGATGGGCCAGGAAATGATGTTTGGGAAGTTGTGAACATGAAGGGTACATTGTGTCAACGCAGGGGATATGCTGCAGGATGGATGCAGTTTGGTGCAAAGCAATGTGGGCACTTGGGAGAAGCTTTGAGGCTGTTGTGGTCCTGGGAAGCCAGAGGTCAAACTCCTGTGATACAGGGGAGTGATAACAGGGCCATACAGGAATTGGGAACAACATGTACAGTAGGGTGATAAAAGTGAGTTTATTCTGTTAAAATCCTGTGTGGCTTTGAAAAATGAGTGTACCTTGGACTTGAGCCAGCATGGTATTCTTTTTTACTTTCCTAATGCAACTTTCTGGCCCCCAGAACAAGCAGTAAAAAAATATTTACCGTGTTATTGGTTTGGTTTATGTTATTTATGTTTCTGAAGGATGTTGACATGACATCAGGAAAAAATTATTTTGATGTTTTGATTTAATATTAATTTAGTGACTTAATTAGCTGAATTTGCTTTTGAAACTGGAAAGGATTGCTGTTTAACAACTTGGAAACATTATTCCTTTCCAGGTATTATCAGGCTGTTAATTCTGGGCATACACTTAGCAAACTGCAGAAAAGCCCATTTTCCTTCACAAGAGATCATCACATTTTTTCAGGCATCAAGTCAATGTGGAAGTATTTTCATAACTTTCTGCCCACTATTATATCTGTCCTCAGTCATGGATTTGTCCTGTTACTATGTCATGGACAGAGGAAGCAGGTTACTATTTAGAATGCTAAAGGTGACTTGCTGAAATACAACTTCATAAGCCAGATTTAATGTTAAAAGACAAAGAAAAGCATGGAAGAGACAAGAGAGACAGCTTTTCCTAAGATCTGTGCAATGAGGGTGATGCTAACCTGTGTGTTCTTGGCTTATTTTGGTCCAGTTTGCCTTCTTACAGCATACCAGAAACATTCCAGCACACGGTACTTTGTTAGATGTTTGCCTGGGATCAAACATACCCATAAGTCTGATTTGTGCCTTTATTTCTATAATATTTGTAACGTGTAAACAAAAGAAAGGTAGCAGTCTTTCAGTGGAACCAGTGCAAAAACAGGGCTTAATTACACTGAGCAATGAAGAGCAGAAATGTCCTGGTTTGTACTGACCTCAGCTGATAGATTTGCATGTTACAAAGCAACGCTCTCCATGCAGCCTTGCCACGTCGAGTGCAAAGTCTTGTCTGCATCAGCCAGGAGCTTCATGCAGACTAACAGACCTTGTCAAGATGTATGGTGTACTGCTAACACGCTTTGATGTTTTGCAGCTCAGGGGTACTCTCCTACTTGCCAGATCAGGTATTTCAGCATCAGTATGTAGACATCCATCTGTAAATGTGTAATTTGAAAAATGTTTTTTTAACAAATGGAAGGAAGGCATGCCTCTCTTTTCACAGAATCAGTAGCAAATACTTGAAAGCAAGTTTTCTGTTAGGCATGTTTGGTTTTATTTCGAATTCCTCTGGTTTCTGAAGACAAAATAATCAAGAAATTCAAGAATTGAAATACTAGTTGCAGATTCTTATTACCTTTTCTTTACCATAGTTACTTGCATATTGGTTTTATCATAATTATTGCTAACATCCCACAGATTTAACTGAGAAAAGAGATAGTTTTTTATACAGAAATTTACTAAAAGTTAGTATATAAATACTGAGCTAAAATGAAAAACACCCTTACCCTTTTTACCTAACAATATAACATTCTCATATTAGCACCCACGTAGCTAGTGTCTGTTTTTCCAGTCATTAACATCATTACAAGCTTTGGGGGGAAAAAAGTATTGAAAAACAATCTGCAGCCTTTCAACTCATTTGTTTCATGCCATTTCATTCAATTTAAACCTGTTTGACATTGTCCAAGTTAACGAGTTGCTCTTCTGTTCAGCATCTACTGATGGCAAACTATAAATCAACATCTCACCCAGAAGCATTGAAGACCTCATTAAATATTTTTTGGTGAGAGTTAACAAATCTCCAAATTAACCTTTCTTGAGGAAAAAAAAAAAAA